>JAINUT010002844.1:0-442264 GCA_020205555.1 Panax stipuleanatus
CTTTTCGTGGATAACTACTCTAAGGCAAGTTCTCTTACTTACACTCTTTTAAAGTGCAAGTATCCTAACCGACGCATTTACTTTATGCAGGAAATCTATGATTGTGAGGTTTCCTAACTTATACTCTTTTACTATGCAAGTATCCTATCTTGTGTATTGCGAACTAGTTTCCTATTTAATCGGTTGAATCGAATTAGCATACTTGAACTCTTTCATTAAAGCTATTATTCATGTTGAACTTAGTATTGTTTCTTGAATATTGTGAAAGTGTCTATGCCATTTGATTCGGCTAGACTTATATTATTGAAAAGCGACCCAAACTAATTGATTGGTGCGGGATCTTGTATTTGACTGAGAAGAACAACCTTCTTTGAAGGGAATATATAATTGTCGGAGAACCGACGTGCACACTTGAGTATGGTTGATTGTTATGCATAACAAGGGTACTTTAGGCTGATCACCTGTTGTACCTGTTTTTTGTTGGATTTTCAGTTTATTACTGTCAATTCTAGTAGAAGTTCATAGTCCGTAGTGACTACTCAGTATTCAATTATATGAAATCTTGAATTGACTTATTATTGAATCATATTGATATTATCCTGTCCTTAGCGACTGTTATTGAGAACTGTTGATATTCTTGTTATTCTTGAACTATCAAATCTTGTTATACCCTTTCGAGAATTGAGAATCTTATTACTCACCCTTATTGTATATACTTGCTGGGCAATTTGTGCTCATTCTTCTTTTCCTTAAAACATTTCAGTTAAGGCAAGCATGGTGAACCTTCGGGCGTTGATAAGGGCAAGGGCAAAGCTACCAACTAGCTTATGTCTGTTATGTTTTAAATATATTCATATTGTATGAAGATGGTGTAGTAAGACTGGATTTGATTATGTTTAAGCTTAAGTTAGATTAGTAATAAGTCGTTAACTGATATTATTAGGTAATCTATTAAGTACTGTAGGTTGCGAGACTTGGGGGAATAATTATAATAAATCATTGTAAATTATTCTAAAATAGATTTTCCGCTGTGATCGTATGATATTTAATTATTATATTGTGATGTATTACCATGAGCACGTGATGAACTGAATTCGAGAGACCAAGTGGCGGTCCTGGAATTTGGGGGCGTCACAGCATCAAAACAAGAAACCCATGACTATCGCGTTCAAAACCATGCGTCATATCACACAATTCTTCATTTAGGGATGCCTCTTATTGTTCAATGGTGCACTAAAATTATCAAAGAAGAGGTTGATTAGGAAGTCCTATAACTTCTTTCTAAGTTTGATTAGCATCAAAAGGAGCAATCCCATGACTATCGTGTTAAAAATGATGCGTACATCTCACACAAGTCTTCATTTAAGGAGGCCTTCTTATTGTTTTCATTGATTCTCTAAAATTATAAAAGAAGGAGGTGATTATTAGTCTTATTACTTCGTTTTAATGTGATTTACATCAAAAGGAGCAATCCCATGACTATCGCGGTTAAACGATGTGTACATCTCACACAAGTCTGATTTAGGCAGACCTTCTTATTGTCATTGGTTCTGCCAAATTATCAAAGAAAGAGGTGATTATGAGTCCTATGAATTCGTTCTAGTTCGATTAGCCTCAAAAGCAGCACCAATCCTATCACTAGTGCCTTCAAAACGATCCGTACATCTTACACAAGTCTTTATTTAAGGAGACCTTCTTAATGTTTCATTAGTTCTCTCAAATTGTCAAAATATAGGTGATTATGAGTCCTATTACTTCGTTCTAGTTGAAATTAGCATTAAAAGGAGCAATCACATCACTATCGCGTTCAAAACGATGCGTAGATCTCACACAGGTCTTCATTAGGGAGACCTTCATATTGTTCCATTGGTTGTTTCAAATTTACAAAGAAAGAGGTGATTAAGAGTTGTATTACTTCGTTCTCGTTTGATTAGCGTCAAAATGAGAAACCCATGGACTATCGCGTTCAAAACCATGCGTACTATCACAAAATTCTTCATTTAGATACCTTCTTATTGTTTCATTGGTGCACTAAAATTGTCAAAGAAAGAGGTGATTAGGAGTCCTATAACTTCATTCTAAGTTTGATTAGCATCAAAAGGAGCAATCCTATGACTATCGCGTTAAAAACGATGCGTACATCTTACACAAGTCTTCATTTAAGGAGACCATCTTATTGTTTCATTGGTTCTCTAAGATTATTAAAGAATGAGGTGATTAGAAATCTTATTACTTCGTTCTAATTTGATTAGCATCAAAAGGAGCAATACCATGACTATCGCGTTAAAAACGATGTGTACATCTCACACAAGTCTTGATTTGGAAAGGCCTTCTTCTAATTTCATTGGTACTCTCAAATTGTCAAAGAAAGAGGTGATTATGAGTCCTATGAATTCGTTATAGTTTGATTAGCATCAAAATTAGCAGCAATCATAGCACTAGTGACTTCAGACGATCCGTACATCTCACACAAGTCTTCATTTAGGGAGACCTTCTTAATATTTCATTAGTTCTCCTCAAATTGTCGATTATGAGTCCTATTACATCATTCTAGTTGAAATTAGCATCAAAAGGAGCAATCCCATCACTATCGTGTTCAAAACGATGCGTAGATCTCACACAGGTCTTCACTTAGGGAGACCTTCATATTGTTTCATTGGTTGTTTCAAATTTACAAAGAGAGAGGTGATTAAGAGTTGTATTACTTCGTTCTAGTTTGATTAGCGTCAAAACGAGAAACCCATGACTATCGCGTTCAAAACCATGCGTACATAGCACACAATTCTTCATTTAGGGATACCTTCTTATTGTTTCATTGGTGCATTAAAATTGTCAAAGAAAGAGGTGATTAGGAGTTTTATAACATCGTTTTTGTTTGATTAGCATCAAAAGGAGCAATCCCATGACTATCGCGTTAAAACGATGCGTACATCTCACACAAGTCTTCATTTAAGGAGGCCTTCATATTGTTTCATTGGTTCTCTAAAATTATGAAAGAAGGAGGTGATTAGGAGTCTATTACTTCGTTCTAATTTGATTAGCATCAAAAGGAGCAATCACATGACTATCGCGTTAAAAACGATTTGTACATCTTACACAAGTCTTGATTTATGAAGACCTTCTTATTGTTTCATTGGTTGTCTCAAATTGTCAAAGAAAGAGGTGATTATGAGTCCTACGAATTCATTCTAGTTTGATTAGCATCAAAAGGAGCAGCAATCCTATCACTAGTGCTTTCAAAACGATCCGTACATCTCACACAAGTTTTCATTTAGGGAGAACTTCTTAATGTTTCATTAGTTCTCTCAAATTGTCAAAATATAGGTGATTATGAGTCCTATTACTTCGTTCTAGTTGAAATTAACATCAAAAGGAGCAATCCCATCACTATCGCGTTCAAAACGATGCGTAGATCTCACACAGGTCTTCATTTAGGGAGACCTTCATATTGTTCCATTGGTTGTTTCAAATTTACAAAGAAAGAGGTGATTAAGAGTTGTATTACTTCGTTCTCGTTTGATTAGCGTCAAAATGAGAAACCCATGACTATCGCGTTCAAAAACCATGCGTACTATCACAAAATTCTTCATTTAGATACCTTCTTATTGTTTCATTGGTGCACTAAAATTGTCAAAGAAAGAGGTGATTAGGAGTCCTATAACTTCGTTCTAAGTTTGATTAGCATCAAAAGGAGCAATCCCATGACTACCGCGTTAAAAAATATGCGTACATCTCACACAAGTCTTCATTTAAGGATACCTTCTTATAGTTTCATTGGTTCTCTAAAATTGTGAAAGAAGGAGGTGATTAGGAGTCTTATTACTTCGTTCTAATGTGATTAGCATCAAAAGGAGCAATCCCATGACTATCGCGTTAAAAACGATGTGTACATCTCACACAAGTCTTGATTTAGAAAGACCTTCTTATTATTTCATTGGTTCTCTCAAATTGTTAAAGAAAGAGGTGATTATGAGTCCTATGAATTCGTTCTAGTTTGATTAACATCGAAACGAGCAGCAATCATAGCACTAGTGCCTTCAAAACTATCCGTACATCTCACACAAGTCTTCATTTATGGAGACCTTAATATTTATTTGTTCTCTCAAATTGTCAAAATATAGATGATTATGAGTCCTATTACATCATTCTAGCAGAAATTAGCATCAAAAGGAGCAATCCCATCACTGTCGCGTTCAAAACGATGCGTAGATCTCACACAGGTCTTCATTTAAGGAGACCTTCATATTATTTCCTTGGTTGTTTCAAATTTACAAAGAAAGAGGTGATTAAGAGTTATATTACTTCGTTCTAGTTTGATTAGCGTCAAAACGAGAAACCGATGACTATCGCGTTCAAAACCATACGTTCATATCACACAATTCTTCATTTAGGGATACCTTATTATTGTTTCATTGGTGCTCTAAAATTGTCAAAGAAAGAGGTGATTAGGAGTCCTATAACTTCGTTCTAAGTTTGATAAGCATCAAAAGGAGCAATCCCATAACTATCGCGTTAAAAACGATGCGTACATCCCACACAAGTCCTCATTTAAGGAGACCTTCTTATTGTTTCATTGGTTCTCTAAAATTGTGAAAAAAGGATGTGATTAGGAGTCTTATTACTTCGTTCTAATGTGATTAGCATCAAAAGGAGCAATCCCATGACTATCGCGTTAAAAACGATGTGTACATCTCACACAAGTCTTGATTTAGAAAGCCCTTCTTATTATTTCATTGGTTCTCCCAAATTGTCAAAGAAAGAGATGATTATGAGTCCTATGAATTCGTTCTAGTTTGATTAGCATCAAAACGAGCAGCAATCATAGCACTAGTGCCTTCAAAACGATCCGTACATCTCACACAAGTCTTCATTTAGGGAGACCTTCTTAATATTTCATTTGTTCTCTCAAATTATCAAAATATAGGTGATTATGAGTCCTATTACTTCGTTCTAGTTGAAATTAGCATCAAAAGGAGCAATCCCATCACTATCGTGTTCAAAACGATGCGTAGATCTCACACAGGTCTTCATTTAGGGAGACCTTCATACTGTTTCCTTGGTTGTTTCAAATTTACATAGAAAGAGGTGATTAAGAGTTGTATTACTTCGTTCTAGTTTGATTAGCGTCGAAACGAGAAAACCATGACTATCGCGTTCAAAACCATGCGTTCATATCACACAATTCTTCATTTAGGGATACCTTCTTATTGTTTCATTGGTGCACTAAAATTGTCAAACAAAGAGGTGATTAGGAGTCCTATAACTTCGTTCTAAGTTTGATTAGCATCAAAAGGAGCAATTCCATGACTATCGCGTTAAAAACGATGCGTACATCTCACACAAGTCTTCATTTAAGGAGACCTTCTTATTGTTTCATTGGTTCTCTAAAACTGTGAAAGAAGGAGGTGATTAGGTGTCTTATTACTTCGTCTTAATGTGATTTGCATCAAAAGTAGCAATCCCATGACTATCGCGTTAAAAACGATTTGTACATCTCATATAAGTCTTGATTTAGGAAGACCTTCTTATTGTTTCATTGGTTCTGTCAAATTGTCAAAGAAAGAGGTGATTATGAGTCCTATGAATTCGTTCTAGTTTGATTAGCATCAAAAGGAGCAGCAATCCTATCACTAGTGCCTTCAAAACGATCCGTACGTCTCACACAAGTCTTCATTTAGGGAGACCTTCTTAATGTTTCATTAGTTCTCTCAATTGTCAAAATATAGGTGTTTATGAGTCCTATTACTTCGTTCTAGTTTAAATTAGCATCAGAGGGAGCAATCACATCACTATCGCGTTCAAAACGATGCGTAAATCTTACACAGGTCTTCATTTAGGGAGACCTTCATATTGTTTCATTGCTTGTTTCAAATTTACAAAGAAAGAGGTGATTAAAACTTGTATTACTTCGTTCAAGTTTGAATAGCGTCCAAACGAGAAACCCATGACTATCGCGTTCAAAACCATGCGTACATATCACACAATTCTTCATTTAGGAATACCTTCTTATTGTTTCATTGGTGCACTAAAATTGTCAAAGAAAGAGGTGATTAGGAGTCTTATAACTACGTTCTAACTTTGATTAGCATCAGCAGGAGCAATCCCATGACTATCGCGTTAAAAACGATGCGTACATCTCACATAAGTCTTCATTTAAGGAGGCCTTCTTATTGTTTCATTGGTTCTCTAAAATTATGAAAGAAGGAGGTGATTAGGAGTCTTATTACTTCGTTCTAATTTGATTAGCATCAAAAGGAGCAATCCCATGACTATCGCGTTAAAAACTATGTGTACATCTCACACAAGTCTTGATTTAGGGAGGCCTTCTTATTGTTTCATTGGTTGTCTCAAATTGTCAAAGAAAGAGGTGATTATGAGTCCTACGAATTCGTTCTTGTTTGATTAGCATCAAAAGGAGCAGCAATCCTATCACTAGTGCTTTCAAAACGATCCGTACATCTCACACGAGTCTTCATTTAGGGAGAACTTCTTAGTGTTTCATTAGGTCTCTCAAATTGTCAAAATATAGGTGATTATGAGTCCTATTACTTCGTTCTAGTTGAAATTAGCATCAAAAGGAGCAATCCCATCACTATCGCGTTCAAAACGATGCGTAGATCTCACACAGGTCTTCATTTAGGGAGACCTTCATATTGTTTCATTGCTTATTTCAAATTTACAAAGAAAGAGGTGATTAAGACTTGTATTACTTCGTTCAAGTTTGATTAGCGTCCAAACGAGAAACCCATGACTATCGCGTTCAAAACCATGCGTACATATCACACAATTCTTCATTTAGGGATACCTTCTTATTGTTTCATTGGTGCACTAAAATTGTCAAAGAAAGAGGTGATTAGGATTCTTATAACTTCGTTCTAAGTTTGATTAGCATCAGCAGGAGCAATCCCATGACTATCGCGTTAAAAACGATGCGTACATCTCACACAAGTCTTCATTTAAGGAGGCCTTTTTATTGTTTCATTGGTTCTCTAAAATTATGAAAGAAGGAGGTGATTAGGAGTCTTATTACTTCGTTCTAATTTGATTAGCATCAAAAGGATCAATCCCATGACTATCGCGTTATAAACGATGTGTACATCTCACACAAGTCTTGATATAGGGAGACCTTCTTATTGTTTCATTGGTTCTCTCAAATTGTCAAAGAAAGAGGTGATTATGAGTCCTACGAGTACGTTCCAGTTTGACTAGCATTAAAAGGAGCAGCAATCCTATCACTAGTGCCTTCAAAACGATCCGTACATCTCACACAAGTCTTCATTTAGGGAGACTTTCTTAATGTTTCATTAGTTCTCTCAAATTGTCAAAATATAGGTGATTATGAGCCCTATTACTTCGTTCTAGTTGAAATTAGCATCCAAAAGAGCAATCCCATCACTATCGCGTTCAAAACGATGCGTAGATCTCACACAGGTCTTCATTTAGGGAGACCTTCATATTGTTTCATTGGTTGTTTTAAATTTACAAAGAAACAGGTGATTAAGAGTTGTATTACTTCGTTCTAGTTTGATTAGCGTCAAAATGAGAAACCCATGACTATCGCGTTCAAAACCTTGCGTATATATCACACAATTCTTCTTTTAGGGATACTTTTTTATTGTTTCTTTGGTGCACTAAAATTTCAAAAATAAAAGGTAATTAGGAGTCCTATAACTTCTTTCTAAGTTTGATTAGCATCAAAAGGAGCATTCCCATGACTATCGCGTTAAAAACGATGCGTACATCTCACACAAGTCTTCATTTATGGAGACCTTCTTATTGTTTCATTGCTTCTCTAAGATTGTTAAAGAAGGAGGTGATTAGGAGTCTTATTTCTTCGTTCTAATTTGATTAGCATCAAAAAAAGCAATCCCATGACTATCGCGTTAAAAACGATGTGTACATCTCACACAACTCTTGATTTAGGGAGACCTTCTTATTGTTTCATTGGTTCTCTCAAATTGTCAAAGAAAGAGGTGATTATGAGTCCTACGAATACGTTCCAGTTTGACTAGCATTAAAAGGAGCAGCAATCCTATCACTAGTGCCTTCAAGACGATCCGTACATCTCACACAAGTCTTCATTTAGGGAGACTTTCTTAATGTTTC
The DNA here is from genome assembly GCA_020205555.1 of Panax stipuleanatus. NCBI lineage: Eukaryota > Viridiplantae > Streptophyta > Magnoliopsida > Apiales > Araliaceae > Panax > Panax stipuleanatus. The sequence goes on from JAINUT010002844.1 coordinate 8,107, forward strand.
ATTAGTTCTCTCAAATTGTCAAAATATAGGTGATTATGAGTCCTATTACATCGTTCTAGTTGAAATTAGCATCAAAAGGAGCAATCCCATCACTATCGCATTCAAAACGATGCGTAGATCTCACACAGGTCTTCACTTAGGGAGACCTTCATATTGTTTCATTGGTTGTTTCAAATTTACAAAGAAAGAGGTGATTAAGAGTTGTATTACTTCGTTCTAGTTTGATTAGCGTCAAAACGAGAAACCCATGACTATCGCGTTCAAAACGATGCGTACATATCACACAATTCTTCATATAGGGATACCTTCTTATTGTTTCATTGGTGCACTAAAATTGTCAAAGAAAGAGGTGATTAGGAGTCTTATAACTTCGTTCTAAGTTTGATTAGCATCAACAGGAGCAATCCCATGACTATCGCGTTAAAAACGATGCGTACATCTCACACAAGTCTTCTTTTAAGGAGGCCTTATTATTGTTTCATTGGTTCTCTAAAATTATGAAAGAAGGAGGTGATTAGGAGTCTTATTACTTCGTTCTAATTTGATTAGCATCAAAAGGAGCAATCCCATGACTATCGCGTTAAAAACTATGTGTACATCTCACACAAGTCTTGATTTAGGGAGGCCTTCTTATTGTTTCATTGGTTGTCTCAAATTATCAAAGAAAGAGGTGATTATGAGTCCTACGAATTCGTTCTTGTTTGATTAGCATCAAAATGAGCAGCAATCCTATCACTAGTGCTTTCAAAACGATCCTTACATCTCACACAAGTCTTCATTTAGGGAGAACTTCTTAGTGTTTCATTAGGTCTCTCAAATTGTCAAAATATAGGTGATATGAGTCCTATTACTTCGTTCTAGTTGAAATTAGCATCAAAAGGAGCAATCCCATCACTATCGCGTTCAAAACGATGCGTAGATCTCACACAGGTCTTCATTTAGGGAGACCTTCATATTGTTTCATTGCTTATTTCAAATTTACAAAGAAAGAGGTGATTAAGACTTGTATTACTTCGTTCAAGTTTGATTAGCGTCCAAACGAGAAACCCATGACTATCGCGTTCAAAACCATGCGTACATATCACACAATTCTTCATTTAGGGATACCTTCTTATTGTTTCATTGGTGCACTAAAATTGTCAAAGAAAGAGGTGATTAGGAGTCTTATAACTTCGTTATAAGTTTGATTAGCATCAGCTGGAGCAATCCCATGACTATCGCGTTAAAAACGATGCGTACATCTCACACAAGTCTTCATTTAAGGAGGCCTTCTTATTGTTTCATTGGTTCTCTAAAATTATGAAAGAAGGAGGTGATTAGGAGTCTTATTACTTCGTTCTAATTTGATTAGCATCAAAAGGATCAATCCCATGACTATCGCGTTAAAAACGATGTATACATCTCACACAAGTCTTGATTTAGTGAGACCTTCTTATTGTTTCATTGGTTCTCTCAAATTGTCAAAGAAAGAGGTGATTATGAGTCCTACGAGTACGTTCCAGTTTGACTAGCATTAAAAGGAGCAGCAATCCTATCACTAGTGCCTTCAAAACGATCCGTACATCTCACACAAGTCTTCATTTAGGGAGACTTTCTTAATGTTTCATTAGTTCTCTCAAATTGTCAAAATATAGGTGATTATGAGCCCTATTACTTCGTTCTAGTTGAAATTAGCATCCAAAGGAGCAATCCCATCACTATCGCGTTCAAAACGATGCGTAGATCTCACACAGGTCTTCATTTAGGGAGACCTTCATATTGTTTCATTGGTTGTTTTAAATTTACAATGAACAGGTGATTAAGAGTTGTATTACTTCGTTCTAGTTTGATTAGCGTCAAAACGAGAAACCCAGGACTATCGCGTTCAAAACCTTGCGTATATATCACACAATTCTTCATTTAGGGATACTTTTTTATTGTTTCATTGGTGCACTAAAATTTCAAAAAAAAAAGGTAATTAAGAGTCCTATAACTTCGTTCTAAGTTTTATTAGCATCAAAAGGAGCAATCCTATGACTATCGCGTTAAAAACGATGCGTACATCTCATACAAGTCTTCATTTTAGGAGACCTTCTTATTATTTTATTGCTTCTCTAAGATTGTTAAAGAAGGAGGTGATTAGGAGTCTTATTACTTCGTTCTAATTTGATTAGCATCAAAAGGAGCAATCCCATGACTATCGCGTTAAAACGATGTGTACATCTCACACAAGTCTTGATTTAGGGAGACCTTCTTATTGTTTCATTGGTTCTCTCAAATTGTCAAAGAAAGAGGTGATTATAAGTCCTACGAATACGTTCCAGTTTGACTAGCATTAAAAGGAGCAACAATCCTATCACTAGTGCCTTCAAGACGATCCGTACATCTCACACAAGTCTTCATTTAGGGAGACTTCTTAATGTTTCATTAGTTCTCTCAAATTGTCAAAATATTGGTGATTATGAGTCCTATTACATCGTTCTAGTTGAAATTAGCATCAAAAGGAGCAATCCCATCACTATCGTGTTCAAAACGATGCGTAGATCTCACACAGGTCTCCACTTAGGGAGACCTTCATATTGTTTCATTGGTTGTTTCAAATTTACAAGAAAGAGGTGATTAAGAGTTGTATTACTTCGTTTTAGTTTGATTAGCGTCAAAACGAGAAACACATGACTATCGCGTTCAAAACCATGCGTACATAGCACACAGTTCTTCATTTAGGGATACCTTCTTATTGTTCATTGGTGCATTAAAATTGTCAAAGAAAGAGGTGATTAGGAGTTTTATAACATCGTTTTTGTTTGATTAGCATCAAAAGGAGCAATCCCATGACTATCGCGTTAAAAACGATGCATACACCTCACACAAGTCTTCATTTAAGGAGGCCTTCATATTGTTTCATTGGTTCTCTAAATTATGAAAGAAGGAGGTGATTAGGAGTCTTATTACTTCGTTCTAATTTGATTAGCATCAAAATGAGCAATCCCATGACTATCACGTTAAAAACGATTTGTACATCTAACACAAGTCTTGATTTAGGAAGACCTTCTTATTGTTTCATTGGTTGTCTCAAATTGTCAAAGAAAGAGGTGATTATGAGTCCTACGAATTCGTTCTAGTTTGATTAGCATCAAAAGGAGCAGCAATCCTATCACTAGTGCTTTCAAAACGATCCGTACATCTCACACAAGTCTTCATTTAGGGAGACCTTCTTAATGTTTCATTGGTGCACTAAAATTGTCAAAGAAAGAGGTTATTAGGAGTCTTATAACTTCGTTCTAAGTTTGATTAGCATCAACAGGAGCAATCCCATGACTGTCGCGTTAAAAATGATGCGTACATCTCACACAAGTCTTCATTTAAGGAGGCCTTCTTATTGTTTCATTGGTTCTCTAAAATTATGAAAGAAGGAGGTGATTAGGAGTCTTATTACTTCGTTCTAATTTGATTAGCATCAAAGGAGCAATCCCATGACTATCGCGTTAAAAACGATGTGTACATCTCACACAAGTCTTGATTTAGGGAGACCTTCTTATTGTTTCATTGGTTCTCTCAAATTGTCAAAGAAAGAGGTGATTATGAGTCCTACGAATACGTTCCAGTTTGACTAGCATTAAAAGGAGCAGCAATCCTATCACTAGTGCCTTCAAAACGATCCGTACATCTCACACAAGTCTTCATTTAGGTAGACTTTCTTAATGTTTCATTAGTTCTCTCAAATTGTCAAAATATAGGTGATTATGAGCCCTATTACTTCGTTTTAGTTGAAATCAGCATCCAAAGGAGCAATCCCATCACTATCGCGTTCAAAATGATGCGTAGATCTCACACAGGTCTTCATTTAGGGAGACCTTCATATTGTTTCATTGGTTGTTTTAAATTTACAAAGAAACAGGTGATTAAAAGTTGTATTACTTCGTTCTAGTTTGATTAGCGTCAAAACGAGAAACCCAGGACTATCGCGTTCAAAACCTTGCGTATATATCACACAATTCTTCATTTAGGGATACTTTTTTATTGTTTCATCGGTGCACTAAAATTTCAAAAAGAAAAAGAAAATTAGGAGTCCTATAACTTCGTTCTAAGTTTGATTAGCATCAAAAGGAGAAATTCCATGACTATCGCGTTAAAAACGATGCGTACATCTCACACAAGTCTTCATTTAAGGAGACCTTCTTATTGTTTCATTGCTTCTCTAAGATTGTTAAAGAAGGAGGTGATTAGGACTCTTATTACTTCGTTCTAATTTGATTAGCATCAAAAGGAGCAATCCCATGACTATCGCGTTAAAAACGATGTGTACATCTCACACAAGTCTTGATTTAGGGAGACCTTCTTATTGTTTCATTGGTTGTCTCAAATTGTTAAAGAAAGAGGTGATTATGAGTCCTACGAATTCGTTCTAGTTTGATTAGCATCAAAAGGAGCAGCAATCCTATCACCAGTGCTTTCAAAACGATCCGTACATCTCACACAAGTCTTCATTTATGGAGAACTTCTTAATGTTTCATTAGTTCTCTCAAATTGTCAAAATATAGGTGATTATGAGTCCTATTACATCGTTCTAGTTGAAATTAGCATCAAAAGGAGCAATCCCATCACTATCGCGTTCAAAACGATGCGTAGATCCCACATAGGTCTTCATTTAGGGAGACCTATATATTGTTTCCTTGGTTGTTTCAAATTTATAAAGAAAGAGTTGATTAAGAGTTATATTACTTCGTTCTAGTTTGATTAGCGTCAAAACGAGAAACCCATGACTATCGTGTTCAAAACCATGCGTTCATATCGCACAATTCTTCATTTAGAGATACCTTCTTATTGTTTCATTGGTGCACTAAAATTGTCAAAGAAAGCGGTAATATGGAGTCCTATAACTTCGTTCTAAGTTTGATTAGCATCAAAAGGAGCAATCCCATGACTATCGCGTTCAAAACGATGCGTACATCTCACATAAGTCTTCATTTAAGGAGACCTTCATATTATTTCATTGGATATCTAAAATTTTTAAAAAAGTAGGTGATTAGGAGTCTTATTACTTCGTTCAAATTTGATTAGCATCAAAAAGTGCAATCCCATGATATCGCGTTAAAAACGATGTGTACATCTCACACAAGTCTTCATTTAGGGTGACCTTCTTATTGTTTCATTAGTTCTCTGAAATTTTCAAAATATAGGTGATTTTGAGTCGTATTAATTCATTCTAGTTGAAATTAGCATCAAAATGAGCAATCACATCACTATCGCATTCAAAACGATGCGTATATCTCACACAGGTCTTCATTTAGGGAGACCTTCATATTGTTTCATTAGTTGTTTCAAATTTACAAAGAAATAGGTGATTAAGAGTGGCATAACTTCGTTATAGTTTGATTAGCGTCAAAATAAGAAACCCATAACTTTCGCGTTCAAAACCATGCGTTCATATCACACAATTCTTTATTTAGAGATACCTTCTTATTGTTTCATTGGTGCATTAAAATTATCAAAGAAAGATGTGATTAGGAGTCCTATAACTTCGTTCCAAGTTTGATTAGCATCAAAAGGAGCAATCCCATGACTATCGCGTTAAAAACGATGCGTACATCTCACACAAGTCTTCATTTAAGGAGACCTCCTTATTGTTTCATTGGTTCTCTAAAATTGCTAAACAAGGAGGAGATTAGGAGTCTTATTACTTCGTTCTAATTTGATTAGCATTAAAAGGAGCAATCCCATGACTATCGTGTTAAAAACGATGTGTAGATCTCACAAAAGTCTTGATTTAAGAAGACCTTCTTATTGTTTCATAGGTTCTCTAAAATTGTCAAAGAAAGAGGTGATTATGAGTCCTACGAATACGTTCCAGTTTGACTAGCATTAAAAGGAGCAGCAATCCTATCACTAGTGCCTTCAAAACGATCCGTACATCTCACACAAGTCTTCATTTAGGGAGACTTTATTAATGTTTCATTAGTTCTCTCAAATTGTCAAAATATAGGTGATTATGAGTCCTATTACTTCGTTCTAGTTGAAATTAGCATCAAAAGGAGCAATCCCATCACTATCGCGTTCAAAACGATGCGTAGATCTCACACAGGTCTTCATTTAGGGAGACCTTCATATTGTTTCATTGGTTGTTTCAAATTTACAAAGAAAGAGGTGATTAAGACTTGTATTACTTCGTTCAAGTTTGATTAGCGTCCAAACGAGAAACCCATGACTATCGCGTTCAAAACCATGCGTACATATCACACAATTCTTCATTTAGGGATACCTTCTTATTGTTTCATTGGTGCACTAAAATTGTCAAAGAAAGAGGTGATTAGGAGTCTTATAACTTCGTTCTAAGTTTGATTAGCATCAACAGGAGCAATCCCATGACTATCGCGTTAAAAACGAAGAGTACATCTCACACATGTCTTCATTTAACGAGGCCTTCTTATTGTTTCATTGGTTCTCTAAAATTATGAAAGAAGGAGGTGATTAGGAGTCTTATTACTTCATTCTAATTTGATTAGCATCAAAAGGAGCAATCCCATGACTATCGCGTTAAAAACGATGTGTACATCTCACACAAGTCTTGATTTAGGGAGACCTTCTTATTGTTTCATTGGTTCTCTCAAATTATCAAAGAAAGAGGTGATTATGAGTCCTACGAATACGTTCCAGTTTGTCTAGCATTAAAAAGAGCAGCAATCCTATCACTAGTGCCTTCAAAACGATCCGTACATCTCACACAAGTATTCATTTAGGGAGACTTTCTTAAAGTTTCATTAGTTATCTCAAATTATCAAAATATAGGTGATTATGAGCCCTATTACTTTGTTCTAGTTGAAATTAGCATCCAAAGGAGCAATCCCATCACTATCGCGTTTAAAACGATGCGTAGATCTCACACAGGTCTTCATTTAGGGAGACCTTCATATTGTTTCATTGTTTGTTTTATATTTACAAAGAAACAGGTGATTAAGAGTTGTATTACTTCGTTCTAGTTTGATTAGCGTCAAAACGAGAAACCCATGACTATCGCGTTCAAAACCTTGCGTACATATCACACAATTCTTCATTTAGGGATACCTTCTTATTGTTTCATTGGTGCACTAAAATTGTCAAAGAAAGTGGTGATTAGGAGTCCTATAACTTCGTTCTATGTTTTATTAGCATCAAAAGGACCAATCCCATGACTATCTCGTTAAAAACGATGCGTACATCTCACACAAGTCTTCATTTAAAGAGACCTTCTTATTGTTTCATTGCTTCTCTAAAATTGTTAAAGAAGGAGGTGATTAGGAGTCTTATTACTTCGTTATAATTTGAGTAGCATCAAAAGGAGCAATCCCATGACTATCGCGTTAAAAACGATGTGTACATCTCACACAAGTCATGATTTGGAAAGGCCTTCATATTTTTTCATTGGTTCTCTCAAATTGTCAAAGAAAGAGGTGATCATGAGTCCTATGAATTCGTTCTAGTTTGATTAGCATCAAAAGGAGCAGCAGTCATAGCACTAGTGCCTTCAAAACGATCCGTACATCTCGCACAAGTCTTCTTTTAGGGAGACCTTCTTAATATTTCATTAGTTCTCTCAAATTGTCAAAATATAGGTGATTATGTGTCCTATTACTTCGTTCTAGTTGAAATTAGTATAAAAAAAAGCAATCCAATCACTATTGCGTTCAAAACGATGCGTAAATCTCACACAGGTCTTCATTTAGGGAGACCTTCATATTGTTTCGTTGGTTATTTCAAATTTGCAAAGAAAGAGGTGATTAAGAGTTGTATTACTTCGTTCTAGTTTGATTAGCGTCAAAACGAGAAACCCATGACTATCGCGTTCAAAACCATGCGTTCATATCACACAATTCTTCATTTAAGGATACCTTCTTATAGTTTCATTAGTGCATTAAAATTGTCAAAGAAAGATGTGATTAGGAGTCTTATAACTTCATTCTAAGTTTAGTTAGCATCAAAAGGAGCAATCCCATGACTATCGCGTTAAAAACGATGCGTACATCTCACATAAGTCTTCATTTAAGGAGGCCTTTTTATTGTTTCATTGGTTCTCTAAATTATGAAAGAAGGAGCTGATTAGGAGTCTTATTACTTCGTTCTAAATTGATTAGCATCAAAAGGAGCAATCCCATGACTAACCCGTTAAAAACGATATGTACATCACACACAAGTCTTGATTTAGGGAGACCTTCTTATTGTTTCAGTTGTTCTCTCAAATTATCAACGAAAGAGGTGATTATGAGTCCTATGAATTCGATCTAGTTTGATTAGCCTCAAAAGGAGCAGCAATCCTATTACTAGTGCCTTCAAAACGATCCGTACATCTCACACAATTCTTCATTTAGGGAGACCTTCTTAATGTTTCATTAGTTCTCTCAAATTGTCAAAATATAGGTGATTATGAGTCCTATTACTTCGTTATAGTTGAATGTAGCAACAATAGGAGAAATCCCATCACTATCTAGTTCAAAACGATGCGTAGATCTCACACAGGTCTTCATTTAGGCAGACCATCATATTGTTTCATTGGTTGTTTCAAATTTGCAAAGAAAGAGGTGATTAAGAGTTGTATTACTTCGTTCTAGTTTGATTAGCGTCAAAACCCATGACTATCGCGTTCAAAATCATGCGTACATATCACACAATTCTTCATTTAGGGATACCTTCTTATTGCTTTATTGGTGCACTAAATTTCTCAAAGAAAGTGGTGATTAGGAGTCTTATAACTTCATTCTAAGTTTGATTATCATCAAAATTAGCAATCCTATGACTATCGCGTTAAAAATGATGCGTACATCTCACACAAGCATTCATTTAAGGAGGCCTCCTTTTTGTTTCATTGGTTCTCTAAAATTATGAAAGAAGGAGGTGATTAAGAGTCTTATTACTTCGTTCTTATTTGATTAGCATAAAAAGGAGCAATCCCATAACTATCGCGTTAAAAACGATGTGTACATCTCACACAAGTCATGATTTAGGGAGACCTTCATATTGATTCATTGGTTCTCTCAAATTGTCAAAGAAAGAGGTGATTATGAGTCCTACGAATTCGTTCTAGTTTGATTAGCATCAAAAGGAGCAGCAATCCTATCACTAGTGCCTTCAAAACGATCCGTACAACTCGCACAATTCTTCATTTAGGGAGAACTTCTTAATGCTTCATTAGTTCTCTCAAATTGTCAAAATATAGGTGATTATGAGTCCTATTAATTCGTTCTAGTTGAAATTAGCAACAAAAGGAGCAATCCCATCGCTATCGTGTTCAAAACGATGCGTAGATCTCACACAGGTCTTCATTTAGGGAGACCTTCATATTGTTTCATTGGTTGTTTTAAATTTACAAAGAAACAGGTGATGAAGAGTTGTATTACTTCGTTATAGTTTGATTAGCGTCAAAACGAGAAACCCATGACTATCGCGTTCAAAACCTTGCGTACATATCACACAATTCTTTATTTAGGGATACCTTTTTATTGCGTCATTAGTGCACTAAAATTGTCAAAGAACGAGGTGATTAGGAGTCCTATAACTTCGTTCTAAGTTTGATAAGGAGCAATCCCATGACTATTGCGTTAAAAACGATGCGTACATCTCACAAAAATCTTCATTTAAGGAGGCCTTCTTATTGCTTCATTGGTTCTCTAAAATTACGAAAGAAAGAGGTGATTAGGAGTCTTATTACTTCGTTCTAATTTGATTAGCATCAAAAGAGCAATCCCATGACTATCGCGTTAAAAACGATGTGTACATCTCACACAAGTCTTGATTTAGAAAGACCTTCTTATTGTTTCATTGGTTCTCTCAAATTGTCAAAGAAAAAGGTGATTATGAGTCCTATAAATTCGTTATAGTTTGATGATTAGCATCAAAAGGAGCAGCAATCCTATCACTAGTGCCTTCAAAATGATCCGTACATCTCACACAAGTCTTCATTTAGGGAAACCTTCTTAATGTTTCATTAGTTCTCTCAAATTGTCAAAATATAGGTGCTTATGAGTCCTATTACTTCGTTTCTAGTTGAAATTAGCATCAAAAGGAGTAATCCCATCACTATCGCGTTCAAAATGATGCGTAGATCTCACACAGGTATTCATTTAAGGAGACCTTCATATTGTTTCATTGGCTGTATCAAATTTACCAAGAAAGAGGTGATTAAGAGTTGTATTACTTCGTTCTAGTTTGATTAGCGTCAACACGAGAAACCCATGACTATCGCTTCCAAAACCATGCGTACATATCACACAATTCTTCATTTAGGGATACCTTCTTATTGTTTCATTGGTGCACTAAAATTGTCAAAGAAAGAGGTGATTAGGAGTCTTATAACTTCGTTCTAAGTTTAGTTAGCATCAAAAAGAGCAATCCCATGACTATCGCGTTAAATCGATGCGTACATCTCACATAAGTCTTCATTTAAGGAGGCCTTTTTATTGTTTCATTGGTTCTCTAAATTATGAAAGAAGGAGGTGATTAGGAGTCTTATTACTTCGTTCTAATTTGATTAGCATCAAAAGGAGCAATCCCATGACTATCGCGTTAAAAACGATGTGTACATCACACACAAGTCTTGATTTAGGGAGACCTTCTTATTGTTTCAGTGGTTCTCTCAAATTATCAAAGAAAGAGGTGATTATGAATCCTATGAATTCGTTCTAGTTTGATTAGCCTCAAAAGGAGCAGCAATCCTATCACTAGTGCCTTCAAAACGATCCGTACATCTCACACAAGTCTTCATTTAGGGAGACCTTCTTAATGTTTCATTAGTTCTCTCAAATTGTCAAAATATAGGTGATTATGAGTCCTATTACTTCGTTATAGTTAAAATTAGCATCAATAGGAGAAATCCCATCACTATCGAGTTCAAAACGATGCGTAGATCTCACACAGGTCATCATTTAGGAAGACCTTCATATTGTTTCATTGGTTGTTTCAAATTTATAAAGAAAGAGGTGATTAAGAGTTGTATTACTTCATTCTAGTTTGATTAGCGTCAAAACGACAAACCCATGACTATCGCGTTCAAAATCATGCGTACATATCACACAATTCTTTATTTAGGGATACCTTCTTATTGTTTTATTGGTGCACTAAATTACCCAAAGAAATTGGTGATTAGGAGTCTTATAACTTCGTTCTAAGTTTGATTATCATCAAAATTAGCAATCCTATGACTATCGCGTTAAAAATGATGTGTACATTTCACACAAGCCTTCATTTAAGGAGGCCTTCTTTTTGTTTCATTGGTTCTCTAAAATTAGGAAAGAAGGAGGTGATTAAGAGTCTTATTACTTCGTTCTTATTTGATTAGTATAAAAAGGAGCAATCCCATAACTATCGCGTTAAAAACGATGTGTACATCTCACACAAGTCATGATTTAGGGAGACCTTCATATTGATTCATTGGTTCTCTCAAATTATCAAAGAAAGTGGTAATTATGAGTCCTACGAATTCGTTCTAGTTTGATTAGCATCAAAAGGAGCAGCAATCCTATCACTAGTGCCTTCAAAACGATCCGTACAACTCGCACAATTCTTCATTTAGGGAGAACTTCTTAATGCTTCATTAGTTCTCTCAAATTGTCAAAATATAGGTGATTATGAGTCCTATTAATTCGTTCTAGTTGAAATTAGCATCAAAAGGAGCAATCCCATCGCTATCGTGTTCAAAACGATGCGTAGATCTCACACAGGTCTTCATTTAGGGAGACCTTCATATTGTTTCATTGGTTGTTTTAAATTTACAAAGAAACAGGTGATTAAGAGTTGTATTACTTCGTTATAGTTTGATTAGCGTCAAAACGAGAAACCCATGACTATCGCGTTCAAAACCTTGCGTACATATCACACAATTCTTAATTTAGGGATACCTTTTTATTGCGTCATTGGTGCACTAAAATTGTCAAAGAAAGAGGTGATTAAGAGTCCTATAACTTCGTTCTAAGTTTGATAAGCATAAAAAGGAGCAATCCCATGACTATCGCGTTAAAAATGATGCGTACATCTCACACAAGTCTTCATTTAAGGAGACCTTCTTATTGTTTCATTGGTTCTCTAAAATTGTTAAAGAAGGAGGTGATTAGGAGTCTTATTACTTCGTTCTAATTTGATTAGTATCAAAAGGAGCAATCCCATGACTATCGCGCTAAAAACGATGTGTACATCTCACACAAGTCTTGATTTAGAAAGACCTTCGTATTGTTTCATTGGTTCTCTCAAATTGTCAAAGAAAGAGGTGATTATGAGTCCTATGAATTCGTTCTAGTTTGATGATTAGCATCAAAAGGAGCAGCAATCCTATCACTAGTGCCTTCAAAACGTTCCGTACATCTCACACAAGTCTTCATTTAGGGAAACCTTCTTAATGTTTCATTAGTTCTCTCAAATTGTCAAAATATAGGTGCTTATGAGTCCTATTACTTCGTTCTAGTTGAAATTAGCATCAAAAGGAGTAATCCCATCACTATCGCGTTCAAAACGATGCGTAGATCTCACACAGGTATTCATTTAAGGAGACCTTCATATTGTTTCATTGGTTGTTTCAAATTTACCAAGAAAGAGGTGATTAAGAGTTGTATTACTTCGTTCTACTTTGATTAGCGTCAACACGAGAAACCCATGACTATCGCTTTCAAAACCATGCGTACATATCACACAATTCTTCATTTAGGGATACCTTCTTATTGTTTCATTGGTGCACTAAAATTGTCAAAGAAAGAGGTGATTAGGAGTCTTATAACTTCGTTCTAAGTTTAGTTAGCATCAAAAGGAGCAATCCCATGACTATCGCGTTAAAAACGATGCGTACATCTCACATAAGTCTTCATTTAAGGAGGCCTTTTTATTGTTTCAATGGTTCTCTAAATTATGAAAGAAGGAGGTGATTAGGAGTCTTATTACTTCGTTCTAAATTGATTAGCATCAAAAGGAGCAATCCCATGACTATCCCGTTAAAAACGATGTGTACATCACACACAAGTCTTTATTTAGGGAGACCTTCTTATTGTTTCAGTGGTTCTCTCAAATTATCAACGAAAGAGGTGATTATGAGTCCTATGAATTCGTTCTAGTTTGATTAGCCTCAAAAGGAGCAGCAATCCTATCACTAGTGCCTTCAAAATGATCCGTACATCTCACACAATTCTTCATTTAGGGAGACCTTCTTAATGTTTCATTAGTTCTCTCAAATTGTCAAAATATAGGTGATTATGAGTCCTATTACTTCGTTATAGTTGAAAGTAGCATCAATAGGAGAAATCCCATCACTATCTAGTTCAAAACGATGCGTAGATCTCGCACAGGTCTTCATTTAGGCAGACCTTCATATTGTTTCATTGGTTGTTTCAAATTTGCAAAGAAAGAGGTGATTAAGAGTTGTATTACTTCGTTCTAGTTTGATTAGCGTCAAAACCCATGACTATCGCGTTCAAAATCATGCGTACATATCACACAATTCTTCATTTAGGGATACCTTCTTATTGCTTTATTGGTGCACTAAATTTCTCAAAGAAAGTGGTGATTAGGAGTCTTATAACTTCGTTCTAAGTTTGATTATCATCAAAATTAGCAATCCTATGACTATCGCGTTAAAAATGATGCGTACATCTCACACAAGCCTTCATTTAAGGAGGCCTTGTTTTTGTTTCATTGGTTCTCTAAAATTATGAAAGAAGGAGGTGATTAAGAGTCTTATTACTTCGTTCTTATTTGATTAGCATAAAAAGGAGCAATCCCATAACTATCGCGTTAAAAACGATGTGTACATCTCACACAAGTCATGATTTAGGGAGACCTTCATATTGATTCATTGGTTCTCTCAAATTGTCAAAGAAAGAGGTGATTATGAGTCCTACGAATTCGTTCTAGTTTGATTAGCATCAAAAGGAGCAGCAATCCTATCACTAGTGCCTTCAAAACGATCCGTACAACTCGCACAATTCTTCATTTAGGGAGAACTTCTTAATGCTTCATTAGTTCTCTCAAATTGTCAAAATATAGGTGATTATGAGTCCTATTAATTCGTTCTAGTTGAAATTAGCATCAAAAGGAGCAATCCCATCGCTATCGTGTTCAAAACGATGCGTAGATCTCACACATGTCTTCATTTAGGGAGACCTTCATATTGTTTCATTGGTTGTTTTAAATTTACAAAGAAACAGGTGATTAAGAGTTGTATTACTTCGTTATAGTTTGATTAGCGTCAAAACGAGAAACCCATGACTATCGCGTTCAAAACCTTGCGTACATATCACACAATTTTAATTTAGGGATACCTTTTTATTGCCTCAGTGGTGCACTAAAATTGTCAAAGAAAGAGGTGATTAGGAGTCCTATAACTTCGTTCTAAGTTTGATAAGCATAAAAAGGAGCAATCCCATGACTATCGCGTTAAAAATGATGCGTACATCTCACACAAGTCTTCATTTAAGGAGACCTTCTTTTTGTTTCATTGGTTCTCTAAAATTGTTAAAGAAGGAGGTGATTAGGAGTCTTATAACTTCGTTCTAAGTTTGATTATCATCAAAAGGAGCAATCACATGACTATTGCGTTAAAAACGATGCGTACATCTCACACAAGTCTTCATTTAAGGAGGCCTTCTTATTGTTTCATTGGTTCTCTAAAATTACGAAAGAAGGAGGTGATTAGGAGTCTTATTACTTCGTTTTAATTTGATTAGCATCAAAAAGAGCAATCCCATGACTACCGCATTAAAAACGATGTGTATATCTCACATAAGTCTTGATTTAGGGAGACCTTCATATTGTTTCATTGGTTCTCTCAAATTGTCAAAGAAAGAGGTGATTATGAGTCCTACGAATTCGTTCTAGTTTGATTAGCATCAAAGGAGCAGCAATCCTATCACTAGTGCCTTCAAAACAATCCGTACATGTCACACAAGTCTTCATTTAGGGAGAACTTCTTAATGTTTCATTAGTTCTCTCAAATTGTCAAAATATAGGTGATTATGAGTCTATTACTCCGTTCTTGTTGAAATTAGCATCAAAAGGAGCAATCCCATCACTATCGCGTTCAAAACGATGCGTATATCTCACACAGGTCTTCATTTAGGGAGACCTTCATATTGTTTCATTGGTTGTTTTGAATTTACAAAGCAACAGGTGATTAAGAGTTGTATTACTTAGTTATAGTTTGATTAGCGTCAAAACGAGAAACCCATGACTATCGCGTTCAAAACCTTGCGTACATATCACACAATTTTAATTTAGGGATACCTTTTTATTGCGTCATTGGTGCACTAAAATTGTCAAAGAAAGAGGTGATTAGGAGTCCTATAACTTCGTTCTAAGTTTGATAAGCATCAAAAGGAGCAATCCCATGACTATCGCGTTAAAAATGATGCGTACATCTCACACAAGTCTTCATTTAAGGAGACCTTCTTATTGTTTCATTGGTTCTCTAAAATTGTTAAAGAAGGAGGTGATTAGGAGTCTTATAACTTCGTTCTAAGTTTGATTATCATCAAAAGGAGCAATCACATGACTATTGCGTTAAAAACGATGCGTACATCTCACACAAGTCTTCATTTAAGGAGGCCTTCTTATTGTTTCATTGGTTCTCTAAAATTACGAAAGAAGGAGGTGATTAGGAGTCTTATTACTTTGTTTTAATTTGAATAGCATCAAAAAGAGCAATCCCATGACTACCGCGTTAAAAACGATGTGTACATCTCACATAAGTCTTGATTTAGGGAGACCTTCATATTGTTTCATTGGTTCTCTCAAATTGTCAAAGAAAGAGGTGATTATGAGTCCTACGAATTCGTTCTAGTTTGATTAGCATCAAAGGAGCAGCAATCCTATCACTAGTGCCTTCAAAAAAATCCGTACATGTCACACAAGTCTTCATTTAGGGAGAACTTCTTAATGTTTCATTAGTTCTCTCAAATTGTCAAAATATAGGTGATTATGAGTCTATTACTTCGTTCTTGTTGAAATTAGCATCAAAAGGAGCAATCCCATCACTATCGCGTTCAAAACGATGCGTATATCTCACACAGGTCTTCATTTAGGGAGACCTTCATATTGTTTCATTGGTTGTTTTGAATTTACAAAGCAACAGGTGATTAAGAGTTGTATTACTTAGTTATAGTTTGATTAGCGTCAAAACGAGAAACCCATGACTATCGCGTTCAAAACCTTGCGTACATATCACACAATTCTTTATTTAGGGATACCTTTTTATTGCGTCATTGGTGCACTAAAATTGTCAAAGAAAGAGGTGATTAGGAGTCCTATAACTTCGTTCTAAGTTTGATAAGCATCAAAAGGAGCAATCCCATGACTATCGCGTTAAAAATGATGCGTACATCTCACACAAGTCTTCATTTAAGGAGACCTTCTTATTGTTTCATTGGTTCTCAAAAATTGTTAAAGAAGGAGGTGATTAGGAGTCTTATTATTTCGTTCTAATTTGATTAGTATCAAAAGGAGCAATCCCATGACTATCGCGTTAAAAACGATGTGTACATCTCACACAAGTCTTGATTTAGAAAGACTTTTGTATTGTTTCATTGGTTCTCTCAAATTGTCAAAGAAAGAGGTGATTATGAGTCCTATGAATTCGTTCTAGTTTGATGATTAGCATCAAAAGGAGCAGCAATCCTATCACTAGTGCCTTCAAAACGTTCCGTACATCTCACACAAGTCTTCATTTAGGGAGACCTTCTTAATGTTTCATTAGTTCTCTCAAATTGTCAAAATATAGGTGCTTATGAGTCCTATTACTTCGTTCTAGTTGAAATTAGCATCAAAAGGAGTAATCCCATCACTATCGCGTTCAAAACGATGCGTAGATCTCACACATGTATTCATTTAAGGAGACCTTCATATTGTTTCATTGGTTGTTTCAAATTTACCAAGAAAGAGGTGATTAAGAGTTGTATTACTTTGTTCTAGTTTGATTAGCGTCAACACGCGAAACCCATGACTATCGCTTTCAAAACCATGCGTACATATCACACAATTCTTCATTTAGGGATACCTTCTTATTGTTTCATTGGTGCACTAAAATTGTCAAAGAAAGAGGTGATTAGGAGTCTTATAACTTCGTTCTAAGTTTATTTAGCATCAAAAGGAGCAATCCCATGACTATCGCGTTAAAAACGATGCGTACATCTCACATAAGTCTTCATTTAAGGAGGCCTTTTTATTGTTTCAAGGGTTCTCTAAATTATGAAAGAAGGAGGTGATTAGGAGTCTTATTACTTCGTTCTAAATTGATTAGCATCAAAAGGAGCAATCCCATGACTATCCCGTTAAAAACGATGTGTACATCACACACAAGTCTTGATTTAGGGAGACCTTCTTATTGTTTCAGTGGTTCTCTCAAATTATCAACGAAAGAGGTGATTATGAGTCCTATGAATTCGTTCTAGTTTGATTAGCCTCAAAAGGAGCAGCAATCCTATCACTAGTGCCTTCAAAACGATCCGTACATCTCACACAATTCTTCATTTAGGGAGACCTTCTTAATGTTTCATTAGTTCTCTCAAATTGTCAAAATATAGGTGATTATGAGTCCTATTACTTCGTTATAGTTGAAAGTAGCATCAATAGGAGAAATCCCATCACTATATAGTTCAAAACGATGCGTAGATCTCGCACAGGTCTTCATTTAGGCAGACCTTCATATTGTTTCATTGGTTGTTTCAAATTTGCAAAGAAAGAGGTGATTAAGAGTTGTATTACTTCGTTCTAGTTTGATTAGCGTCAAAACCCATGACTATCGCGTTCAAAACCTTGCGTACATATCACACAATTCTTTATTTAGGGATACCTTTTTATTGCGTCATTGGTGCACTAAAATTGTCAAAGAAAGAGGTGATTAGGAGTCCTATAACTTCGTTCTAAGTTTGATAAGCATAAAAAGGAGTAATCCCATGACTATCGCGTTAAAAATGATGCGTACATCTCACACAAGTTTTTATTTAAGGAGACCTTCTTATTGTTTCATTGGTTCTCTAAAATTGTTAAAGAAGGAGGTGATTAGGAGTCTTATTATTTCGTTCTAATTTGATTAGTATCAAAAGGAGCAATCCCATGACTATCGCGTTAAAAACGATGTGTACATCTCACACAAGTCTTGATTTAGAAAGACTTTTGTATTGTTTCATTGGTTCTCTCAAATTGTCAAAGAAAGAGGTGATTATGAGTCCTATGAATTCGTTCTAGTTTGATGATTAGCATCAAAAGGAGCAGCAATCCTATCACTAGTGCCTTCAAAACGTTCCGTACATCTCACACAAGTCTTCATTTAGGGAGACCTTCTTAATGTTTCATTAGTTCTCTCAAATTGTCAAAATATAGGTGCTTATGAGTCCTATTACTTCGTTCTAGTTGAAATTAGCATCAAAAGGAGTAATCCCATCACTATCGCGTTCAAAACGATGCGTAGATCTCACACATGTATTCATTTAAGGAGACCTTCATATTGTTTCATTGGTTGTTTCAAATTTACCAAGAAAGAGGTGATTAAGAGTTGTATTACTTCGTTCTAGTTTGATTAGCGTCAACACGCGAAACCCATGACTATCGCTTTCAAAACCATGCGTACATATCACACAATTCTTCATTTAGGGATACCTTCTTATTGTTTCATTGGTGCACTATATTTGTCAAAGAAAGAGGTGATTAGGAGTCTTATAACTTCGTTCTAAGTTTATTTAGCATCAAAAGGAGCAATCCCATGACTATCGCGTTAAAAACGATGCGTACATCTCACATAAGTCTTCATTTAAGGAGGCCTTTTTATTGTTTCAAGGGTTCTCTAAATTATGAAAAAAGGAGGTGATTAGGAGTCTTATTACTTCGTTCTAAATTGATTAGCATCAAAAGGAGCAATCCCATGACTATCCCGTTAAAAACGATGTGTACATCACACACAAGTCTTTATTTAGGGAGACCTTCTTATTGTTTCAGTGGTTCTCTCAAATTATCAACGAAAGAGGTGATTATGAGTCCTATGAATTCGTTCTAGTTTGATTAGCCTCAAAAGGAGCAGCAATCCTATCACTAGTGCCTTCAAAACGATCCGTACATCTCACACAATTCTTCATTTAGGGAGACCTTCTTAATGTTTCATTAGTTCTCTCAAATTGTCAAAATATAGGTGATTATGAGTCCTATTACTTCGTTATAGTTGAAAGTAGCATCAATAGGAAAAATCCCATCACTATCTAGTTCAAAACGATGCGTAGATCTCGCACAGGTCTTCATTTAGGCAGACCTTCATATTGTTTCATTGGTTGTTTCAAATTTGCAAAGAAAGAGGTGATTAAGAGTTGTATTACTTCGTTCTAGTTTGATTAGCGTCAAAACCCATGACTATCGCGTTCAAAATCATGCGTACATATCACACAATTCTTCATTTAGGGATACCTTCTTATTGCTTTATTGGTGCACTAAATTTCTCAAAGAAAGTGGTGATTAGGAGTCTTATAACTTCGTTCTAAGTTTGATTATCATCAAAATTAGCAATCCTATGACTATCGCGTTAAAAATGATGCGTACATCTCACACAAGCCTTCATTTAAGGAGGCCTTCTTTTTGTTTCATTGGTTCTCTAAAATTATGAAAGAAAGAGGTGATTAAGAGTCTTATTACTTCGTTCTTATTTGATTAGCATAAAAAGGAGCAATCCCATAACTATCGCGTTAAAAACGATGTGTACATCTCACACAAGTCATGATTTAGGGAGACCTTCATATTGATTCATTGGTTCTCTCAAATTGTCAAAGAAAGAGGTGATTATGAGTCCTACGAATTCGTTCTAGTTTGATTAGCATCAAAAGGAGCAGCAATCCTATCACTAGTGCCTTCAAAATGATCCGTACAACTCGCACAATTCTTCATTTAGGGAGAACTTCTTAATGCTTCATTAGTTCTCTCAAATTGTCAAAATATAGGTGATTATGAGTCCTATTAATTCGTTCTAGTTGAAATTAGCATCAAAAGGAGCAATCCCATCGCTATCGTGTTCAAAACGATGCGTAGATCTCACACAGGTCTTCATTTAGGGAGACCTTCCTATTGTTTCATTGGTTGTTTTAAATTTACAAAGAAACAGGTGATTAAGAGTTGTATTACTTCGTTATAGTTTGATTAGCGTCAAAACGAGAAACCCATGACTATCGCGTTCAAAACCTTGCGTATATATCACACAATTTTAATTTAGGGATACCTTTTTATTGCGTCATTGGTGCACTAAAATTGTCAAAGAAAGAGGTGATTAGGAGTCCTATAACTTCGTTCTAAGTTTGATAAGCATAAAAAGGAGCAATCCCATGACTATCGCGTCAAAAATGATGCGTACATCTCACACAAGTCTTCATTTAAGGAGACCTTCTTATTGTTTCATTGGTTCTCAAAAATTGTTAAAGAAGGAGGTGATTAGGAGTCTTATAACTTCGTTCTAAGTTTGATTATCATCAAAAGGAGCAATCACATGACTATTGCGTTAAAAACGATGCGTACATCTCACACAAGTCTTCATTTAAGGAGGCCTTCTTATTGTTTCATTGGTTCTCTAAAATTACGAAAGAAGGAGGTGATTAGGAGTCTTATTACTTTGTTTTAATTTGAATAGCATCAAAAAGAGCAATCCCATGACTACCGCGTTAAAAACGATGTGTACATCTCACATAAGTCTTGATTTAGGGAGACCTTCATATTGTTTCATTGGTTCTCTCAAATTGTCAAAGAAAGAGGTGATTATGAGTCCTACGAATTCGTTCTAGTTTGATTAGCATCAAAGGAGCAGCAATCCTATCACTAGTGCCTTCAAAAAAATCCGTACATGTCACACAAGTCTTCATTTAGGGAGAACTTCTTAATGTTTCATTAGTTCTCTCAAATTGTCAAAATATAGGTGATTATGAGTCTATTACTTCGTTCTTGTTGAAATTAGCATCAAAAGGAGCAATCCCATCACTATCGCGTTCAAAACGATGCGTATATCTCACACAGGTCTTCATTTAGGGAGACCTTCATATTGTTTCATTGGTTGTTTTGAATTTACAAAGCAACAGGTGATTAAGAGTTGTATTACTTAGTTATAGTTTGATTAGCGTCAAAACGAGAAACCCATGACTATCGCGTTCAAAACCTTGCGTACATATCACACAATTCTTTATTTAGGGATACCTTTTTATTGCGTCATTGGTGCACTAAAATTGTCAAAGAAAGAGGTGATTAGGAGTCCTATAACTTCGTTCTAAGTTTGATAAGCATCAAAAGGAGCAATCCCATGACTATCGCGTTAAAAATGATGCGTACATCTCACACAAGTCTTCATTTAAGGAGACCTTCTTATTGTTTCATTGGTTCTCAAAAATTGTTAAAGAAGGAGGTGATTAGGAGTCTTATTATTTCGTTCTAATTTGATTAGTATCAAAAGGAGCAATCCCATGACTATCGCGTTAAAAACGATGTGTACATCTCACACAAGTCTTGATTTAGAAAGACTTTTGTATTGTTTCATTGGTTCTCTCAAATTGTCAAAGAAAGAGGTGATTATGAGTCCTATGAATTCGTTCTAGTTTGATGATTAGCATCAAAAGGAGCAGCAATCCTATCACTAGTGCCTTCAAAACGTTCCGTACATCTCACACAAGTCTTCATTTAGGGAGACCTTCTTAATGTTTCATTAGTTCTCTCAAATTGTCAAAATATAGGTGCTTATGAGTCCTATTACTTCGTTCTAGTTGAAATTAGCATCAAAAGGAGTAATCCCATCACTATCGCGTTCAAAACGATGCGTAGATCTCACACATGTATTCATTTAAGGAGACCTTCATATTGTTTCATTGGTTGTTTCAAATTTACCAAGAAAGAGGTGATTAAGAGTTGTATTACTTCGTTCTAGTTTGATTAGCGTCAACACGCGAAACCCATGACTATCGCTTTCAAAACCATGCGTACATATCACACAATTCTTCATTTAGGGATACCTTCTTATTGTTTCATTGGTGCACTATATTTGTCAAAGAAAGAGGTGATTAGGAGTCTTATAACTTCGTTCTAAGTTTATTTAGCATCAAAAGGAGCAATCCCATGACTATCGCGTTAAAAACGATGCGTACATCTCACATAAGTCTTCATTTAAGGAGGCCTTTTTATTGTTTCAAGGGTTCTCTAAATTATGAAAGAAGGAGGTGATTAGGAGTCTTATTACTTCGTTCTAAATTGATTAGCATCAAAAGGAGCAATCCCATGACTATCCCGTTAAAAACGATGTGTACATCACACACAAGTCTTGATTTAGGGAGACCTTCTTATTGTTTCAGTGGTTCTCTCAAATTATCAACGAAAGAGGTGATTATGAGTCCTATGAATTCGTTCTAGTTTGATTAGCCTCAAAAGGAGCAGCAATCCTATCACTAGTGCCTTCAAAACGATCCGTACATCTCACACAATTCTTCATTTAGGGAGACCTTCTTAATGTTTCATTAGTTCTCTCAAATTGTCAAAATATAGGTGATTATGAGTCCTATTACTTCGTTATAGTTGAAAGTAGCATCAATAGGAGAAATCCCATCACTATCTAGTTCAAAACGATGCGTAGATCTCGCACAGGTCTTCATTTAGGCAGACCTTCATATTGTTTCATTGGTTGTTTCAAATTTGCAAAGAAAGAGGTGATTAAGAGTTGTATTACTTCGTTCTAGTTTGATTAGCGTCAAAACCCATGACTATCGCGTTCAAAATCATGCGTACATATCACACAATTCTTCATTTAGGGATACCTTCTTATTGCTTTATTGGTGCACTAAATTTCTCAAAGAAAGTGGTGATTAGGAGTCTTATAACTTCGTTCTAAGTTTGATTATCATCAAAATTAGCAATCCTATGACTATCGCGTTAAAAATGATGCGTACATCTCACACAAGCCTTCATTTAAGGAGGCCTTCTTTTTGTTTCATTGGTTCTCTAAAATTATGAAAGAAGGAGGTGATTAAGAGTCTTATTACTTCGTTTTTATTTGATTAGCATAAAAAGGAGCAATCCCATAACTATCGCGTTAAAAACGATGTGTACATCTCACACAAGTCATGATTTAGGGAGACCTTCATATTGATTCATTGGTTCTCTCAAATTGTCAAAGAAAGAGGTGATTATGAGTCCTACGAATTCGTTCTAGTTTGATTAGCATCAAAAGGAGCAGCAATCCTATCACTAGTGCCTTCAAAACGATCCGTACAACTCGCACAATTCTTCATTTAGGGAGAACTTCTTAATGCTTCATTAGTTCTCTCAAATTGTCAAAATATAGGTGATTATGAGTCCTATTAATTCGTTCTAGTTGAAATTAGCATCAAAAGGAGCAATCCCATCGCTATCGTGTTCAAAACGATGCGTAGATCTCACACAGGTATTCATTTAGGGAGACCTTCATATTGTTGATAGTAGTGTGCATACAAGCCAATCATGTATGATGATAAAGCACGTACTTTGTAAAGAATCTTATTTATTTATTAATGAAATATTCATTTATTACAGGCATTTAATTATCTACATGTTGCTGTTTTTATAATATGTAAATAACCCATAGTTTTAAGCAATGCTTTTAGAATCATGATGATGATCATGCTAATGAGATCTAAATTCTTAGAAAGTTTTAAAACTTAAATAGTTCCCAATCGTGGGATTACTAAAAAGGGGATTAGTAAATCCGGATAGATTGGTACATATGTTGCTTGCTCATTGGATGAGGATGATTGATCTCATGATCATTTGTGTGGAGACACTAAAGCAAGTATGTAGGTGCTTATTGAAGAATAAGT
Source organism: Panax stipuleanatus (assembly GCA_020205555.1). Lineage (NCBI taxonomy): Eukaryota > Viridiplantae > Streptophyta > Magnoliopsida > Apiales > Araliaceae > Panax > Panax stipuleanatus. The sequence goes on from JAINUT010002844.1 coordinate 31,881, forward strand.
TCACTGAACGTGATTCGCTATGGAATACCTAATGGAGTTTTACTCGCATGTCAATAGGAATTCCTAATGTGATAGTAGTACAAGTGATCCTTGGACTTGAGATCATCATAGTATCTTGTATGTAACAAATTATACTTTGACTTATTCCTTAAGACCTTTTAAGGCATATATAGGGTATGCTTGGGTATAATGAGTTACATATGGAGATAATGAATGATCAATAAAGAATCTACCACCTCTAGTAAAAGAGGAGATATGTCCCATGTGATTCGTTAAATGACAACCCAGGAATCCTTGGCCAAGGTGAAATGAAATTAGAAAGGAGTTTTTAATTTGCATTATTTGGAGTTGTGCATTTTCTAATCGAAATACATATAATCAAATAAAATAAGACTTGACAGTAAATCCATGTCTTATATTTAATTGGGACATTGTATGGTGGAAGGATTGAATTGTATGGTAACTATTAACTCACAGGTTCTTTTATGATTAATGTTGAAATCTATATTATCTGGAAAGTCGTTGATCGCTAGGGAGGCTTATCCCTATTGTAGAATAAATATTATTTATTTAAATAGATTATTAGTTTAATTTATTTATTTAAATAAGATTAAAATTGTTTTAATTGATTTATTCACAACCGGTTTAATATGGAGAACCTAAAGGGTCACACCATAAAAGGAAGAATAATTATTTAAGAAGGTAATGGCATAATCGTAATAATGCATTAAGTATAATTAATTTAATCTATGGTGATAGAATAAATTAAATAGCTTAATGTTTATTATTTAATATTTTGGAAATATTAAATATAAATTAATAAGAGGAGTCTTATTAATATTATTACAATTATTATTATTTTAATTTCTAAAGGAGTTTAGTAATTAATTTAATATTTAGTACTCTCATTTATTCCTAATAAGATTAGGAGACAAATTAATTAAATGAATTTAATTAATTATTCCCATGTGGTGGGAAGCCTAAATTAATTAAAGGAGTTTAATTAATTAAAAGAAATCCCATGTCTAATAGGATTAGAAGGGTTGACCAATGTCTATATAAGAGAAGTCTTATAATAGATATTAGATTGATGCAATTCCAATTGTTGGAGAGTACTCCTTTTCTATAGAGGATAGAAAACTAAGGTTAAGCCAAACACCCTCCTTCTTGATAATTCCTCTTCCTTGGTGGATCACCTCTAGAGGCCAAACACTTGGGTGGCTAACGTTGATCAAAGAAAGGAATCTAACCCAAAAATTCAAGGAGATCACGAAGAACAAGGAGTTGAACTAGTACCTGTGGAAGCTTCGTTCTACAAGGGTATGATTCCATAACTTCTTATTTATCGTTTTAAATTAATAATTTGCATAAAGGATGATCCGGGTAATGGTTTTGTAGAAATTTTTTTTAAACTCTGATATACCATGCTTCCGCTAATTTTTGCAATTTGATTGCGTCACGATTTCGTACAAACCCAACAATTGTTTCATTGGTTGTTTTAAATTTACAAAGAAACAGGTGATTAAGAGTTGTATTACTTCGTTATAGTTTGATTAGCGTCAAAACGAGAAACCCATGACTATCGCGTTCAAAACCTTGCGTACATATCACACAATTTTAATTTAGGGATACCTTTTTATTGCCTCATTGGTGCACTAAAATTGTCAAAGAAAGAGGTGATTAGGAGTCCTATAACTTCGTTCTAAGTTTGATAAGCATAAAAAGGAGCAATCCCATGACTATCGCGTTAAAAATGATGCGTACATCTCACACAAGTCTTCATTTAAGGAGACCTTCTTATTGTTTCATTGGTTCTCTAAAATTGTTAAAGAAGGAGGTGATTAGGAGTCTTATAACTTCGTTCTAAGTTTGATTATCATTAAAAGGTCTTCATTTAAGGAGGCCTTCTTATTGTTTCATTGGTTCTCTAAAATTACGAAAGAAGGAGGTGATTAGGAGTCTTATTACTTCGTTTTAATTTGATTAGCATCAAAAAGAGCAATCCCATGACTACCGCGTTAAAAACGATGTGTACATCTCACATAAGTCTTGATTTAGGGAGACCTTCATATTGTTTCATTGGTTCTCTCAAATTGTCAAAGAAAGAGGTGATTATGAGTCCTACGAATTCGTTCTAGTTTGATTAGCATCAAAGGAGCAGCAATCCTATCACTAGTGCCTTCAAAACAATCCGTAAATGTCACACAAGTCTTCATTTAGGGAGAACTTCTTAATGTTTCATTAGTTCTCTCAAATTGTCAAAATATAGGTGATTATGAGTCTATTACTCCTTTCTTGTTGAAATTAGCATCAAAACGAGCAATCCCATCACTATCGCGTTCAAAACGATGCGTATATCTCACACAGGTCTTCATTTAGGGAGACCTTCATATTGTTTCATTGGTTGTTTTGAATTTACAAAGCAACATGTGATTAAGAGTTGTATTACTTAGTTATAGTTTGATTAGCGTCAAAACGAGAAACCCATGACTATCGCGTTCAAAACCTTGCGTACATATCACACAATTCTTTATTTAGGGATACCTTTTTATTGCGTCATTGGTGCACTAAAATTGTCAAAGAAAGAGGTGATTAGGAGTCCTATAACTTCGTTCTAAGTTTGATAAGCATCAAAAGGAGCAATCCCATGACTATCGCGTTAAAAATGATGCGTACATCTCACACAAGTCTTTATTTAAGGAGACCTTCTTATTGTTTCATTGGTTCTCTAAAATTGTTAAAGAAGGAGGTGATTAGGAGTCTTATTATTTCGTTCTAATTTGATTAGTATCAAAAGGAGCAATCCCATGACTATCGCGTTAAAAACGATGTGTACATCTCACACAAGTCTTGATTTAGAAAGACTTTTGTATTGTTTCATTGGTTCTCTCAAATTGTCAAAGAAAGAGGTGATTATGAGTCCTATGAATTCGTTCTAGTTTGATGATTAGCATCAAAAGGAGCAGCAATCCTATCACTAGTGCCTTCAAAACGTTCCGTACATCTCACACAAGTCTTCATTTAGGGAGACCTTCTTAATGTTTCATTAGTTCTCTCAAATTGTCAAAATATAGGTGCTTATGAGTCCTATTACTTCGTTCTAGTTGAAATTAGCATCAAAAGGAGTAATCCCATCACTATCGCGTTCAAAACGATGCGTAGATCTCACACATGTATTCATTTAAGGAGACCTTCATATTGTTTCATTGGTTGTTTCAAATTTACCAAGAAAGAGGTGATTAAGAGTTGTATTACTTCGTTCTAGTTTGATTAGCGTCAACACGCGAAACCCATGACTATCGCTTTCAAAACCATGCGTACATATCACACAATTCTTCATTTAGGGATACCTTCTTATTGTTTCATTGGTGCACTATATTTGTCAAAGAAAGAGGTGATTAGGAGTCTTATAACTTCGTTCTAAGTTTATTTAGCATCAAAAGGAGCAATCCCATGACTATCGCGTTAAAAACGATGCGTACATCTCACATAAGTCTTCATTTAAGGAGGCCTTTTTATTGTTTCAAGGGTTCTCTAAATTATGAAAGAAGGAGGTGATTAGGAGTCTTATTACTTCGTTCTAAATTGATTAGCATCAAAAGGAGCAATCCCATGACTATCCCGTTAAAAACGATGTGTACATCACACACAAGTCTTGATTTAGGGAGACCTTCTTATTGTTTCAGTGGTTCTCTCAAATTATCAACGAAAGAGGTGATTATGAGTCCTATGAATTCGTTCTAGTTTGATTAGCCTCAAAAGGAGCAGCAATCCTATCACTAGTGCCTTCAAAACGATCCGTACATCTCACACAATTCTTCATTTAGGGAGACCTTCTTAATGTTTCATTAGTTCTCTCAAATTGTCAAAATATAGGTGATTATGAGTCCTATTACTTCGTTATAGTTGAAAGTAGCATCAATAGGAGAAATCCCATCACTATCTAGTTCAAAACGATGCGTAGATCTCGCACAGGTCTTCATTTAGGCAGACCTTCATATTGTTTCATTGGTTGTTTCAAATTTGCAAAGAAAGAGGTGATTAAGAGTTGTATTACTTCGTTCTAGTTTGATTAGCGTCAAAACCCATGACTATCGCGTTCAAAATCATGCGTACATATCACACAATTCTTCATTTAGGGATACCTTCTTATTGCTTTATTGGTGCACTAAATTTCTCAAAGAAAGTGGTGATTAGGAGTCTTATAACTTCGTTCTAAGTTTGATTATCATCAAAATTAGCAATCCTATGACTATCGCGTTAAAAATGATGCGTACATCTCACACAAGCCTTCATTTAAGGAGGCCTTCTTTTTGTTTCATTGGTTCTCTAAAATTATGAAAGAAGGAGGTGATTAAGAGTCTTATTACTTCGTTTTTATTTGATTAGCATAAAAAGGAGCAATCCCATAACTATCGCGTTAAAAACGATGTGTACATCTCACACAAGTCATGATTTAGGGAGACCTTCATATTGATTCATTGGTTCTCTCAAATTGTCAAAGAAAGAGGTGATTATGAGTCCTACGAATTCGTTCTAGTTTGATTAGCATCAAAAGGAGCAGCAATCCTATCACTAGTGCCTTCAAAACGATCCGTACAACTCGCACAATTCTTCATTTAGGGAGAACTTCTTAATGCTTCATTAGTTCTCTCAAATTGTCAAAATATAGGTGATTATGAGTCCTATTAATTCGTTCTAGTTGAAATTAGCATCAAAAGGAGCAATCCCATCGCTATCGTGTTCAAAACGATGTGTAGATCTCACACAGGTATTCATTTAGGGAGACCTTCATATTGTTGATAGTAGTGTGCATACAAGCCAATCATGTATGATGATAAAGCACGTACTTTGTAAACAATCTTATTTATTTATTAATGAAATATTCATTTATTACAGGCATTTAATTATCTACATGTTGCTGTTTTTATAATATGTAAATAACCCATAGTTTTAAGCAATGCTTTTAGAATCATGATGATGATCATGCTAATGAGATCTAAATTCTTAGAAAGTTTTAAAACTTAAATAGTTCCCAATCGTGGGATTACTAAAAAGGGGATTAGTAAATCCGGATAGATTGGTACATATGTTGCTTGCTCATTGGATGAGGATGATTGATCTCATGATCATTTGTGTGGAGACACTAAAGCAAGTATGTAGGTGCTTATTGAAGAATAAGTTCACTGAACGTGATTCGCTATGGAATACCTAATGGAGTTTTACTCGCATGTCAATAGGAATTCCTAATGTGATAGTAGTACAAGTGATCCTTGGACTTGAGATCATCATAGTATCTTGTATGTAACAAATTATACTTTGACTTATTCCTTAAGACCTTTTAAGGCATATATAGGGTATGCTTGGGTATAATGAGTTACATATGGAGATAATGAATGATCAATAAAGAATCTACCACCTCTAGTAAAAGAGGAGATATGTCCCATGTGATTCGTTAAATGACAACCCAGGAATCCTTGGCCAAGGTGAAATGAAATTAGAAAGGAGTTTTTAATTTGCATTATTTGGAGTTGTGCATTTTCTAATCGAAATACATATAATCAAATAAAATAAGACTTGACAGTAAATCCATGTCTTATATTTAATTGGGACATTGTATGGTGGAAGGATTGAATTGTATGGTAACTATTAACTCACAGGTTCTTTTATGATTAATGTTGAAATCTATATTATCTGGAAAGTCGTTGATCGCTAGGGAGGCTTATCCCTATTGTAGAATAAATATTATTTATTTAAATAGATTATTAGTTTAATTTATTTATTTAAATAAGATTAAAATTGTTTTAATTGATTTATTCACAACCGGTTTAATATGGAGAACCTAAAGGGTCACACCATAAAAGGAAGAATAATTATTTAAGAAGGTAATGGCATAATCGTAATAATGCATTAAGTATAATTAATTTAATCTATGGTGATAGAATAAATTAAATAGCTTAATGTTTATTATTTAATATTTTGGAAATATTAAATATAAATTAATAAGAGGAGTCTTATTAATATTATTACAATTATTATTATTTTAATTTCTAAAGGAGTTTAGTAATTAATTTAATATTTAGTACTCTCATTTATTCCTAATAAGATTAGGAGACAAATTAATTAAATGAATTTAATTAATTATTCCCATGTGGTGGGAAGCCTAAATTAATTAAAGGAGTTTAATTAATTAAAAGAAATCCCATGTCTAATAGGATTAGAAGGGTTGACCAATGTCTATATAAGAGAAGTCTTATAATAGATATTAGATTGATGCAATTCCAATTGTTGGAGAGTACTCCTTTTCTATAGAGGATAGAAAACTAAGGTTAAGCCAAACACCCTCCTTCTTGATAATTCCTCTTCCTTGGTGGATCACCTCTAGAGGCCAAACACTTGGGTGGCTAACGTTGATCAAAGAAAGGAATCTAACCCAAAAATTCAAGGAGATCACGAAGAACAAGGAGTTGAACTAGTACCTGTGGAAGCTTCGTTCTACAAGGGTATGATTCCATAACTTCTTATTTATCGTTTTAAATTAATAATTTGCATAAAGGATGATCCGGGTAATGGTTTTGTAGAAATTTTTTTTAAACTCTGATATACCATGCTTCCGCTAATTTTTGCAATTTGATTGCGTCACGATTTCGTACAAACCCAACAATTGTTTCATTGGTTGTTTTAAATTTACAAAGAAACAGGTGATTAAGAGTTGTATTACTTCGTTATAGTTTGATTAGCGTCAAAACGAGAAACCCATGACTATCGCGTTCAAAACCTTGCGTACATATCACACAATTTTAATTTAGGGATACCTTTTTATTGCCTCATTGGTGCACTAAAATTGTCAAAGAAAGAGGTGATTAGGAGTCCTATAACTTCGTTCTAAGTTTGATAAGCATAAAAAGGAGCAATCCCATGACTATCGCGTTAAAAATGATGCGTACATCTCACACAAGTCTTCATTTAAGGAGACCTTCTTATTGTTTCATTGGTTCTCTAAAATTGTTAAAGAAGGAGGTGATTAGGAGTCTTATAACTTCGTTCTAAGTTTGATTATCATTAAAAGGTCTTCATTTAAGGAGGCCTTCTTATTGTTTCATTGGTTCTCTAAAATTACGAAAGAAGGAGGTGATTAGGAGTCTTATTACTTCGTTTTAATTTGATTAGCATCAAAAAGAGCAATCCCATGACTACCGCGTTAAAAACGATGTGTACATCTCACATAAGTCTTGATTTAGGGAGACCTTCATATTGTTTCATTGGTTCTCTCAAATTGTCAAAGAAAGAGGTGATTATGAGTCCTACGAATTCGTTCTAGTTTGATTAGCATCAAAGGAGCAGCAATCCTATCACTAGTGCCTTCAAAACAATCCGTAAATGTCACACAAGTCTTCATTTAGGGAGAACTTCTTAATGTTTCATTAGTTCTCTCAAATTGTCAAAATATAGGTGATTATGAGTCTATTACTCCGTTCTTGTTGAAATTAGCATCAAAACGAGCAATCCCATCACTATCGCGTTCAAAACGATGCGTATATCTCACACAGGTCTTCATTTAGGGAGACCTTCATATTGTTTCATTGGTTGTTTTGAATTTACAAAGCAACATGTGATTAAGAGTTGTATTACTTAGTTATAGTTTGATTAGCGTCAAAACGAGAAACCCATGACTATCGCGTTCAAAACCTTGCGTACATATCACATAAGTCTTTATTTAAGGAGGCCTTTTTATTGTTTCAATGGTTCTCTAAATTATGAAAGAAGGAGGTGATTAGGAGTCTTATTACTTCGTTCTAAATTGATTAGCATCAAAAGGAGCAATCCCATGACTATCCCGTTAAAAACGATGTGTACATCACACACAAGTCTTGATTTAGGGAGACCTTCTTATTGTTTCAGTGGTTCTCTCAAATTATCAACGAAAGAGGTGATTATGAGTCCTATGAATTCATTCTAGTTTGATTAGCCTCAAAAGGAGCAGCAATCCTATCACTAGTGCCTTCAAAACGATCCGTACATCTCACACAATTCTTCATTTAGGGAGACCTTCTTAATGTTTCATTAGTTCTCTCAAATTGTCAAAATATAGGTGATTATGAGTCCTATTACTTCGTTATAGTTGAAAGTAGCATCAATAGGAGAAATCCCATCACTATCTAGTTCAAAACGATGCGTAGATCTCGCACAGGTCTTCATTTAGGCAGACCTTCATATTGTTTCATTGGTTGTTTCAAATTTGCAAAGAAAGAGGTGATTAAGAGTTGTATTACTTCGTTCTAGTTTGATTAGCGTCAAAACCCATGACTATCGCGTTCAAAATCATGCGTACATATCACACAATTCTTCATTTAGGGATACCTTCTTATTGCTTTATTGGTGCACTAAATTTCTCAAAGAAAGTGGTGATTAGGAGTCTTATAACTTCGTTCTAAGTTTGATTATCATCAAAATTAGCAATCCCATGACTATCGCGTTAAAAATGATGCGTACATCTCACACAAGCCTTCATTTAAGGAGGCCTTCTTTTTGTTTCATTGGTTCTCTAAAATTATGAAAGAAGGAGGTGATTAAGAGTCTTATTACTTCGTTTTTATTTGATTAGCATAAAAAGGAGCAATCCCATAACTATCGCGTTAAAAACGATGTGTACATCTCACACAAGTCATGATTTAGGGAGACCTTCATATTGATTCATTGGTTCTCTCAAATTGTCAAAGAAAGAGGTGATTATGAGCCCTACGAATTCGTTCTAGTTTGATTAGCATCAAAAGGAGCAGCAATCCTATCACTAGTGCCTTCAAAACGATCCGTACAACTCGCACAATTCTTCATTTAGGGAGAACTTCTTAATGCTTCATTAGTTCTCTCAAATTGTCAAAATATAGGTGATTATGAGTCCTATTAATTCGTTCTAGTTGAAATTAGCATCAAAAGGAGCAATCCCATCGCTATCGTGTTCAAAACGATGCGTAGATCTCACACAGGTCTTCATTTAGGGAGACCTTCATATTGTTTCATTGGTTGTTTTAAATTTCCAAAAAAACAGGTGATTAAGAGTTGTATTACTTCGTTATTGTTTGATTAGCGTCAAAACGAGAAATCCATGACTATCGCGTTCAAAACCTTGCGTACATATCACACAATTTTAATTTAGGGATACCTTTTTATTGCGTCATTGGTGCACTAAAATTGTCAAAGAAAGAGGTGATTAGGAGTCCTATAACTTCGTTCTAAGTTTGATATGCATAAAAAGGAGCAATCCCATGACTATCGCGTTAAAAATGATGTGTACATCTCACACAAGTCTTCATTTAAGGAGACCTTCTTATTGTTTCATTGGTTCTCTAAAATTGTTAAAGAAGGAGGTGATTAGGAGTCTTATTACTTCGTTCTAATTTGATTAGTATTAAAAGGAGCAATCCCATGACTATCGCGCTAAAAACGATGTGTACATCTCACACAAGTCTTGATTTAGAAAGACCTTCGTATTGTTTCATTGGTTCTCTCAAATTGTCAAAGAAAGAGGTGATTATGAGTCCTATGAATTCGTTCTAGTTTGATGATTAGCATCAAAAGGAGCAGCAATCCTATCACTAGTGCCTTCAAAACGTTCCGTACATCTCACACAAGTCTTCATTTAGGGAAACCTTCTTAATGTTTCATTAGTTCTCTCAAATTGTCAAAATATAGGTGCTTATGAGTCCTATTACTTCGTTCTAGTTGAAATTAGCATCAAAAGGAGTAATCCCATCACTATCGCGTTCAAAACGATGCGTAGATCTCACACAGGTATTCATTTAAGGAGACCTTCATATTGTTTCATTGGTTGTTTCAAATTTACCAAGAAAGAGGTGATTAAGAGTTGTATTACTTCGTTCTAGTTTGATTAGCGTCAACACGAGAAACCCATGACTATCGCTTTCAAAACCATGCGTACATATCACACAATTCTTCATTTAGGGATACCTTCTTATTGTTTCATTGGTGCACAAAAATTGTCAAAGAAAGAGGTGATTAGGAGTCTTATAACTTCGTTCTAAGTTTAGTTAGCATCAAAAGGAGCAATCCCATGACTATCGCGTTAAAAACGATGCGTACATCTCACATAAGTCTTCATTTAAGGAGGCCTTTTTATTGTTTCAATGGTTTTCTAAATTATGAAAGAAGGTGGTGATTTGGAGTCTTATTACTTCGTTCTAAACTGATTAGCATCAAAAAGAGCAATCCCATGACTATCGCGTTAAAAACGATGTGTACATCACACACAAGTCTTGATTTAGGGAGACCTTCTTATTGTTTCAGTGGTTCTCTCAAATTATCAAAGAAAGAGGTGATTATGAGTCCTATGAATTCGTTCTAGTTTGATTAGCCTCAAAAGGAGCAGCAATCCTATCACTAGTGCCTTAAAAACGATCCGTACATCTCACACAATTCTTCATTTAGGGAGACCTTCTTAATGTTTCATTAGTTCTCTCAAATTGTCAAAATATAGGTAATTATGAGTCCTATTACTTTGTTATAGTTGAAATTAGCATCAATAGGAGAAATCCCATCACTATCTAGTTCAAAACGATGCGTAGATCTCACACAGGTCTTCATTTAGGCAGACCTTCATATTGTTTCATTGGTTGTTTCAAATTTGCAAAAAAAGAGGTGATTAAGAGTTGTATTACTTCGTTCTAGTTTGGTTAGCGTCAAAACGAGAAACCCATGACTATCGCGTTCAAAATTATGCGTACATATCACACAATTCTTCATTTAGGGATACCTTCTTATTGCTTTATTGGTGCACTAAATTTCTCAAAGAAAGTGGTGATTAGGAGTCTTATAACTTCGTTCTAAGTTTGATTATCATCAAAATTAGCAATCCTATGACTATCGCGTTAAAAATGATGCGTACATCTCACACAAGCCTTCATTTAAGGAGGCCTTCTTTTTGTTTCATTGGTTCTCTAAAATTATGAAAGAAGGAGGTGATTAAGAGTCTTATTACTTCGTTCTTATTTGATTAGCATAAAAAGGAGCAATCCCATAACTATCGCGTTAAAAACGATGTGTACATCTCACACAAGTCATGATTTAGGGAGACCTTCATATTGATTCATTGGTTCTCTCAAATTGTCAAAGAAAGAGGTGATTATGAGTCCTACGAATTCGTTCTAGTTTGATTAGCATCAAAAGGAGCAGCAATCCTATCACTAGTGCCTTCAAAACGATCCGTACAACTCGCACAATTCTTCATTTAGGGAGAACTTCTTAATGCTTCATTAGTTCTCTCAAATTGTCAAAATATAGGTGATTATGAGTCCTATTAATTCGTTCTAGTTGAAATTAGCATCAAAAGGAGCAATCCCATCGCTATCGTGTTCAAAACGATGCGTAGATCTCACACAGGTCTTCATTTAGGGAGACCTTCATATTGTTTCATTGGTTGTTTTAAATTTCCAAAAAAACAGGTGATTAAGAGTTGTATTACTTCGTTATAGTTTGATAAGCGTCAAAACGAGAAACCCATGACTATCGCGTTCAAAACCTTGCGTACATATCACACAATTCTTAATTTAGGGATACCTTTTTATTGCGTCATTGGTGCACTAAAATTGTCAAAGAAAGAGGTGATTAGGAGTCCTATAACTTTGTTCTAAGTTTGATAAGCATCAAAAGGAGCAATCCCATGACTATCGCGTTAAAAATGATGTGTACATCTCACACAAGTCTTCATTTAAGGAGACCTTCTTATTGTTTCATTGGTTCTCTAAAATTGTTAAAGAAGGAGGTGATTAGGAGTCTTATTATTTCGTTCTAATTTGATTAGTATCAAAAAGAGCAATCCCATGACTATCGCGCTAAAAACGATGTGTACATCTCACACAAGTCTTGATTTAGAAAGACCTTCGTATTGTTTCATTGGTTCTCTCAAATTGTCAAAGAAAGAGGTGATTATGAGTCCTATGAATTCGTTCTAGTTTGATGATTAGCATCAAAAGGAGCAGCAATCCTATCACTAGTGCCTTCAAAACGTTCCGTACATCTCACACAAGTCTTCATTTAGGGAGACCTTCTTAATGTTTCATTAGTTCTCTCAAATTATCAAAATATAGGTGCTTATGAGTCCTATTACTTCGTTCTAGTTGAAATTAGCATCAAAAGGAGTAATCCAATCACTTTCGCATTCAAAACGATGCGTAGATCTCACACAGGTATTCATTTAAGGAGACCTTCATATTGTTTCATTGGTTGTTTCAAATTTACCAAGAAAGAGGTGATTAAGAGTTGTATTACTTCGTTCTAGTTTGATTAGCGTCAACACGCGAAACCCATGACTATCGCTTTCAAAACCATGCGTACATATCACACAATTCTTTATTTAGGGATACCTTCTTATTGCTTTATTGGTGCACTAAATTTCTCAAAGAAAGTGGTGATTAGGAGTCTTATAACTTCGTTCTAAGTTTGATTATCATCAAAATTAGCAATCCTATGACAATCGCGTTAAAAATGATGCGTACATCTCACACAAGCCTTCATTTAAGGAGGCCTTCATTTAAGGAGGCCTTCTTATTGTTTCATTGGTTCTCTAAAATTATGAAAGAAGGAGGTGATAAAGAGTCTTATTACTTCGTTCTAATTTGATTAGCATCAAAAGGAGCAATCCCATGACTATCGCGTTAAAAACGATGTGTACATCTCACACAAGTCATGATTTAGGGAGACCTTCATATTGTTTCATTGGTTCTCTCAAATTGTTAAAGAAAGAGGTGATTATGAGTCCTACGAATTCGTTCTAGTTTGATTAGCATCAAAAGGAGCAGCAATTGTGACGCCCCCAAATTCCAGGACCGCCACTTGGTCTCTCGAATTCGGTTCATCACGTGCTCATGGTAATACATCGCAATAATGATAACTAAATATCACACAACCACAGCGGAAAATCTATTCTAGAATAATTTACAATGATTTATTATAATTATTCCCCCAAGTCTCGCAACCTACAGTACTTAATAGATTACATAGCAATATCAATTAACGACTTGTTATATAATCTAACTTAAGCTTAAACATAACCAAATCCAGTCAATCTACGTCTGGGCGGCATTATCTGCAACACAATTTTTCATTTTATTATTATTCAAGTATATCACTTAAGTATTTCTTTTAATACTAAAAGAATAAATTTATAACACGTTTCTAAAATCAACTCCATTTATATTCATATGCCATTTCATTTCATTACATGATTTTCCTAGCATACTGCTATACATGTTATCACATATATCCCCTAATATCACAAAAGACGGGGAATATACCAACCTACTACCATACTACCCCTCTAACAAAAGCTAACTCGGGGTTTACATCATCATCCCACATCTTACACAAAAGATCGGTATTGCATCATAGTATATACAATACATAAAGACACAACTAGTACTACCACTAGACTGACTAAGGAAATCTCATCCCATCATCCCGCGCTCCACTGCGCTCTTGTACTCCAACTGTGCTATATACGCAACCAGCTCTCGGCTCAAGGTATGTAGAGTCTGTCCCTGTTCTGCCGGGTAGTGGTACACACCATCAATAACCCTTTCAAAAGCTGAACGGAACACATACCCCATCTTGTTCATCTTTCTCTTCTTGCACCTGACCTCGTCCTCAAGGTCGTCAGCTCTCTCATTGGACGCTTCCCACTTCTCCTCGAAGTGTAACCTATCCATCACCTCCAACTCTAGCTGAGTACGGAGTGCCTCTTTCTCAGTTTTCTCACTCAGCTCCCTCTGCTCAACCTCTTCTAGCTTCTCTGCCAAATCTACATTCCTAGCCACTGACCTGTGAAATAGAGTCCCCATCTGGATCCCTGCCTCCCTACGGTAGGCAATCTCCACCTCTAACTCTTGCATAGCCAGCTTCCTCTGGTGGTCCTCGTCCCTCAGCTTCTGAAACTCAGACTCTCTCTCGTGGGCCTCTGCCTCCAGCTCCTGGACTCTGCAGTCTAACTCTAGAATACGCTCCTCGTACTCGCCTAACATCTGTTCCTCTATAGTAGCCTCATCAGAGTCCTCTACTGGCTCATCCTCCATCGGCTCCTCCTCTGGATCAGACTCTATCTCAATCTCGTCCTCGTCGTCGGACTCGAACGGTGCAACAGCCTGCACTGGTGTAGCCTCTAGAGGTGCCTCGTACACTACATGTATATCCCTGGGCTCCTCCTTGGCCACTCTACTAGGTACTCCTGTGTTTGTCATCCTACAATCACAAACACAAGACAAGAAATAGCATCTCCATTAGAATGTTAAACAAAATATAAGTTCATTGTATAAAATGAAGTTACATTTCATAACAGACTAAGCCTCTCAAGGAAAACTCTACATGAGTTTTATCTCCTTCCTAACTTCTAAGTTCGCCTAAGTTATAGTCTAAGGACACTCGTTCCTAAGGTTTATAACTACGGCTCTGATACCAACCTGTGACGCCCCCAAATTCCAGGACCGCCACTTGGTCTCTCGAATTCGGTTCATCACGTGCTCATGGTAATACATCGCAATAATGATAATTAAATATCACACAACCACAGCGGAAAATCTATTCTAGAATAATTTACAATGATTTATTATAATTATTCCCCCAAGTCTCGCAACCTACAGTACTTAATAGATTACATAGCAATATCAATTAACGACTTGTTATATAATCTAACTTAAGCTTAATCATAACCAAATCCAGTCTTACTACATCATCTTCACATAATATTAATATATTTGAAACATAACAGACATAAGCTAGTTGGTAGCCTTGCCCTTGCCCTTATCAATGCCCGAAGGTTCGCCATGCTCTGCCTTAACTGAAATGTTTTAGGGAAAGCAAGAATGAGCACAAATTGCCCAGCAAGTAATATACAATAAGGGTGAATAATAAGATTCTCAATTCTCGAAAGGGTATAGCAAGATTTGATAGTTCAAGAATAACAAGAATATCAACAGTTCTCAATAACAGTCGCTAAGGACAGGATAATATCAATATGATTCAATAATAAGTCAATTCAAGATTTCAAATAATTGAATACTGAGTAGTCACTACGGACTATGAACTTCTACTAGAATTGACAGTAATAAACTGAAAATCCAACAAAAACAGGTACAACAGGTGATCAGCCTAAAGTACCCTTGTTATGCATAACAATCAATCATACTCAAGTGTGCACGTCGGTTCTCCGACAATTTATATATTCCCTTCAAAGAAGGTTGTTCTTCTCAGTCAAATACAAGATCCCGCACCAATCAATTAGTTTGGGTTGCTTTTCAATAACATAAGTCCAGCCGAATCAAATGGCATAGACACTTTCACAATATTCAAGAACAATACTAAGTTCAACATGAATAATAGCTTTAATGAAATAAGAGTTCAAGTATGCTAATTCAATTCAACCGATTAAATAGGAAACTAGTTCGCAATACACAAGATAGGATACTTGCATAGTAAAAGAGTATAAGTTAGGAAACTTTCACAATCATAGATTTCCTTGCATAAAGTAAATGCGTCGGTTAGGATACTTGCACTTTAAAAGAGTGTAAGTAAGAGAACTTGCCTTTAGCGTAGTTTATCCACGAAAAGCAATCAACACTTTCGAATTCCTATCGTAATACAGTTACGTATATATATGATATTCATTAGTCATATAATTTAACTTCACATTTTCTCTTTGAATATACGATCAACACATAAGGTAAGTTTTACCTAGCTACACAGTTATATAGAATATAATTTCTATCCTTAACGTTCCTTCTTTAGAGTTTAAACGCATTCTCATATTATATAAGATCTCAACAATTAGCAAACATGCTTGCATATTATTAATATCACATAAGACCACAATCAATACTAAATATATTTCAATTTAGGAAGTTACGGCATCTCCTAAAGTTAACCGTCAAAATCGGGTTCAAGTAACATCATATAATATCACGTAGCATGTATTCATATTTAAAGGATACTTTCATGCTTGTATAACTTTTCCAAATCCAATCGTACATGGTATAGGTTCTTAAGTTAATACTTAAAGCCATTCAAGGACACGAACTCATATGGTCTAACATGGTCGCTTTTAAACACATAAGATATTCATATAACTTGTATTAGTCATGCTCATGAGTACTCGTATTGCATATATGTAGCTAGCATTGTTATTATCTTGAAAACATGCTTTGTTTATGCTTAACTTTAATCACGACAACTAATCATGGTATATATACATGCATGACACATGAATGAGTCTAAGAGTACTATCACATGTGTCCATAAATGTCAGATTCTAATTCTCGTCATAACATACCAACGTTCACGTTCAAAGCTTATACTTTGTTAGTATAGTTCATTAATAAGGTCTATCATGTTCATGCTTCCTTATGAAACCCATATACACAAGTTAACATGCTTTTCATGCATTTCAAGGCCCTATAAACATGCTCGAAAAGTCAGAATGTATACATGGTCTTTACATGTCAATATCAACCTTCAAAACTTGTATTTTTGTTAGATATGTTCAATAGTGAGGTCTAACAGGCTCTTGTCATACTATGAACCATATATACATAACTTAATATGTCTTTCATACATATCTACCTCATACCGACATGCCTTGAAAAATCAGAATATTAACATGCTTTATATATGTTAACGTTCGTTTATGAAACTTTAAGTTTGTTTTCAAACTATATGTCGTTTGGTTAACCATGCATGCTAATATACTAAAACACGCTTACATTGCCTCATTAGGTTTATATATATGTATTAATCATGCTCCCATGCTTGTTTAAACAAAAATCAAACAATTGGTATATAACATTTTTGTTGTAGAATGCAGAAAACTGCACACAGAGGCCGGCGCTGCGGCGCGGCAACAGCAGCCATATTCTAGCGCAGTGGCGCGGGTGGCGCTGCGGCGCGGGCTGCGGCGTGGGTGGGGCTGCGGCGCTGCGGCGCTGGCTGCGGCGCTGCGGCGTGGGGACAGTTCCTGCAATTCAGACTGCAGCGAAACCGACCCAAAACCTCCCATTTTATCGATCTCGACATACCCATATGCTATTAGACTAACCTTTTTAACTTACTAACACATATATATGCTTATATAACAGTCAATCGCCCAAACGATTCCCAATTTCATGAACTCCAACTAATTTCACGAATTCGATGCTTTACAGAAATTATAGAGCAACAATGGAAATGAAAGTCAAGAAAGCTATATAGTGGTTCCATCATGTATGTATGTTCATATAACAACAATATAAGGGTTCTACCAACCAATCATGAACCAATTTGGCATAATCAAAAATTTGAAGGAAACTTCGGAAACAGAAAACGAAAATGAAGAACAAAGGAAGAGGGATTATACCTCTGCTAGGATTCAAATATAGTTTGCTGCTAATCCAACTT
This sequence comes from Panax stipuleanatus, assembly GCA_020205555.1. Classification (NCBI taxonomy): domain Eukaryota; kingdom Viridiplantae; phylum Streptophyta; class Magnoliopsida; order Apiales; family Araliaceae; genus Panax; species Panax stipuleanatus. The sequence continues at coordinate 49,314 of JAINUT010002844.1, forward strand.
CTCCTACTGATATATGTATATTGCTTTCACTCACCACTTATGCAAACTCTCAGCAAATTGAAAACGAAGAAACATGGTTGCTATTTATAGAAGAATCCTTACACAGACAATGCAATTGTCCATTAAATTGAACCACAAGATTGAAGCTTTGTATATCAGCTAAGGAAGAGTTGGTAGAGTGGTTGAAGAACACTGTTGTGCCCACTTCCCGTATCATGATTTGCTAGAATGCTGAGTTTGAGAAGGTAGGAGTAGGCTAGCTTCATGAGTGTTTTACGTGTACAAGGTTTGTGTCTTATTAATATGGGACAAGGCATAAAAATCTCAGCATTTCCAATTTGTAAACAAACTAGTGTTAATACTTAGGTTATATACACACACATATTTAGACACTTAGGTCTTTAATTGAAATGTCACAATAATTAATATACTGTAGTAAGTGTAAATTGACACGTATAATCCATGTACATTTTGTTAATACCGGATATAATCTAATCAGATGTTAACACATTACACTGTCTCCTTTATTAAAACTAATTGTTTACAATATGTTCATGATATATTATACAATGTATACCCACATATTTATTGTCACACAAGTTATTAATCAAGTAGCTCACATGGTTTAATAAGCCTTACCATATAATAGTGTCATATTACACTTCACATAATACATAGCCAGCTAATATATGCTACACATTTAATTCGCATGCTTGCACATATAATTTCTCATCTTATAAATTGAATATTAATTAATAATATACACATATCCTACATCAATCAATATAATTGTTAACCTCCATAACAATTTAATTAACCCTTATATGATTAATTATCACTTTGATATAAATCTTATTATATTTATAAACACGTTGCTCATTATTATTATGTTTCTTGCAATAATAATAATCACATATTATTAATCAATCCTCATTAGTATTTTATAACAGTTAATTAATATTCTTCGATTAACAATTAATATAGATTAATTGTTCGCTTAAATTAATATAATCATTCTTATATTATGTCACTGTGCCACACAAGGCAATCAACGAGTTTATCACAAACTCCACCAATTTCTCAATTATTATAATTATTCAATTATATATAATTGAATTAATTCATCTCATAACACAATATCATTTATATTCAAATAAATTCTCATTTCCACTAATATATTTATTTAATAATATATGGAAATTCTCGGGTATTACAGCAATCCTATCACTAGTGCCTTCAAAACGATCCGTACAACTCGCACAAGTCTTCATTTAGGGAGAACTTCCTAATGCTTCATTACTTCTCACAAATTGTCAAAATATAGGTGATTATGAGTCCTATTACTTCGTTCTAGTTAAAATTAGCATCAAAAGGAGCAATCCCATCGCTATCGTGTTCAAAACGATGCGTAGATCTCACACAGGTCTTCATTTCGGGAGACCTTCATATTGTTTCATTGGTTGTTTTAAATTTACAAAGAAACAGGTGATTAAGAGTTGTATTACTTCGTTATAGTTTGATTAGCGTCAAAACGAGAAACCCATGACTATCGTGTTCAAAACCTTGCGTACATATAACACAATTCTTTATTTAGGGATACCTTTTCATTGCGTCATTGGTGCACTAAAATTGTCAAAGAAAGAGGTGATTAGGAGTCCTATAACTTCGTTCTAAGTTTGATTAGCATCAAAAGGAGCAATCCCATGACTATCGCGTTAAAAACGATGCGTACATCTTACACAAATCTTCATTTAAGAAGACATTCTAATTATTTCATTGGTTCTCTAAGATTGTTAAAGAAGGAGGTGATTAGGAGTCTTATTACTTCGTTCTAATTTGATTAGCATCAAAAGGAGCAATCCCATGACTATCGCGTTAAAAACGATGTGTACATCTCACATAAATCTTAATTTAGAAAGACCTTCTTATTGTTTCATTGATTCTCTCAGATTGTTAAGGAAAGAGGTGATTATGAGTCCTATAAATTTCTTATAGTTTGATTAGCGTCAAAAGGAGCACCAATCCTATCACTAGTGCCTTCAAAATAATCCGTACATCTCACATAAGTCTTCATTTAGGTTGACCTTCTTAACGTTTCATTAGTTCTCTCAAATTGTCAAAATATAGGTGATTATGAGTCCTATTACTTCGTTCTAGTTGAAATTAGCATCAAAAGGAGCAATCCCATCACTATCGCATTCAAAACGATGCGTAGATCTCACACAGGTCTTCATTTAGGGAGACCTTTATATTGTTTCATTGGTTGTTTCAAATTTACAAAGAAAGAGGTGATTAAGAGTTGTATTACTTCGTTCTAGTTTGATTAGCGTCAAAACGAGAAACCCATGACCATCGCGTTCAAAACCATGCGTTCATATCACACAATTCTTCATTTAGGGATACCTTCTTATTGTTTCATTGGTTCTCTAAAATTGTGAAAGAAGGTGGTGAGTAGGAGTCTTATTACTTCGTTCTAATGTGATTAGCATCAGAAGGAGCAATCCCATGACTATCGCGTTAAAAACGATGTGTACATCTCACATAAGTCTTGATTTAGGAAGACCTTCATATTGTTTCATTGGTTGTCTCAAATTGTCAAAGAAAGAGGTGATTATGAGTCCTACGAATTCGTTCTAGTTTGATTAGCATCAAAAGGAGCAGCAATCCTATCACTAGTGCCTTCAAAACGATCCGTACATCTCACACAAGTCTTCATTTAGGGAGAACTTCTTAATGTTTCATTAGTTCTATCAAATTGTCAAAATATAGGAGATTATAAGTCTTATTACTTCGTTCTAGTTGAAATTAGCATCAAAAGGAGCAATCCCACCACTATCGCGTTCAAAACGATGCGTAGATCTCACACAGGTCTTCATTTAGGGAGAGCTTCATATTGTTTCATTGGTTGTTTTAAATTTACAAAGAAACAGGTGATTAAGAGTTATATTACTTCGTTCTAGTTTGATTAGCATCAAAACGAGAAACCCATGACTAATCGCGTTCAAAACCTTGGATACATATCACACAATTATTCATTTAGGGATACCTTTTTATTGTTTCGTTGGTGCACAAAAATTGTCAAAGAAAGAGGTGATTAGAAGTCCTATAACTTCGTTCCAAGTTTGATAAGCATCAAAAGGAGCAATCCCATGACTATCGCGTTAAAAACGATGCGTACATCTCACACAAGTCTTCATTTAAGAAGACCTTCTTATTGTTTCATTGGTTCTCTAAAATTGTTAAAGAAGGAGGTGATTAAGAGTCTTATTACTTCGTTCTAATTTGATTAGTATCAAAAGGAGCAATCCCACGACTATCGCGTTAAAAACGATGTGTACATCTCACACAAGTCTTGATTTAGAAAGACCTTCTTATTGTTTCATTGGTTCTCTCAAATTGTCAAAGAAAGAGGTGATTATGAGTCCTATGAATTCGTTCTAGTTTGATGATTAGCATCAAAAGGAGCAGCAATCCTATCACTAGTGCCTTCAAAACGATACGTACATCTCACACAAGCCTTCATTTAGGAAGACCTTCTTAATGTTTCATTAGTTCTCTCAAATTGTCAAAATATAGGTGCTTTTGAGTCCTATTACTTCGTTCTAGTTGAAATTAGCATCAAAAGGAGTAATCCCATCACTATCGCGTTCAAAACGATGCGTAGATGTCATACAGGTATTCATTTAAGGAGACCTTCATATTGTTTCATTGGTTGTTTCAAATTTTCCAAGAAAAAGGTGATTAAGAGTTGTATTACTTCGTTCTAGTTTGACTAGCGTCAACACGAGAAACCCACGACTATCGTTTTCAAAACAATGCGTACATATCACACAATTCTTCATTTAGGGATACATTCTTATTGTTTCATTGGTGCACTAAAATTGTCAAAGAAAGAGGTGATTAGGAGTGTTATAACTTCGTTCTAAGTTTAGTTAGCATCAAAAGGAGCAATCCCATGAATCTCGCGTTAAAAACGATGCGTACGTCTCACATAAGTCTTCATTTAAGGAGGCCTTTTTATTGTTTCATTGGTTCTCTAAATTATGAAAGAAGGAGGTGATTAGGAGTCTTATTACTTCGTCCTAATTTGATTAGCATCAAAAGGAACAATCCCATGACTATCGCGTTAAAAACGATGTGTACATCACACACAAGTCTTGATTTAGGGAGACCTTATTATTGTTTCAGTGGTTCTCTCAAATTATCAAAGAAAGAGGTGATTATGAGTCCTATGAATTCGTTCTAGTTTGATTAGCCTCAAAAGGAGCAGCAATCCTATCACTAGTGCCTTCAAAACGATCCGTACATCTCACACAAGTCTTCAATTAGGGAGACCTTCTTAATGTTTTATTAGTTCTCTCAAATTGTCAAAATATAGGTGATTATGAGTCCTATTACTTCGTTATAGTTGAAATTAGCATCAATAGGAGAAATCCCATCACTATCGAGTTCAAAACGATGCGTAGATCTCACACAGGTCTTCATTTAGGCAGACCTTCATATTATTTCATTGGTTGTTTCAAATTTACAAAGAAAGAGGTGATTAAGAGTTGTATTACTTTGTTCTAGTTTGATTAGCGTCAAAACGAGAACTATCGCGTTCAAAATCATGCGTACATATCACACAATTCTTCATTTAGGGATACTTTCTTATTGTTTTATTGGTGCACTAAATTTCTCAAAGAAAGTGGTGATTAGGAGTCTTATAACTTCGTTCTAAGTTTGATTATCATCAAAAGGAGCAATCCCATGACTATCGCGTTAAAAACGATGCGTACATCTCACACAAATTTTTATTTTAGGAGGCCTTCTTATTGTTTTATTGGTTCTCTAAAATTACGAAAGAAGGAGGTGATTAGGAGTCTTATTACTTCGTTCTAATTTGATTAGCATCAAAAAGAGTAATCCCATGGCTATCGCGTTAAAAACAATGTGTACATCTCACAGAAGTCTTGATTTGGGGAGACCTTCTCATTGTTTCATTGGTTCTCTCAAATTGTCAAAGAAAGAGGTGATTATGAGTCCTACGAATTCGTTCTAGTTTGATTAGCATCAAAAGGAGCAGCAATCCTATCACTAGTGCCTTCAAAACGATCCGTACATCTCACACAAGTCTTCATTTAGGGAGAACTTCTTAATGTTTCATTAGTTCTCTCAAATTGTCAAAATATAGGTGATTATGAGTCTTATTACTTCGTTCTAGTTGAAATTAGCATCACAAGGAGCAATCCCATCACTATCGCGTTCAAAACGATGCGTATATCTCACACAGCTCTTCATTTAGGGAGACCTTCATATTGTTTCATTGGTTGTTTTAAATTTACAAAGAAACAGGTGATTAAGAGTTGTATTACTTCGTTCTAGTTTGATTAGCGTCAAAACGAGAAACCCATGACTATCGCGTTCAAAACCTTGGATACATATCACACAATTCTTCATTTAGGGATACCTTTTTATTGTTTCGTTGGTGCACAAAAATTGTCAAAGAAAGAGGTGATTAGGAGTCCTATAACTTCGTTCTAAGTTTGATAAGCATCCAAATTAGCAATCCCATGACTATCGCGTTAAAAACGATGCGTACATCTCACATAAGTCTTCATTTAAGGAGACCTTCTTATTGTTTCATTGGTTCTCTAAAATTGTTAAAGAAGGAGGTGATTAGGAGTCATATTACTTCGTTCTAATTTGATTAGTATCAAAAGGAACAATCCCACGACTATCGCGTTAAAAACGATGTGTACATCTCACACAAGTCTTGATTTAGAAAGACCTTCTTATTGTTTCATTGGTTCTCTCAAATTGTCAAAGAAAGAGGTGATTTTGAGTCCTATGAATTCATTCTAGTTTGATGTTTAGCATCAAAAGGAGCAGCAATCCTATCACTAGTGCCTTCAAAACGATACGTACATCTCACACAAGTCTTCATTTAGGAAGGCCTTCTTAATGTTTCATTAGTTCTCTCAAATTGTCAAAATATAGGTGCTTATGAGTCCTATTACATCGTTCTAGTTGAAATTAGCATCAAAAGGAGTAATCCCATCACAATCGCGTTCAAAACGATGCGTAGATCTCATATAGGTATTCATTTAAGGAGACCTTCATATTATTTCATTGGTTGTTTCAAATTTACCAAGAAAGAGGTGATTAAGAGTTGTATTACTTCGTTCTAGTTTGATTAGCGTCAACACGAGAAACCCATGAATATCGCTTTCAAAACCATGCGTACATATCACACAATTCTTCATTTAGGGATACCTTCTTATTGTTTCATTGGTGCACTAAAATTGTCAAAGAAAGAGGTGATTAGGAGTGTTATAACTTCGTTCTAAGTTTAGTTAGCATCAAAAGGAGCAATCCCATGACTATCACGTTAAAAACGATGCGTACATCTCACATAAGTCTTCATTTAAGGAGGCCTTCTTATTGTTTCATTGGTTCTCTAAAATTACGAAAGAAAGAGGTGATTAGGAGTCTTATTACTTCGTTCTAATTTGATTAGCATCAAAAAGAGCAATCCCATGACTACCGCGTTAAAAACGATGTGTACATCTCACACAAGTCTTGATTTAGGGAGACCTTCATACTGTTTCATTGGTTCTCTCAAATTGTCAAAGAAAGAGGTGATTATGAGTCCTACGAATTCGTTCTAGTTTGATTAGCATCAAAAGGAGCAGCAATCCTATCACTAGTGCCTTCAAAACAATCCGTACATCTCACACAAGTCTTCATTTAAGGAGAAATTCTTAATGTTTCATTAGTTCTCTCAAATTGTCAAAATATAGGTGATTATGAGTCTTATTACTTCGTTCTAGTTGAAATTAGCATCAAAAAGAGCAATCCCATCACTATCGCGTTCAAAACGATGGTATATCTCACACAGGTCTTCATTTAGGGAGGCCTTCATATTGTTTCATTGGTTGTTTTAAATTTACAAAGAAAGAGGTGATTAAGAGTTGCATTACTTCGTTCTAGTTTGATTAGCGTCAAAACGAGAAACCCATGACTATCGCGTTCAAAATCTTGCGTACATATCACACAATTCTTTATTTAGGGATACCTTTTTATTGCGTCATTGGTGCACTCAAATTGTCAAAGAAAGAGGTGATTAGGAGTCCTATAACTTCGTTCTAAGTTTGATAAGCATCAAAAGGAGCAATCCCATGACTATCGCGTTATAAATGATGCGTACATCTCACACAAGTCTTCATTTAAGGAGACCTTCTTATTGTTTCATTGGTTCTCTAAAATTGTTAAAGAATGAGGTGATTAGGAGTCTTATTACTTTGTTTTAATTTGATTAGTATCAAAAGGAGCAATCCCATGACTATTGCGTTAAAAACGATATGTACATCTCACACAAGTCTTGATTTAGAAAGACCTTCGTATTGTTTCATTGGTTCTCTCAAATTGTCAAAGAAAGAGGTGATTATGAGTCCTATGAATTCGTTCTAGTTTGATGATTAGCATCCAAAGGAGCAGCAATCCTATCACTAGTGCCTTCAAAACGTTCCGTACATCTCACACAAGTTTTCATCTAGGGAGACCTTCTTAATGTTTCAGTTAGTTCTCTCAAATTGTCAAAATATAGGTGCTTATGAGTCCTATTACTTCGTTCTAGTTGAAACTAGCATCAAAAGGAATAATCCCATCACTATCGCGTTCAAAACGATGCGTAGATGTCATACAGGTATTCATTTAAGGAGACCTTCATATTGTTTCATTGGTTGTTTCAAATTTACCAAGAAAGAGGTGATTAAGAGTTGTATTACTTCGTTCTAGTTTGATTACCGTCAACACGAGAAACCCATGACTATCGCTTTCAAAACCATGCGTACATATCACACAATTCTTCATTTAGTGATACCTTCTTATTGTTTCATTGGTGCACTAAAATTGTCAAAGAAAGAGGTGATTAGGAGTCTTATAACTTCGTTCTAAGTTTAGTTAGCATCAAAAGGAGCAATCCCATGACTATCGCGTTAAAAACGATGCGTACATCTCACATAAGTCTTCATTTAAGGAGGCCTTTTTATTGTTTCAATGGTTCTCTAAATTATGAAAGAAGGAAGTGATTAGGAGTCTTATTACTTCGTTCTAATTTGATTAGCATCAAAAGGAGCAATCCCATGACTATCGCGTTAAAAATGATGTGTACATCACACACACGTCTTGATTTAGGGAGACCTTCTTATTGTTTCAGTGGTTCTCTCAAATTATCAAAGAAAGAGGTGATTATGAGTCCTATGAATTCGTTCTAGTTTGATTAGCCTCAAAAGGAGCAGCAATCCTATCACTAGTGCCTTCAAAACGATCCGTACATCTCACACAATTCTTCATTTAGGGAGACCTTCTTAATGTTTCATTAGTTCTCTCAAATTGTCAAAATATAGATGATTATGAGTCCTATTACTTCGTTTTAGTTGAAATTAGCATCAATAGGAGAAATCCCATCACTATCGAGTTCAAAACGATGCGTAGATCTCACACAGGTCTTCATTTAGGCAGACCTTCATATTGTTTCATTGGTTGTTTTAAATTTGCAAAGAAAGAGGTGATTAAGAGTTGTATTACTTCGTTCTAATTTGATTAGCGTCAAAACGAGAAACCCATGACTATCACGCTCAAAATCATGCGTACATATCACACAATTCTTCATTTAGGGATACCTTCTTATTGCTTTATTGGTGCACTAAATTTCTCAAAGAAAGTGGTGATTAGGAGTCTTATAACTTCGTTCTAAGTTTGATTATCATCAAAATTAGCAATCCTTTGACTATCGCATTAAAAATGATGCGTACATCTCACACAAGCCTTCATTTAAGGAGGCCTTCTTATTGTTTCATTGGTTCTCTAAAATTGTGAAAGAATAGGTGATTAAGAGTCTTATTACTTTGTTCTAATTTGATTAGCATCAAAAGGAGCAATCCCATGACTATCGCGTTAAAAACGATGTGGACATCTCACACAAGTCATGATTTAGGGAGACCTTCATATTATTTCATTGGTTCTCTCAAATTGTCAACGAAAGAGGTGATTATGAGTCCTACGAATTCGTTCTAGTATGATTAGCATCAAAAGGAGCAGCAATCCTATCACAAGTGCTTTCAAAATGATCCGTACAACTCGCACAAGTCTTCATTTAGGGAGAACTTCTTAATGCTTCATTACTTCTCTCAAATTGTCAAAATATAGGTGCTTATGAGTCCTATTACTTCGTTCTAGTTGAAATTAGCATCAAAAGGAGCAATCCCATCGCTATCGTGTTCAAAACGATGCGTAGATCACACACAGGTCTTCATTTATGGAGACCTTCATATTGTTTCATTGGTTGTTTTAAATTTACAAAGAAACAGGTGATTAAGAGTTGTATTACTTCGTTATAGTTTGATTAGCGTCAAAACGACAAACCCATGACTATCGCGTTCAAAACCTTGCGTACATATCACACAATTCTTTATTTAGGGATACCTTTTTATTGTGTCATTGGTTACTAAAATTCTTAAAGAAAGTGGTGATTAGGAGTCCTATAACTTCGTTCTAAGTTTGATTAGCATCAAAAGGAGCAATCCCATGACTATCGCGTTAAAAACTGATGCGTACATCTCACACAAGTCTTCATTTAAGAAGACCTTCTAATTGATTCATTGGTTCTCTAAGATTGTTAAAGAAGGAGGTGATTAGGAGTCTTATTACTTCGTTCTAATTTGATTAGCATCAAAAGGAGCAATCCCATGACTATCGCGTTAAAAACGATGTGTACATCTCACACAAATCTTAATTTAGAAAGACCTTCTTATTGTTTCATTGATTCTCTGAAATTGTCAAGGAAAGAGGTGATTATGATTCCTATAAATTTGTTATAGTTTGATTAGCGTCAAAAGGAGCACCAATCCTATCACTAGTGCCTTCAAAACGATCCGTACATCTCACACAAGACTTCATTTAGGTTGACCTTCTTAACGTTTCATTAGTTCTCTCAAATTGTCAAAATATAGGTGATTATGAGTCCTATTACTTCGTTCTAGTTGAAATTAGCATCAAAAAGAGCAATACCATCACTATCGTATTCAAAACGATGCGTAGATCTCACACAGGTCTTCATTTAGGGAGACCTTCATATTGGTTCATTGGCTGTTTCAAATTTACAAAGAAAGAGGTGATTAAGAGTTGTATTAATTCGTTCTAGTTTGATTAGCGTCAAAACGAGAAACCCATGACCATCGCGTTCAAAACCATGCGTTCATATCACACAATTCTTCATTTAGGGATACCTTCTTATTGTTTCATTGGTTCTCTAAAATTGTGAAAGAAGGAGGTAAGTAGGAGTCTTATTACTTCGTTCTAATGTGATTAGCATCAGAAGAAGCAATCCCATGACTATCGCGTTAAAAACGATGTGTGCATCTCACAAAAGTCATGATTTAGGAAGACCTTCTTATTGTTTCATTGGTTCTCTCAAATTGTCAAAGAAAGAGGTGATTATGAGTCCTATGAATTCATTCTAGTTTGATTAGCATCAAAAGGAGCAGCAATCCTATCACTAGTGCCTTCAAAACGTTCCGTACATGTCTCACAAGTCTTCATTTATGGAGACCTTCTTAATGTTTCATTAGTTCTCTCAAATTGTCAAAATATAGGTGATTATGAGTCCTATTACTTCGTTATAGTTGAAATTAGCATCAATAGGAGAAATCCCATCACTATCGAGTTCAAAACGATGCGTAGATCTCACACAGGTCTTCATTTAGGCAGACCTTCATATTGTTTCATTGGTTGTTTCAACTTTACAAAGAAAGAGGTGATTAAGAGTTGTATTACTTTCGTTCTAGTTTGATTAGCGTCAAAACGAGAAACCCATGACTATCGCGTTCAAAATTATGCGTACATATCACACAATTGCACTAAATTTCTCAAAGAAAGTAGTGATTAGAAGTCTTATAACTTCGTTCTAAGTTTGATTATCATCAAAAGGAGCAATCCCATGACTATCGCGTTAAAAACGATGCGTACATCTCACACAAGTCTTCATTTAAGGAGGCCTTATTATTGTTTCATTGGTTCTCTAAAATTACGAAAGAATGAGGTGATTAGGAGTCTTATTACTTCGTTCTAATTTGATTAGCATCAAAAAGAGCAATCCCATGACTATCGCGTTAAAAACGATGTGTACATCTCACACAAGTCTTGATTTAGGAAGACCTTCATATTGTTTCATTGGTTCTCTAAAATTATTAAAGAAGGAGGTGATTAGGAGTCTTATTACTTCGTTCTAATTTGATTAGTATCAAAAGGAGCAATCCCACGACTATCGCGTTAAAAACGATGTGTACATCTCACACAAGTCTTGATTTAGAAAGACCTTCTTATTGTTTTATTGGTTCTCTCAAATTGTCAAAGAAAGAGGTGATTATGAGTCCTATGAATTCGTTCTAGTTTGATGATTAACATCAAAAGGAGTAGCAATCCTATCACTAGTGCCTTCAAAACGATCCGTACATCTCACACAAGTCTTCATTTAGGAAGACCTTCTTAATGTTTCATTAGTTCTCTCAAATTGTCAAAATATAGGTGCTTATGAGTCCTATTACTTCGTTCTAGTTGAAATTAGCATCAAAAGGAGTAATCCCATCACTATCGCGTTCAAAACGATGCGTATATCTCACACAGGTCTTCATTTAGGGAGACCTTCATATTGTTTCATTGGTTGTTTTAAATTTACAAAGAAACAGGTGATTAAGAGTTGTATTACTTCGTTCTAGTTTGATTAGCGTCAAAACGAGAAACCCATGACTATCGCGTTCAAAACCTTGGATACATATCACACAATTCTTCATTTAGGGATACCTTTTTATTGTTTCCTTGGTGCACAAAAATTGTCAAAGAAAGAGGTGATTAGGAGTCCTATAACTTCGTTATAAGTTTAGTTAGCATCAAAAGGAGCAATCCCATGACTATCGCGTTAAAAACGATGTGTACATCTCACATAAGTCTTCATTTTAGGAGGCCTTTTTATTGTTTCATTGGTTCTCTAAATTATGAAAGAAGGAGGTGATTAGGAGTCTTATTACTTCGTTCTAATTTGATTAGCATCAAAAGGAGAAATCCCATGACTATCGCATTAAAAACGATGTGTACATCACACACAAGTCTTGATTTAGGGAGACCTTATTATTGTTTCAGTGGTTCTCTCAAATTATCAAAGAAAGAGGTGATTATGAGTCCTATGAATTCGTTCTAGTTTGATTAGCCTCAAAAGGAGCAGCAATCCTATCACTAGTGCCTTCAAAATGATCAGTACATCTCACACAAGTCTTCATTTAGGGAGACCTTCTTAATGTTTCATTAGTTCTCTCAAATTGTCAAAATATAGGTGATTATGAGTCCTATTACTTCGTTATAAATGAAATTAGCATCAATAGGAGAAATCCTGTAACGAACAAGATTTTTGTAATTGAAATTGAATATTTATTGAATTAAATAAATATTTTTTGATGATTTAATTATTAAGTTAAATAATTAATTGATGAAATTGTGGTAGATTAATTTAATTATACGTGTCACATTAGTTAAATTAATGTGGTGAATTTTATATTCAAAGTATGTATTTAATTGAGCTTATTTGATTAATATATTAATTAATAAGCATAATGTTATTCTAATTAATTTAAATAATTAATTGGAGATTTAATGATTTGGCATAATTAATGAATGAGAATTTTAATTATGTGACTATGTGATTTAATGTGGATTTATGTTATTTTATTTAATTGATTTAAATAACATTAATTGATTAATTAAAAGTGTGACATTATTAAACTATATTATAGTAAGTTAATTAAATTAAAGGGAAAGGAGAGTGAATGGGAGAAACCAAACATGGCCTTATGGGGAGTTGATCAGTTAACCCACTATGGGACTAACCGACGACCACTCACCCACTATACACATTATACGTATTACGCTATACATATATCTTATACATCAGTCTTATATTTTATATTACAAACATCAGAGAACTTAGAGAGATTAGGAGAGAAAATTGAGAGAAGAATCTATTAGAGAAGAGATTGAAGAATTAAAGCCCATATCATCATCTTCACAGAGTTTACTAGGGGTAATTCTTTTGTCCCAATTTATTTCACGTACTATGTTTCCTTCATGAACATATATTCTGAGTTCTCCGTGTATGGGAAAAATTAGCAATTTTTGATTATATGCTTATATATGTGTTATTATATCATTATAACATGTTTTGTATTTGGTATGAATGAATTAAAATAATCGAATTCATGTAATTAGGCCTTAATTGGGTTTTCAAAATTTTACAGAGTTTTTCCATTTACGAGCTTTAAAAATTATCTGTGAATGGAAAAAATTGATATTTATTCATTATATGACTATATTTGTGTTAATATGTGTTTATAACATATTATATGCCATATATGCATAACTTTCAGTGATCACACCATGGAATTTTGTTGATAATTGGGTTTTCAAAAGTTACAGAGTGTAAAAATTGTACATATGGCCCATATAGCCCTTACGTACAAAATTTACACGCCTTATATGTTTATTTAACTTAAATTGATACTTGCATGTAATTATGTACGTTTAAACGAACAAAATGGAAGTTAAACGAACGGATTCGGTGTTATAACGAATCCGTAACGTTGAATTTCTTGTTTTCCTTTAAAACTTTACAAAATATTGAAAACAGTGAAAATAGATGCCTTGGATTGTGTAAATACGTAATTTAAAATGCTAAGATCATGCTAAAAATGTTATATAATGTTTCTGTGGAGTTTTTACATTATGGGTAGCCTTATAATTCATTAAGTTAGTTTAATTTGGATTTATTTGGGCTACTCTGTGTGTTCATCGCGAACCAGGGAGTGCACCAGCAGGGGGACCCGCCCCAGCGGGTGTTCATGGGTATTAGGACCCGCCCCAATGGGTATAAGGGCTGTCCAGGAGCCTTTGTTTTTTTATTTTCGAGACTGTTTTGACCTCCTGTAGTAAAATAAGCATAACATTTTCATACGAACTCCGATTAAGGCGATTCAAGATGATTCGGAAAGATAACGAGTAGACCTACAACTTTCATTCTTTAAGTTTTTCAATTTGAAATCGTTAAAATGGGTAAAAATGGCCATCTTTGTGACTGATGCGTATTCGGAGGCAATCGGAGGGTATGCACGCACACAAGTGTAGTGTTCTCGATAATAAAAGATGTTTTAAGTTACATAAATGAATATTATATGATTTGAAGTTCATGATTAATAAATTAAGTTATTGACATATATAAGATAATGTGAAGGTTCAAGTTAACAAACTAAGTGCGAACTTGAATATCGTAATTGTAAAACTTGATTATGATTGTTTAAAGGGCTATACATGTGTGATATGCATGTTGTGAGTTTACATTCATGTTATGTGGTTAGCCATTGAGTAATATTATAAACCAAGTTGTAAGTCGAACTTATGTGAATAGTTCTACAGTTAAACATGGTAGTTATGAAAACTAATCGATGTCGTATACATAATGTAATGTGTAGGACGTTGAGGAAGTGAATTGTAATTATATTTGTAGCTTGTGCAAGAGGCAAGTATCCTATCCCTAACTTATTGATTTAGCAAGTTCCCTAAATTCTAATTTATTCATTTATTAAGTCTTAGACTTGTGTTTCTATATCGAGTAAGCTCGTGTTCTTAATTGTTCAAGTTCGAAATTCATATTACATATTGTAACTCTTTTAAAAGCATGGTTCAGTTATACAATACTTATTCGATTGTATACTCTTGAGATTTATTATTCAAGTTGAATATCGATGTTATTGTTGAACCTTATAGGACTATTGAACCCTTATTGATTCGACTAGTCCATAGTTGATGAACGTTCTAAATTCCAAAATACTTATTGAGCTTATCCAAACCAAACTTCCTTTGGTGCAGACTCTGATGTCAAAACTGAGATGAACAACCCTGTAAAAGGGAATTATTTACGCTTTAGCGTTGAGATATTGTGCACAATATGGTACTAAGGGCTGATCCCCCTAAGTACGAGAAGTAGAGTCCATAGTCTTATGACTGTTAAAGGTTTAAAGCATAAAAACTTTACAACCTAGGACATAGTTCAAGGTCTTATGATCCTCAGACGTTCTTTTGATTCCTGTTATTCATTCTTGAGTCAAAAGTTGAGTTTCTTTATTCAGATGTCTTTGATTCACTCGCATGTTATTATATTGTTGTCATATTATTATACTTGTGGGCAATCGTGCTCACTCTTGCGTAATAATAACATTGCAGTTAAGAACGAAAGGTCCAACGAGCCTTCTACTAGCAAAGGCAAGGGCAAGGTCAACAAGTGATGAAGACTTGTTGTTTATTTTATGTGTTTATGTTTCAGACTTATATTAGAGTTGTGTAAGACTTATTTATTTGTTTATGTTCCGCACAGATGTTTAAGGCTAGTATGACCAGGGATTTATTTTATTTATTACTCAGATGTTGTAACCCCATAAGGGGAGGATTTAATTCTATTTATTGCATGGTTTGCATTTACTATGGGTAGATAGATAGATAATATTCGTACAGTGAACACCAAGTCCCGTGGAATTGAAGTACCCGGATTTGGGGGTGTCACAAATCCCATCACTATCGAGTTCTAAACGATGCGTAGATCTCACACAGGTCTTCATTTAGGCAGACCTTCATATTGTTTCATTGGTTGTTTCAAATTTACAAAGAAAGAGGTGATTAAGAGTTGTATTACTTCGTTCTAGTTTGATTAGCGTCAAAACGAGAAACCCATGACAATCGCGTTCAAAATCATGCGTACATATCACACAATTCTTCATTTAGGGATACCTTCTTATTGTTTTACTAGTGCACTAAATTTCTCAAAGAAAGTGGTGATTAGGAGTCTTATAACTTCGTTCTAAGTTTGATTATCATCAAAAGGAGCAATCCCATGACTATCGCGTTAAAAACGATGCGTACATCTCACACAAGTCTTCATTTAAGGAGGCCTTCTTATTGTTTCATTGGTTCTCTAAAATTACGAAAGAAGGAGGTGATTAGGAGTCTTATTACTTCGTTCTAATTTGATTAGCATCAAAAAGAGCAATCCCATGACTATCGCGTTCAAAACGATGTGTACATCTCACACAAGTCTTAATTTGGGGAGACCTTCACATTGTTTCATTGGTTCTCTCAAATTGTCAAAGAAAGAGGTGATTATGAGTCCTACGAATTCGTTCTAGTTTGATTAGCATCAAAAGGAGCAGCAATCCTATCACTAGTGCCTTCAAAACAATCCGTACATCTCACACAAGTCTTCATTTAGGGAGAATTTCTTAATGTTTCATTAGTTCTCTCAAATTGTCAAAATATAGGTGATTATGAGTCTTATTACTTCCTTCTAGTTGAAATTAGCATCAAAAGGAGCAATCCCATCACTATCGCGTTCAAAACGATGCGTATATCTCACACAGGTCTTCATTTAGGGAGACCTTCATATTATTTCATTGGTTGTTTTAAATTTACAAAGAAACAGGTGATTAAGAGTTGTATTACTTCGTTCTAGTTTGATTAGCGTCAAAACGAGAAACCCATGACTATCGCGTTCAAAACCTTGGATACATATCACACAATTCTTCATTTGGGGATACCTTTTTAATGTTTCCTTGGTGCACAAAAATTGTCAAAGAAAGAGGTGATTAGGAGTCCTATAACTTCGTTCTAAGTTTGATAAGCATCAAAAGGAGCAATCCCATGACTATCGCGTTAAAAACGATGCGTATATCTCACATAAGTCTTCATTTAAGGAGACCTTCTTATTGTTTCATTGGTTCTCTAAAATTGTTAAAGAAGGAGGTGATTAGGAGTCTTATTACTTCGTTCTAATTTGATTAGTATCAAAAGGAACAATCCCACGACTATTGCGTTAAAAACGATGTGTACATCTCACACAAGTCTTGATTTAGAAAGACCTTCTTATTGTTTCATTGGTTCTCTCAAATTGTCAAAGAAAGTGGTGATTATGAATCCTATGAATTCGTTCTAGTTTGATGATTAGCATCAAAAGGAGCAGCAATCCTATCACTAGTGCCTTCAAAACGATACGTACATCTCACACAAGTCTTCATTTAGGAAGACCTTCTTAATGTTTCATTAGTTCTCTCAAATTGTCAAAATATAGGTGCTTATGAGTCCTATTACATCGTTCTAGTTGAAATTAGCATCAAAAGGAGTTATCCCATCACAATCGCGTTCAAAACGATGCGTAGATCTCACACAGGTATTCATTTAAGGAGACCTTCATATTGTTTCATTGGTTGTTTCAAATTTACCAAGAAAGAGGTGATTAAGAGTTGTATTACTTCGTTCTAGTTTGATTAGCGTCAACACGAGAAACCCATGACTATCGCTTTCAAAACCATGCGTACATATCACACAATTCTTCATTTAGGGATACCTTCTTATTGTTTCATTGGTGCACTAAAATTGTCAAAGAAAGAGGTGATTAGGAGTCTTATAACTTCGTTCTAAGTTTAGTTAGCATCAAAAGGAGCAATCCCATGACTATCACGTTAAAAACGATGCGTACAACTCACATAAGTCTTCATTTAAGGAGGCCTTTCTATGTTTCATTGGTTCTCTAAATTATAAAAGAAGGAGGTGATTAGGAGTCTTATTACTTCGTTCTAATTTGATTAGCATCAAAAGGAGCAATCCCATGACTATCGCGTTAAAAACGATGTGTACATCACACACAAGTCTTGATTTAGGGAGACCTTCTTATTGTTTCAGTGGTTCTCTCAAATTATCAAAGAAAGAGGTGATTATGAGTCCTATGAATTCGTTCTAGTTTGATTAGCCTCAAAAGGAGCAGCAATCCTATCACTAGTGCCTTCAAAACGATCCGTACATCTCACACAATTCTTCATTTAGGGAGACCTTCTTAATGTTTCATTAGTTCTCTCAAATTGTCAAAATATAGGTGATTATGAGTCCTATTACTTCGTTATAGTTGACATTAGCATCAATAGGAGAAATCCCATCACTATCGAGTTCAAAACGATGCGTAGATCTCACACATGTCTTCATTTAGGCAGACCTTCATATTGTTTCATTGGTTGTTTCAAATTTGCAAAGAAAGAGGGTGATTAAGAGTTGTATTACTTTGTTTTAATTTGATTAGCGTCAAAACGAGAAACCCATGACTATCCCGTTCAAAATCATGCGTACATATCACACAATTCTTCATTTAGGGATACCTTCTTATTGCTTTATTGGTGCACTAAATTTCTCAAAGAAAGTGGTGATTAGGAGTCTTATAACTTCGTTCTATGTTTGATTATCATCAAAATTAGCAATCCTATGACTATCGCATTAAAAATGATGCGTACATCTCACACAAGCCTTCATTTAAGGAGGCCTTCTTATTGTTTCATTGGTTCTCTAAAATTATAAAAGAATTAGGTGATTAAGAGTCTTATTACTTTGTTCTAATTTGATTAGCATCAAAAGGAGCAATCCGATGACTATCGCGTTAAAAACGATGTGGACATCTCACACAAGTCATGTTTTAGGGTGACCTTCATATTATTTCATTGGTTCTCTCTAAATGTCAAAGAAAGAGGTGATTATGAGTCCTACGAATTCGTTCTAGTATGATTAGCATCAAAAGGAGCAGCAATCCTATCACTAGTGCCTTCAAAACGATCCGTACAACTCGCACAAGTCTTCATTTAGGGAGAACTTCTTAATGCTTCATTACTTCTCTCAAATTGTCAAAATATAGGTGATTATGAGTCTTATTACTTTGTTCTAGTTGAAATTAGCATCAAAAGGAGCAATCCCATCGCTATCGTGTTCAAAACGATGCGTAGATCTCACACAGGTCTTCATTTAGGTAGACCTTCATATTGTTTCATTGGTTGTTTTAAATTTACAAAGAAACAGGTGATTAAGAGTTTTATTACTTCGTTATAGTTTGATTAGCGTCAAAACGAGAAACCCATGACTATCGCGTTCAAAACCTTGCGTACATATCACACAATTCTTTATTTAGGGATACCTTTTTATTGCGTCATTGGTTCACTAAAATTCTCAAAGAAAGAGGTGATTAGGAGTCCTATAACTTCGTTCTAAGTTTGATTAGCATCAAAAGGAGCAATCCCATGACTATCGCGTTAAAAACGATGCGTACATCTCACACAAGTCTTCATTTAAGAAGACCTTCTAATTGTTTCATTGGTTCTCTAAGATTGTTAAAGAAGGAGGTGATTAGGAGTCTTATTACTTCGTTCTAATTTGATTAGCATCAAAAGGAGCAATCCCATGACTATCGCGTTAAAAACGATGTGTACATCTCACACAAATCTTAATTTAGAAAGACCTTCTTATTGTTTCATTGGTTCTCTCAAATTGTCAAGGAAAGAGGTGATTATGAGTCCTACAAATTCGTTCTAGTTTTATTAGCGTCAAAAGGAGCAGCAATCCTATCACTAGTGCCTTCAAAACGATCCGTACATCTCACACAAGTCTTCATTTAGGGAGAACTTCTTAATGTTTCATTAATTCTATCAAATTGTCAAAATATAGGTGATTATGAGTCTTATTACTTCGTTCTAGTTGAAATTAGCATCAAAAGGAGCAATCCCATCACTATCGCGTTCAAAACGATCCGTAGATCTCACACAGGTCTTCATTTAGGGAGACCTTCATATTGTTTCATTGGTTGTTTTAAATTTACAAAGAAACAGGTGATTAAGAGTTGTATTACTTCGTTCTAGTTTGATTAGCGTCAAAACGAGAAACCCATGACTATTGCGTTCAAAACCTTGGATACATATCACACAATTCTTCATTTAGGGATACCTTTTTATTGTTTCGTTGGTTCACAAAAATTGTCAAAGAAAGAGGTGATTGGGAGTCCTATAACTTCATTCTAAGTTTGATAAGCATCAAAAGGGGCATTCCCATGACTATCGCGTTATAAACGATGCGTACATCTCACACAAGTCTTCATTTAAGGAGGCCTTCTTATTGTTTCATTGGTTCTCTAAAATTACGAAAGAAGGAGGTGATTAGGAGTCTTATTACTTCGTTCTAATTTGATTAGCATCAAAAAGAGCAATCCCATGACTATCGCGTTAAAAACGATGTGTACATCTCACACAAGTCTTGATTTGGGGAGACCTTCACATTGTTTCATTGGTTCTCTCAAATTGTCAAAGAAAGAGGTGATTATGAGTCCTACGAATTCGTTCTACTTTGATTAGCATCAAAAGGAGCGGCAATCCTATCACTAGTGCCTTCAAAACAATCCGTACATCTCACACAAGTCTTCATTTAGGGAGAATTTCTTAATGTTTCATTAGTTCTCTCAAATTGTCAAAGTATAGGTGATTATGAGTCTTATTACTTTCTTCTAGTTGAAATTAGCATCAAAAGGAGCAATCCCATCACTATCGCGTTCAAAACGATGCGTATATCTCACACAGGTCTTCATTTAGGGAGACCTTCATATTGTTTCATTGGTTGTTTTAAATTTACAAAGAAACAGGTGATTAAGAGTTGTATTACTTCGTTCTAGTTTGATTACCGTGAAAATGAGAAATCCATGACTATCGCGTTCAAAACCTTGGATACATATCACACAATTCTTCATTTAGGGATACCTTTTTATTGTTTCGTTGGTGCACAAAAATTGTCAAAGAAAGAGGCGATTAGGAGTCCTATAACTTCGTTCTAAGTTTGATAAGCATCAAAAGGGGCAATCCCATGACTATCGCGTTAAAAACGATGCGTACATCTCACACAAGTCTTCATTTAAGGAGGCCTTCTTATTGTTTAATTGGTTCTCTAAAATTGTTAAAGAAGGAGGTGATTAGGAGTCTTATTACTTCGTTCTAATTTGATTAGTATCAAAAGGAGCAATCCCACGACTATCGCATTAAAAACGATGTGTACATCTCACACAAGTCTTGATTTAGAAAGACCTTCTTATTGTTTCATTGGTTCTCTTAAATTGTCAAAGAAAGAGGCGATTATGAGTCCTATGAATTCGTTCTAGTTTGATGATTAGCATCAAAAGGAGCAGCAATCCTATCACTAGTGCCTTCAAAACGATCCGTACATCTCACACAAGTCTTCATTTAGGAAGACCTTCTTAATGTTTCATTAGTTCTCTCAAATTGTCAAAATTTAGGTGCTTATGAGTCCTATTACTTCGTTTTAGTTGAAATTAGCATCAAAAGGAGTAATCTTATCAATATCGCGTTCAAAACGATGCGTAGATCTCACACAGGTATTCATTAAAGGAGACCTTCATATTGTTTCATTGGTTGTTTCAAATTTACCAAGAAAGAGGTGATTAAGAGTTGTATTACTTCGTTCTAGTTTGATTAGCGTCAAAACGAGAAACCTATGACTATCGCGTTCAAAACCTTGGATACATATCACACAATTCTTCATTTAGGGATACCTTTTTATTGTTTCGTTGGTGCACAAAAATTGTCAAAGAAAGAGGTGATTAGGAGTCCTATAACTTCGTTCTAAGTTTAGTTAGCATCAAAAGGAGCAATCCCATGACTATCGCATTAAAACGATGCGTACATCTCACATAAGTCTTCATTTAAGGAGGCCTTTTTATTGTTTCATTGGTTCTCTAAATTATGAAAGAAGGAGGTGATTAGGAGTCTTATTACTTCGTTCTAATTTGATTAGCATCAAAAGGAGCAATCCCATGACTATCGCATTAAAAACGATGTGTACATCACACACAAGTCTTGATTTAGGGAGACCTTATTATTGTTTCAGTGGTTCTCTCAAATTATCAAAGAAAGAGGTGATTATGAGTCCTATGAATTCGTTCTAGTTTGATTAGCCTCAAAAGGAGCAGCAATCCTATCACTAGTGCCTTCAAAATGATCCGTACATCTCACACAAGTCTTCATTTAGGGAGACCTTCTTAACGTTTCATTAGTTCTCTCAAATTGTCAAAATATAGGTGATTATGAGTCCTATTACTTCGTTATAGTTGAAATTAGCATCAATAGGAGAAATCCCATCACTATCGAGTTCAAAACGATGCGTAGATCTCACACAGGTCTTCATTTAGGCAGACCTTCATATTGTTTCATTGGTTGTTTCAAATTTACAAAGAAAGAGGTGATTAAGAGTTGTATTACTTTGTTCTAGTTTGATTAGCGTCAAAACGAGAAACCCATGACTATCGCGTTCAAAATCATGCGTACATGTCACACAATTCTTCATTTAGGGATACCTTCTTATTGTTTTATTGGTGCACTAAATTTCTCAAAGAAAGTGGTGATTAGGAGTCTTATAACTTCGTTCTAAGTTTGATTATCATCAATAGGAGCAATCCCATGACTATCGCGTTAAAAATGATGCGTACATCTCACACAAGTCTTCATTTAAGTAGGCCTTCTTAGTGTTTCATTGGTTCTCTAAATTATGAAAGAAGGAGGTGATTAGGAGTCTTATTACTTCGTTCTAATTTGATTAGCATCAAAAAGAGCAATCCCATGACTATCACGTTAAAAACGATGTGTACATCTCACACAAGTCTTGATTTGGGGAGATCTTCACATTGTTTCATTAGTTCTCTCAAATTGTCAAAGAAAGAGGTGATTATGAGTCCTACGAATTCGTTCTAGTTTGATTAGCATCAAAAGGAGCAGCAATCCTATCACTAGTGCCTTCAAAACGATCCGTACATCTCACACATGTCTTCATTTAGGGAGAACTTTTTAATGTTTCATTAGTTCTATCAAATTGTCAAAATATAGGTGATTATGAGTCTTATTACTTCGTTCTAGTTGAAATTAGCATCAAAAGGAGCAATCCCATCACTATCGCGTTCAAAACGATGCGTATATCTCACACAGGTCTTCATTTAGGGAGACCTTAATATTGTTTCATTGATTGTTTCAAATTTGCAAAGAAAGAGGTGATTAAGAGTTGTATTACTTCGTTCTAGTTTGATTAGCGTCAAAACGAGAAACCCACGACTATCGCGTTCAAAACCTTAGATACATATCACACAATTCTTCAATTAGGAATACCTTTTTATTGTTTCATTGGTGCACAAAAATTGTCAAAGAAAGAGGTGATTAGGAATCCTATAACTTCGTTCTAAGTTTAGTTAGCATCAAAAGGAGCAATCCCATGACTATCGCGTTAAAAACGATGCGTACATCTCACATAAGTCTTCATTTAAGGAGGCCTTTTTATTGTTTCATTGGTTCTCTAAATTATGAAAGAAGGAGGTGATTAGGAGTCTTATTACTTCGTTCTAATTTGATTAGCATCAAAAGGAGCAATCCCATGACTATCGCGTTAAAAACGATGTGTACATCACACACAAGTCTTGATTTAGGGAGACCTTATTATTGTTTCAGTGGTTCTCTCAAATTATCAAAGAAAGAGGTGATTATGAGTCCTATGAATTCGTTCTAGTTTGATTAGCCTCAAAAGAAGCAGCAATCCTATCACTTGTGCCTTCAAAATGATCAGTACATATCACACAATTCTTCATTTAGGGATACCTTCTTATTATTTTATTGGTGCACAAAATTTCTCAAAGAAAGTGGTCATTAGGAGTCTTACAACTTCGTTCTAAGTTTGATTATCATCAAAAGAAGCAATCCCATGACTATCGCGTTAAAAACGATGCGTACATCTCGCACAAGTCTTCATTTAAGGAGGCCTTCTTATTGTTTCATTGGTTCTCTAAAATTATGAAAGAAGGAGGTGATTAAGAGTCTTATTACTTCGTTCTAATTTGATTAGCATCAAAAGGAGCAATCCCATGACTATCACGTGAAAAACGATATGTACATCTCACACAAGTCTTGATTTAGAAAGACCTTCTTATTGTTTCATTGGTTCTCTCAAATTGTCAAAGAAAGAGGTGATTATGAGTCCTATGAATTCGTTCTAGTTTGATGATTAGCATCAAAAGGAGCAGTAATCCTATCACTAGTGCCTTCAAAACGATCCGTACATCTCACACAAGTCTTCATTTAGGGAGACCTTCTTAATGTTTCATTAGTTCTCTCAAATTGTCAAAATTTAGGTGCTTATGAGTCCTATTACTTCGTTCTAGTTGAAATTAGCATCAAAAGGAGTAATCCCATCACTATCGCGTTCAAAACGATGCGTAGATCTCACAAAGGTATTCATTAAAGGAGACCTTCATATTGTTTCATTGGTTGTTTCAAATTTACCAAGAAAGAGGTGATTAAGAGTTGTATTACTTCGTTCTAGTTTGATTAGCGTCAACACGAGAAACCCATGACTATCGCTTTCAAAACCATGCGTACATATCACACAATTCTTCATTTAGGGATACCTTCTTATTGTTTCATTGGTGCACTAAAATTGTCAAAGAAAGAGGTGATTAGGAGTATTATAACTTCGTTCTAAGTTTAGTTAGCATCTAAAGGAGCAATTCCAAGACTATCTCATTAAAAACGATGCGTACATCTCACATAAGTCTTCATTTAATGAGTCCTTTTTATTGTTTCATTGGTTCTCTAAATTATGAAAGAAGGAGGTGATTTCTTATTACTTCGTTCTAATTTGATTAGCATCAAAAGGAGCAATCCCATGACTATCGCGTTAAAAACGATGTGTACATCACACACAAGTCTTGATTTAGGGAGACCTTCTTATTGTTTCAGCAGTTCTCTCAAATTATCAAAGAAAGAGGTGATTATGAGTCCTATGAATTCGTTCTAGTTTGATTAGCCTCAAAAGGAGCAGCAATCCTATCACCAGTGCCTTCAAAACGATCCGTACATCTCACACAATTCTTCATTTAGGGAGACCTTCTTAATGTTTCATTAGTTCTCTCAAATTGTCAAAATATAGGCGATTATGAGTCCTATTACTTCGTTATAGTTGAAATTAGCATCAATAGGAGAAATCCCATCACTATCCTGTTCAAAACGATGCGTAGATCTCACACAGGTCTTCATTTAGGGAGACCTTCATATTGTTTCATTGGTTGTTTCAAATTTACAAAGAAAGAGGTGATTAAGAGTTGTATTACATCGTTCTAGTTTGATTAGCGTCAAAACGAGAAGCCCATGACTATCGCGTTCAAAATCATGCGTACATATCACACAATTCTTCATTTAGGGATACCTTCTTATTGTTTTACTGGTGCACTAAATTTCTCAAAGAAAGTGGTGATTAGGAGTCTTATAACTTCGTTCTAAGTTTGATTATCATCAAAAGGAGCAATCCCATGACTATCGCGTTAAAAACGATGCGTACATCTCACACAAGTCTTCATTTAAAGAGGCCTTCTTATTGTTTCATTGGTTCTCTAAAATTACGAAAGAAGGAGGTGATTAGGAGTCTTATTACTTCGTTCTAATTTGATTAGCATCAAAAAGAGCAATCCCATGACTATCGCGTTCAAAACGATGTGTACATCTCACACAAGTCTTGATTTGGGGAGACCTTCACATTGTTTCATTGGTTCTCTCAAATTGTCAAAGAAAGAGGTGATTATGAGTCCTACGAATTCGTTCTACTTTGATTAGCATCAAAAGGAGCAGCTATCCTATCACTAGTGCCTTCAAAACAATCCGTACATCTCACACAAGTCTTCATTTAGGGAGAATTTCTTAATGTTTCATTAGTTCTCTCAAATTGTCAAAATATAGGTGATTATGAGTCTTATTACTTTCTTCTAGTTGAAATTAGCATCAAAAGGAGCAATCCCATCACTATCGCGTTCAAAACGATGCGTATATCTCACACAGGTCTTTATTTAGGGAGTCTTATAACTTCGTTCTAAGTTTAGTTAGCATCAAAAGGAGCAATCCCATGACTATCGCGTTAAAAACGATGCGTACATCTCACATAAGTCTTCATTTAAGGAGGCCTTTTTATTATTTCATTGGTTCTCTAAATTATGAAAGAAGGAGGTGATTAGGAGTCTTATTACTTCGTTCTAATTTGATTAGCATCAAAAGGAGCAATCCCGTGACTATCGCATTAAAAACGATGTGTACATCACACACAAGTCTTGATTTAGGGAGACCTTATTATTGTTTCAGTGGTTCTCTCAAATTATCAAAGAAAGAGGTGATTATGAGTCCTATGAATTCGTTCTAGTTTGATTAGCCTCAAAAGGAGCAGCAATCCTATCACTAGTGCCTTCAAAACGATCCGTAGATCTCACACAATTCTTCATTTTGGGAGGCCTTCTTAATGTTTCATTAGTTCTCTCAAATTGTCAAAGTATAGGTGATTATGAGTCCTATAACTTTGTTATAGTTGAAATTAGCATCAATAGGAGAAATCCCATCACTATCGAGTTCAAAACGAAGCGTAGATCTCACACAGGTCTTCATTTAGGCAGACCTTCATATTGTTTCATTGGTTGTTTCAAATTTACAAAGAAAGAGGTGATTAAGAGTTGTATTACTTCGTTCTAGTTTGATTAGCGTCAAAACGAGAAACCCATGACTATCGCATTCAAAATCATGCGTACATATCACACAATTCTTCATTTAGGGATACCTTCTTATTATTTTATTGGTGCACTAAATTTCTCAAAGAAAGTGGTCATTAAGAGTCTTACAACTTCGTTCTAAGTTTGATTATCATCAAAAGAAGCAATCCCATGACTATCGCGTTAAAAACGATGCGTACATCTCGCACAAGTCTTCATTTAAGGAGGCCTTCTTATTGTTTCATTGGTTCTCTAAAATTATGAAAGAAGGAGGTGATTAAGAGTCTTATTACTTCGTTCTAATTTGATTAGCATCAAAAGGAGCAATCCCATGACTATCACGTGAAAAACGATATGTACATCTCACACAAGTCTTGATTTAGAAAGACCTTCTTATTGTTTCATTGGTTCTCTCAAATTGTCAAAGAAAGAGGTGATTATGAGTCCTATGAATTCGTTCTAGTTTGATGATTAGCATCAAAAGGAGCAGTAATCCTATCACTAGTGCCTTCAAAACGATCCGTACATCTCACACAAGTCTTCATTTAGGGAGACCTTCTTAATGTTTCATTAGTTCTCTCAAATTGTCAAAATTTAGGTGCTTATGAGTCCTATTACTTCGTTCTAGTTGAAATTAGCATCAAAAGGAGTAATCCCATCACTATCGCGTTCAAAACGATGCGTAGATCTCACAAAGGTATTCATTAAAGGAGACCTTCATATTGTTTCATTGGTTGTTTCAAATTTACCAAGAAAGAGGTGATTAAGAGTTGTATTACTTCGTTCTAGTTTGATTAGCGTCAACACGAGAAACCCATGACTATCGCTTTCAAAACCATGCGTACATATCACACAATTCTTCATTTAGGGATACCTTCTTATTGTTTCATTGGTGCACTAAAATTGTCAAAGAAAGAGGTGATTAGGAGTATTATAACTTCGTTCTAAGTTTAGTTAGCATCTAAAGGAGCAATTCCAAGACTATCTCATTAAAAACGATGCGTACATCTCACATAAGTCTTCATTTAATGAGTCCTTTTATTGTTTCATTGGTTCTCTAAATTATGAAAGAAGGAGGTGATTTCTTATTACTTCGTTCTAATTTGATTAGCATCAAAAGGAGCAATCCCATGACTATCGCGTTAAAAACGATGTGTACATCACACACAAGTCTTGATTTAGGGAGACCTTCTTATTGTTTCAGCAGTTCTCTCAAATTATCAAAGAAAGAGGTGATTATGAGTCCTATGAATTCGTTCTAGTTTGATTAGCCTCAAAAGGAGCAGCAATCCTATCACCAGTGCCTTCAAAACGATCCGTACATCTCACACAATTCTTCATTTAGGGAGACCTTCTTAATGTTTCATTAGTTCTCTCAAATTGTCAAAATATAGGCGATTATGAGTCCTATTACTTCGTTATAGTTGAAATTAGCATCAATAGGAGAAATCCCATCACTATCCTGTTCAAAACGATGCGTAGATCTCACACAGGTCTTCATTTAGGGAGACCTTCATATTGTTTCATTGGTTGTTTCAAATTTACAAAGAAAGAGGTGATTAAGAGTTGTATTACATCGTTCTAGTTTGATTAGCGTCAAAACGAGAAGCCCATGACTATCGCGTTCAAAATCATGCGTACATATCACACAATTCTTCATTTAGGGATACCTTCTTATTGTTTTACTGGTGCACTAAATTTCTCAAAGAAAGTGGTGATTAGGAGTCTTATAACTTCGTTCTAAGTTTGATTATCATCAAAAGGAGCAATCCCATGACTATCGCGTTAAAAACGATGCGTACATCTCACACAAGTCTTCATTTAAAGAGGCCTTCTTATTGTTTCATTGGTTCTCTAAAATTACGAAAGAAGGAGGTGATTAGGAGTCTTATTACTTCGTTCTAATTTGATTAGCATCAAAAAGAGCAATCCCATGACTATCGCGTTCAAAACGATGTGTACATCTCACACAAGTCTTGATTTGGGGAGACCTTCACATTGTTTCATTGGTTCTCTCAAATTGTCAAAGAAAGAGGTGATTATGAGTCCTACGAATTCGTTCTACTTTGATTAGCATCAAAAGGAGCAGCTATCCTATCACTAGTGCCTTCAAAACAATCCGTACATCTCACACAAGTCTTCATTTAGGGAGAATTTCTTAATGTTTCATTAGTTCTCTCAAATTGTCAAAATATAGGTGATTATGAGTCTTATTACTTTCTTCTAGTTGAAATTAGCATCAAAAGGAGCAATCCCATCACTATCGCGTTCAAAACGATGCGTATATCTCACACAGGTCTTTATTTAGGGAGTCTTATAACTTCGTTCTAAGTTTAGTTAGCATCAAAAGGAGCAATCCCATGACTATCGCGTTAAAAACGATGCGTACATCTCACATAAGTCTTCATTTAAGGAGGCCTTTTTATTATTTCATTGGTTCTCTAAATTATGAAAGAAGGAGGTGATTAGGAGTCTTATTACTTCGTTCTAATTTGATTAGCATCAAAAGGAGCAATCCCGTGACTATCGCATTAAAAACGATGTGTACATCACACACAAGTCTTGATTTAGGGAGACCTTATTATTGTTTCAGTGGTTCTCTCAAATTATCAAAGAAAGAGGTGATTATGAGTCCTATGAATTCGTTCTAGTTTGATTAGCCTCAAAAGGAGCAGCAATCCTATCACTAGTGCCTTCAAAACGATCCGTAGATCTCACACAATTCTTCATTTTGGGAGGCCTTCTTAATGTTTCATTAGTTCTCTCAAATTGTCAAAGTATAGGTGATTATGAGTCCTATAACTTTGTTATAGTTGAAATTAGCATCAATAGGAGAAATCCCATCACTATCGAGTTCAAAACGAAGCGTAGATCTCACACAGGTCTTCATTTAGGCAGACCTTCATATTGTTTCATTGGTTGTTTCAAATTTACAAAGAAAGAGGTGATTAAGAGTTGTATTACTTCGTTCTAGTTTGATTAGCGTCAAAACGAGAAACCCATGACTATCGCGTTCAAAATCATGCGTACATATCACACAATTCTTCATTTAGGGATACCTTCTTATTATTTTATTGGTGCACAAAATTTCTCAAAGAAAGTGGTCATTAGGAGTCTTACAACTTCGTTCTAAGTTTGATTATCATCAAAAGAAGCAATCCCATGACTATCGCGTTAAAAACGATGCGTACATCTCGCACAAGTCTTCATTTAAGGAGGCCTTCTTATTGTTTCATTGGTTCTCTAAAATTATGAAAGAAGGAGGTGATTAAGAGTCTTATTACTTCGTTCTAATTTGATTAGCATCAAAAGGAGCAATCCCATGACTATCACGTGAAAAACGATATGTACATCTCACACAAGTCTTGATTTAGAAAGACCTTCTTATTGTTTCATTGGTTCTCTCAAATTGTCAAAGAAAGAGGTGATTATGAGTCCTATGAATTCGTTCTAGTTTGATGATTAGCATCAAAAGGAGCAGTAATCCTATCACTAGTGCCTTCAAAACGATCCGTACATCTCACACAAGTCTTCATTTAGGGAGACCTTCTTAATGTTTCATTAGTTCTCTCAAATTGTCAAAATTTAGGTGCTTATGAGTCCTATTACTTCGTTCTAGTTGAAATTAGCATCAAAAGGAGTAATCCCATCACTATCGCGTTCAAAACGATGCGTAGATCTCACAAAGGTATTCATTAAAGGAGACCTTCATATTGTTTCATTGGTTGTTTCAAATTTACCAAGAAAGAGGTGATTAAGAGTTGTATTACTTCGTTCTAGTTTGATTAGCGTCAACACGAGAAACCCATGACTATCGCTTTCAAAACCATGCGTACATATCACACAATTCTTCATTTAGGGATACCTTCTTATTGTTTCATTGGTGCACTAAAATTGTCAAAGAAAGAGGTGATTAGGAGTATTATAACTTCGTTCTAAGTTTAGTTAGCATCTAAAGGAGCAATTCCAAGACTATCTCATTAAAAACGATGCGTACATCTCACATAAGTCTTCATTTAATGAGTCCTTTTTATTGTTTCATTGGTTCTCTAAATTATGAAAGAAGGAGGTGATTTCTTATTACTTCGTTCTAATTTGATTAGCATCAAAAGGAGCAATCCCATGACTATCGCGTTAAAAACGATGTGTACATCACACACAAGTCTTGATTTAGGGAGACCTTCTTATTGTTTCAGCAGTTCTCTCAAATTATCAAAGAAAGAGGTGATTATGAGTCCTATGAATTCGTTCTAGTTTGATTAGCCTCAAAAGGAGCAGCAATCCTATCACCAGTGCCTTCAAAACGATCCGTACATCTCACACAATTCTTCATTTAGGGAGACCTTCTTAATGTTTCATTAGTTCTCTCAAATTGTCAAAATATAGGCGATTATGAGTCCTATTACTTCGTTATAGTTGAAATTAGCATCAATAGGAGAAATCCCATCACTATCCTGTTCAAAACGATGCGTAGATCTCACACAGGTCTTCATTTAGGGAGACCTTCATATTGTTTCATTGGTTGTTTCAAATTTACAAAGAAAGAGGTGATTAAGAGTTGTATTACATCGTTCTAGTTTGATTAGCGTCAAAACGAGAAGCCCATGACTATCGCGTTCAAAATCATGCGTACATATCACACAATTCTTCATTTAGGGATACCTTCTTATTGTTTTACTGGTGCACTAAATTTCTCAAAGAAAGTGGTGATTAGGAGTCTTATAACTTCGTTCTAAGTTTGATTATCATCAAAAGGAGCAATCCCATGACTATCGCGTTAAAAACGATGCGTACATCTCACACAAGTCTTCATTTAAAGAGGCCTTCTTATTGTTTCATTGGTTCTCTAAAATTACGAAAGAAGGAGGTGATTAGGAGTCTTATTACTTCGTTCTAATTTGATTAGCATCAAAAAGAGCAATCCCATGACTATCGCGTTCAAAACGATGTGTACATCTCACACAAGTCTTGATTTGGGGAGACCTTCACATTGTTTCATTGGTTCTCTCAAATTGTCAAAGAAAGAGGTGATTATGAGTCCTACGAATTCGTTCTACTTTGATTAGCATCAAAAGGAGCAGCTATCCTATCACTAGTGCCTTCAAAACAATCCGTACATCTCACACAAGTCTTCATTTAGGGAGAATTTCTTAATGTTTCATTAGTTCTCTCAAATTGTCAAAATATAGGTGATTATGAGTCTTATTACTTTCTTCTAGTTGAAATTAGCATCAAAAGGAGCAATCCCATCACTATCGCGTTCAAAACGATGCGTATATCTCACACAGGTCTTTATTTAGGGAGTCTTATAACTTCGTTCTAAGTTTAGTTAGCATCAAAAGGAGCAATCCCATGACTATCGCGTTAAAAACGATGCGTACATCTCACATAAGTCTTCATTTAAGGAGGCCTTTTTATTATTTCATTGGTTCTCTAAATTATGAAAGAAGGAGGTGATTAGGAGTCTTATTACTTCGTTCTAATTTGATTAGCATCAAAAGGAGCAATCCCGTGACTATCGCATTAAAAACGATGTGTACATCACACACAAGTCTTGATTTAGGGAGACCTTATTATTGTTTCAGTGGTTCTCTCAAATTATCAAAGAAAGAGGTGATTATGAGTCCTATGAATTCGTTCTAGTTTGATTAGCCTCAAAAGGAGCAGCAATCCTATCACTAGTGCCTTCAAAACGATCCGTAGATCTCACACAATTCTTCATTTTGGGAGGCCTTCTTAATGTTTCATTAGTTCTCTCAAATTGTCAAAGTATAGGTGATTATGAGTCCTATAACTTTGTTATAGTTGAAATTAGCATCAATAGGAGAAATCCCATCACTATCGAGTTCAAAACGAAGCGTAGATCTCACACAGGTCTTCATTTAGGCAGACCTTCATATTGTTTCATTGGTTGTTTCAAATTTACAAAGAAAGAGGTGATTAAGAGTTGTATTACTTCGTTCTAGTTTGATTAGCGTCAAAACGAGAAACCCATGACTATCGCGTTCAAAATCATGCGTACATATCACACAATTCTTCATTTAGGGATACCTTCTTATTATTTTATTGGTGCACTAAATTTCTCAAAGAAAGTGGTCATTAGGAGTCTTACAACTTCGTTCTAAGTTTGATTATCATCAAAAGAAGCAATCCCATGACTATCGCGTTAAAAACGATGCGTACATCTCGCACAAGTCTTCATTTAAGGAGGCCTTCTTATTGTTTCATTGGTTCTCTAAAATTATGAAAGAAGGAGGTGATTAAGAGTCTTATTACTTCGTTCTAATTTGATTAGCATCAAAAGGAGCAATCCCATGACTATCACGTGAAAAACGATATGTACATCTCACACAAGTCTTGATTTAGAAAGACCTTCTTATTGTTTCATTGGTTCTCTCAAATTGTCAAAGAAAGAGGTGATTATGAGTCCTATGAATTCGTTCTAGTTTGATGATTAGCATCAAAAGGAGCAGTAATCCTATCACTAGTGCCTTCAAAACGATCCGTACATCTCACACAAGTCTTCATTTAGGGAGACCTTCTTAATGTTTCATTAGTTCTCTCAAATTGTCAAAATTTAGGTGCTTATGAGTCCTATTACTTCGTTCTAGTTGAAATTAGCATCAAAAGGAGTAATCCCATCACTATCGCGTTCAAAACGATGCGTAGATCTCACAAAGGTATTCATTAAAGGAGACCTTCATATTGTTTCATTGGTTGTTTCAAATTTACCAAGAAAGAGGTGATTAAGAGTTGTATTACTTCGTTCTAGTTTGATTAGCGTCAACACGAGAAACCCATGACTATCGCTTTCAAAACCATGCGTACATATCACACAATTCTTCATTTAGGGATACCTTCTTATTGTTTCATTGGTGCACTAAAATTGTCAAAGAAAGAGGTGATTAGGAGTATTATAACTTCGTTCTAAGTTTAGTTAGCATCTAAAGGAGCAATTCCAAGACTATCTCATTAAAAACGATGCGTACATCTCACATAAGTCTTCATTTAATGAGTCCTTTTTATTGTTTCATTGGTTCTCTAAATTATGAAAGAAGGAGGTGATTTCTTATTACTTCGTTCTAATTTGATTAGCATCAAAAGGAGCAATCCCATGACTATCGCGTGAAAAACGATGTGTACATCACACACAAGTCTTGATTTAGGGAGACCTTCTTATTGTTTCAGCAGTTCTCTCAAATTATCAAAGAAAGAGGTGATTATGAGTCCTATGAATTCGTTCTAGTTTGATTAGCCTCAAAAGGAGCAGCAATCCTATCACCAGTGCCTTCAAAACGATCCGTACATCTCACACAATTCTTCATTTAGGGAGACCTTCTTAATGTTTCATTAGTTCTCTCAAATTGTCAAAATATAGGCGATTATGAGTCCTATTACTTCGTTATAGTTGAAATTAGCATCAATAGGAGAAATCCCATCACTATCCTGTTCAAAACGATGCGTAGATCTCACACAGGTCTTCATTTAGGGAGACCTTCATATTGTTTCATTGGTTGTTTCAAATTTACAAAGAAAGAGGTGATTAAGAGTTGTATTACATCGTTCTAGTTTGATTAGCGTCAAAACGAGAAGCCCATGACTATCGCGTTCAAAATCATGCGTACATATCACACAATTCTTCATTTAGGGATACCTTCTTATTGTTTTACTGGTGCACTAAATTTCTCAAAGAAAGTGGTGATTAGGAGTCTTATAACTTCGTTCTAAGTTTGATTATCATCAAAAGGAGCAATCCCATGACTATCGCGTTAAAAACGATGCGTACATCTCACACAAGTCTTCATTTAAGAGGCCTTCTTATTGTTTCATTGGTTCTCTAAAATTACGAAAGAAGGAGGTGATTAGGAGTCTTATTACTTCGTTCTAATTTGATTAGCATCAAAAAGAGCAATCCCATGACTATCGCGTTCAAAACGATGTGTACATCTCACACAAGTCTTGATTTGGGGAGACCTTCACATTGTTTCATTGGTTCTCTCAAATTGTCAAAGAAAGAGGTGATTATGAGTCCTACGAATTCGTTCTACTTTGATTAGCATCAAAAGGAGCAGCTATCCTATCACTAGTGCCTTCAAAACAATCCGTACATCTCACACAAGTCTTCATTTAGGGAGAATTTCTTAATGTTTCATTAGTTCTCTCAAATTGTCAAAATATAGGTTATTATGAGTCTTATTACTTTCTTCTAGTTGAAATTAGCATCAAAAGGAGCAATCCCATCACTATCGCGTTCAAAACGATGCGTATATCTCACACAGGTCTTCATTTAGGGAGACCTTCTTATTGTTTCATTGGTTGTTTTAAATTTACAAAGAAACAGGTGATTAAGAGTTGTATTACTTCGTTCTTGTTTGATTAGCGTCAAAACGAGAAACCCATGACTATCGCGTTCAAAACCTTGGATACATATCACACAATTCTTCATTTAGGGATACCTTTTTATTGTTTCATTGGTGCACAAAAATTGTCAAAGAAAGAGGTGATTAGGAGTCCTATAACTTCGTTCTAAGTTTGATAAGCATCAAAAGGAGCAATCCCATGACTATCGCGTTAAAAACGATGCGTACATCTCAGACAAGTCTTCATTTAAGGAGACCTTCTTATTGTTTCATTGGTTCTCTAAAATTGTTAAAGAAGGAGGTGATTAGGAGTCTTATTACTTCGTTCTAATTTGATTAGTATCAAAAGGAGCAATCCCACGACTATCGCGTTAAAAACGATGTGTACATCTCACACAAGTCTTGATTTAGAAAGACCTTCTTATTGTTTCATTGGTTTTCTCAAATTTTCAAAGAAAGAGGTGATTATGAGTCCTATGAATTCGTTCTAGTCTGATGATTAGCATCAAAAGGAGCAGCAATCCTATCACTAGTGCCTTCAAAACGATCCGTACATCTCACACAAGTCTTCATTTAGGAAGACCTTCTTAATGTTTCATTAGTTCTCTCAAATTGTCAAAATATAGGTGCTTATGAGTCCTATTACTTTGTTCTAGTTGAAATTAGCATCAAAAGGAGTAATCCCATCACTATCGCGTTCAAAACGATGCGTATATCTCACACAGGTCTTCATTTAGGGAGACCTTCTTAATGTTTCATTAGTTCTCTCAAATTGTCAAAATATAGGTGCTTATGAGTCCTATTACTTCGTTCTGGTTGAAATTAGCATCAAAAGGAGTAATCCCATCACTATCGCGTTCAAAACGATGCGTAGATCTCACACAGGTATTCATTTAAGGAGACCTTCATATTGTTTCATTGGTTGTTTCAAATTTATCAAGAAAGAGGTGATTAAGAGTTGTATTACTTCGTTCTAGTTTGATTAGCGTCACCACGAGAAACCCACGACTATCGCTTTCAAAACCATGCGTACATATCACACAATTCTTCATTTAGGGATACCTTCTTATTGTTTCATTGGTGCACTAAAATTGTCAAAGAAAGAGGTGATTAGGAGTCTTATAACTTCGTTCTAAGTTTAGTTAGCATCAAAAGGAGCAATCCCATGACTATCGCGTTAAAAACGATGCGTACATCTCACATAAGTCTTCATTTAAGGAGGCCTTTTTATTATTTCATTGGTTCTCTAAATTATGAAAGAAGGAGGTGATTAGGAGTCTTATTACTTCGTTCTAATTTGATTAGCATCAAAAGGAGCAATCCCGTGACTATCGCGTTAAAAACGATGTGTACATCACACACAAGTTTTGATTTAGGGAGACCTTATTATTGTTTCAGTGGTTCTCTCAAATTATCAAAGAAAGAGGTGATTATGAGTCCTATGAATTCGTTCTAGTTTGATTAGCCTCAAAAGGAGCAGCAATCCTATCACTAGTGCCTTCAAAACGATCCGTACATCTCACACAATTCTTCATTTAGGGAGGCCTTCTTAATGTTTCATTAGTTCTCTCAAATTGTCAAAATATAGGTGATTATGAGTCCTATTACTTCGTTATAGTTGAAATTAGCATCAATAGGAGAAATCCCATCACTATCGAGTTCAAAACGATGCGTAGATCTCACACAGGTCTTCATTTAGACAGACCTTCATATTGTTTCATTGGTTGTTTTAAATTTACAAAGAAAGAGGTGATTAAGAGTTGTATTACTTCGTTCTAGTTTGATTAGCGTCAAAACGAGAAACCCTGACTATCGCGTTCAAAATCATGCGTACATATCACACAATTCTTCATTTAGGGATACCTTCTTATTGTTTTATTGGTGCACTAAATTTCTAAAAGAAAGTGGTGATTAGGAGTCTTACAACTTCGTTCTAAGTTTGATTATCATCAAAAGAAGCAATCCCATGACTATCGCGTTAAAAACGATGCGTACATCTCACACAAGTCTTCATTTAAGGAAGCCTTCTTATTGTTTCATTGGTTCTCTAAAATTATGAAAGAAGGAGGTGATTAAGAGTCTTATTACTTCGTTCTAATTTGATTAGCATCAAAAGGAGCAATCCCATGACTATCGCGTTAAAAACGATGTGTACATCTCACACAAGTCTTGATTTAGAAATGCCTTCTTATTGTTTCTTTGGTTCTCTCAAATTATCAAAGAAAGAGGTGATTATGAGTCCTATGAATTCGTTCTAGTTTGATGATTAGCATCAAAAGGAGCAGTAATCCTATCACTAGTGCCTTCAAAACGATCCGTACATCTCACACAAGTCTTCATTTAGGGAGACCTTCTTAATGTTTCATTAGTTCTCTCAAATTGTCAAAATTTAGGTGCTTATGAGTCCTATTACTTCGTTCTAGTTGAAATTAGCATCAAAAGGAGTAATCCCATCACTATCGCGTTCAAAACGATGCGTATATCTCACAAAGGTATTCATTAAAGGAGACCTTCATATTGTTTCATTGGTTGTTTCAAATTTACCAAAAAAGAGGTGATTAAGAGTTGTATTACTTCGTTCTAGTTTGATTAGCGTCAACACGAGAAACCCATGACTATCGCTTTCAAAACCATGCGTACATATCACACAATTCTTCATTTAGGGATACCTTCTTATTGTTTCATTGGTGCACTAAAATTGTCAAAGAAAGAGGTGATTAGGAGTCTTATAACTTCGTTCTAAGTTTAGTTAGCATCAAAAGGAGCAATTCCATGACTATCTCATTAAAAACGATGCGTACATCTCACATAAGTCTTCATTTAATGAGGCTTTTTATCGTTTCATTGGTTCTCTAAATTATGAAAGAAGGAGGTGATTTCTTATTACTTCGTTCTAATTTGATTAGCATCAAAAGGAGCAATCCCATGACTATCGCGTTAAAAACGATGTGTACATCACACACAAGTCTTGATTTAGGGAGACCTTCTTATTGTTTCAGCAGTTCTCTCAAATTATCAAAGAAAGAGGTGATTATGAGTCCTATTAATTCGTTCTAATTTGATTAGCCTCAAAAGGAGCAGCAATCCTATCACTAGTGCCTTCAAAACGATCCGTACATCTCACACAATTCTTCATTTAGGGAGACCTTCTTAATGTTTCATTAGTTCTCTCAAATTGTCAAAATATAGGTGATTATGAGTCCTATTACTTCGTTATAGTTGAAATTAGCATCAATAGGAGAAATCCCATCACTATCCTGTTCAAAACGATGCGTAGATCTCACACAGGTCTTCATTTAGGGAGACCTTCATATTGTTTCATTGGTTGTTTCAAATTTACAAAGAAAGAGGTGATTAAGAGTTGTATTATTTCGTTCTAGTTTGATTAGCATCAAAACGAGAAACCCATGACTATCGCGTTCAAAATCATGCGTACATATCACACAATTCTTCATTTAGGGATACCTTCTTATTGTTTTGCTGGTGCACTAAATTTCTCAAAGAAAGTGGTGATTAGGAGTCTTATAACTTCGTTCTAAGTTTGATTATCATCAAAAGGAGCAATCCCATGACTATCGCCTTAAAAACGATGCGTACATCTCACACAAGTCTTCATTTAAGGAGGCCTTCTTATTGTTTCATTGGTTCTCTAAAATTACGAAAGAAGGAGGTGATTAGGAGTCTTATTACTTCGTTCTAATTTGATTAGCATCAAAAAGAGCAATCCCATGACTATCGCGTTCAAAACGATGTGTACATCTCACACAAGTCTTGATTTGGGGAGACCTTCAGATTGTTTCATTGGTTCTCTCAAATTGTCAAAGAAAGAGGTGATTATGAGTCCTACGAATTCGTTCTACTTTGATTAGCATCAAAAGGAGCAGCTATCCTATCACTAGTGCCTTCAAAACAATCCGTACATCTCACACAAGTCTTCATTTAGGGAGAATTTCTTAATGTTTCATTAGTTCTCTCAAATTGTCAAAATATAGGTGATTATGAGTCTTATTACTTCCTTCTAGTTGAAATTAGCATCAAAAGGAGCAATCCCATCACTATCGCGTTCAAAACGATGCGTATATCTCACACAGGTCTTCATTTAGGGAGACCTTCTTATTGTTTCATTGGTTGTTTTAAATTTACAAAGAAACAGGTGATTAAGAGTTGTATTACTTCGTTCTTGTTTGATTAGCGTCAAAACGAGAAACCCATGACTATCGCGTTCAAAACCTTGGATACATATCACACAATTCTTCATTTAGGGATACCTTTTTATTGTTTCATTGGTGCACAAAAATTGTCAAAGAAAGAGGTGATTAGGAGTCCTATAACTTCGTTCTAAGTTTGATAAGCATCAAAAGGAGCAATCCCATGACTATCGCGTTAAAAACGATGCGTACATCTCAGACAAGTCTTCATTTAAGGAGACCTTCTTATTGTTTCATTGGTTCTCTAAAATTGTTAAAGAAGGAGGTGATTAGGAGTCTTATTACTTCGTTCTAATTTGATTAGTATCAAAAGGAGCAATCCCACGACTATCGCGTTAAAAACGATGTGTACATCTCACACAAGTCTTGATTTAGAAAGACCTTCTTATTGTTTCATTGGTTCTCTCAAATTGTCAAAGAAAGAGGTGATTATGAGTCCTATAAATTCGTTCTAGTTTGATGATTAGCATCAAAAGGAGCAGCAATCCTATCACTAGTGCCTTCAAAACGATCCGTACATCTCACACAAGTCTTCATTTAGGAAGACCTTCTTAATGTTTCATTAGTTCTCTCAAATTGTCAAAATATAGGTGCTTATGAGTCCTATTACTTTGTTCTAGTTGAAATTAGCATCAAAAGGAGTAATCCCATCACTATCGCGTTCAAAACGATGCGTATATCTCACACAGGTCTTCATTTAGGGAGACCTTCTTAATGTTTCATTAGTTCTCACAAATTGTCAAAATATAGGTGCTTATGAGTCCTATTACTTCGTTCTGGTTGAAATTAGCATCAAAAGGAGTAATCCCATCACTATCGCGTTCAAAACGATGCGTAGATCTCATACAGGTATTCATTTAAGGAGACCTTCATATTGTTTCATTGGTTGTTTCAAATTTACCAAGAAAGAGGTGATTAAGAGTTGTATTACTTCGTTCTAGTTTGATTAGCGTCACCACGAGAAATTCATGACTATCGCTTTCAAAACAATGCGTACATATCACACAATTCTTCATTTAGGGATACCTTCTTATTGTTTCATTGGTGCACTAAAATTGTCAAAGAAAGAGGTGATTAGGAGTCTTATAACTTCGTTCTAAGTTTAGTTAGCATCAAAAGGAGCAATCCCATGACTATCGCGTTAAAAACGATGCGTACATCTCACATAAGTCTTCATTTAAGGAGGCCTTTTTATTATTTCATTGGTTCTCTAAATTATGAAAGAAGGAGGTGATTAGGAGTCTTATTACTTCGTTCTAATTTGATTAGCATCAAAAGGAGCAATCCCGTGACTATCGCGTTAAAAACGATGTGTACATCACACACAAGTTTTGATTTAGGGAGACCTTATTATTGTTTCAGTGGTTCTCTCAAATTATCAAAGAAAGAGGTGATTATGAGTCCTATGAATTCGTTCTAGTTTGATTAGCCTCAAAAGGAGCAGCAATCCTATCACTAGTGCCTTCAAAACGATCCGTACATCTCACACAATTCTTCATTTAGGGAGGCCTTCTTAATGTTTCATTAGTTCTCTCAAATTGTCAAAATATAGGTGATTATGAGTCCTATTACTTCGTTATAGTTGAAATTAGCAACAATAGGAGAAATCCCATCACTATCGAGTTCAAAACGATGCGTAGATCTCACACAGGTCTTCATTTAGGCAGACCTTCATATTGTTTCATTGGTTGTTTCAAATTTACAAAGAAAGAGGTGATTAAGAGTTGTATTACTTCGTTCTAGTTTGATTAGCGTCAAAACGAGAAACCCATGACTATCGCGTTCAAAATCATGCGTACATATCACACAATTCTTCATTTAGGGATACATTCTTATTGTTTTATTGGTGCACTAAATTTCTAAAAGAAAGTGGTGATTAGGAGTCTTACAACTTCGTTCTAAGTTTGATTATCATCAAAAGAAGCAATTCCATGACTATCGCGTTAAAAACGATCCGTACATCTCACACAAGTCTTCATTTAAGGAAGCCTTCCTATTGTTTCATTGGTCCTCTAAAATTATGAAAGAAGGAGGTGATTAAGAGTCTTATTACTTCGTTCTAATTTGATTAGCATCAAAAGGAGCAATCCCATGACTATCGCGTTAAAAACGATGTGTACATCTCACACAAGTCTTGATTTAGAAAGACCTTCTTATTGTTTCTTTGGTTCTCTCAAATTATCAAAGAAAGAGGTGATTATGAGTCCTATGAATTCGTTCTAGTTTGATGATTAGCATCAAAAGGAGCAGTAATCCTATCACTAGTGCCTTCAAAACGATCCATACATCTCACACAAGTCTTCATTTAGGGAGACCTTCTTAATGTTTCATTAGTTCTCTCAAATTATCAAAATTTAGGTGCTTATGAGTCCTATTACTTCGTTCTAGTTGAAATTAGCATCAAAAGGAGTAATCCCATCACTATCGCGTTCAAAACGATGCGTAGATCTCACACAGGTATTCATTAAAGGAGACCTTCATATTGTTTCATTGGTTGTTTCAAATTTACCAAGAAAGAGGTGATTAAGAGTTGTATTACTTCGTTCTAGTTTGATTAGCGTCAACACGAGAAACCCATGACTATCGCTTTCAAAACCATGCGTACGTATCACACAATTCTTCATTTAGGGATACCTTCTTATTATTTCATTGGTGCACTAAAATTGTCAAAGAAAGAGGTGATTAGGAGTCTTATAACTTCGTTCTAAGTTTAGTTAGCATCAAAAGAAGCAATTCCATGACTATCGCATTAAAAACGATGCGTACATCTCACATAAGTCTTCATTTAATGAGGCCTTTTTATTGTTTCATTGGTTCTCTAAATTATGAAAGAAGGAGGTGATTTCTTATTACTTCGTTCTAATTTGATTAGCATCAAAAGGAGCAATCCCATGACTATCGCGTTAAAAACGATGTGTACATCACACACAAGTCTTGATTTAGGGAGACCTTCTTATTGTTTCAGCAGTTCTCTCAAATTATCAAAGAAAGAGGTGATTATGAGTCCTATGAATTCGTTCTAGTTTGATTAGCCTCAAAAGGAGCAGCAATCCTATCACTAGTGCCTTCAAAACGATCCGTACAACTCACACAATTCTTCATTTAGGGAGACCTTCTTAATGTTTCATTAGTTCTCTCAAATTGTCAAAATATAGGTGATTATGAGTCCTATTACTTCGTTATAGTTGAAATTAGCATCAATAGGGGAAATCCCAGCACTATCCTGTTCAAAACGATGCGTAGATCTCACACAGGTCTTCATTTAGGGAGACCTTCATATTGTTTCATTGGTTGTTTCAAATTTACAAAGAAAGAGGTGATTAAGAGTTGTATTACTTCGTTCTAGTTTGATTAGCGTCAAAACGAGAAACCCATGACCATCGTGTTCAAAACCATGCGTTCATATCACACAATTCTTCATTTAGGGATACCTTCTTATTGTTTCATTGGTGCACTAAAATTGTCAAAGAAAGATGTGATTAGGAGTCCTATAACTTCGTTCTAAGTTTGATAAGCATCAAAAGGAGCAATCCCATGACTATCGAGTTAAAAACGATGAATACATCTCACACAAGTCTTCATTTAAGGAGACCTTCTTATTGTTTCATTGATTGTCTAAAATTGTGAAAGAAGGAGGTGAGTAGGAGTCTTATTACTTCGTTCTAATGTGATTAGCATCAGAATGAGCAATCCCATGACTATCGCGTTAAAAACGATGTGTACATCTCACAAAAGTCGTGATTTAGGAAGACCTTCTTATTGTTTCATTGGTTCTCTCAAATTGTCAAACAAAGAGGTGATTATGAGTCCTATGAATTCATTCTAGTTTGATTAGCATCAAAAGAAGCAGCAATCCCATCACTAATGCCTTCAAAACGATCTGTACATCTCACACAAGTCTTCATTTAGGGAGACCTTCTTAATGTTTTATTAGTTCTCTCAAATTATCAAAATATAGGTGATTATGAGTCATATTACTTCGTTATAGTTGAAATTAGCATCAATGGGAGCAATCCCATCACTATCGAGTTCAAAACGATGCGTAGATCTC
Source organism: Panax stipuleanatus (assembly GCA_020205555.1). NCBI lineage: Eukaryota > Viridiplantae > Streptophyta > Magnoliopsida > Apiales > Araliaceae > Panax > Panax stipuleanatus. The sequence goes on from JAINUT010002844.1 coordinate 92,436, forward strand.
ACACAGGTCTTCCTTTAGGCAGACCTTCATATTGTTTCATTGGTTGTTTCAAATTTACAAAGAAAGAGGTGATTAAGAGTTGTATTACTTCGTTCTAGTTTGATTAGTGTCAAAATGAGAAACCCATGACTATCGCGTTCAAAACCTTGGATACATATCACACAATTCTTCATTTAGGGATACCTTTTTATTGTTTCATTGGTGCACAAAAATTGTCAAAGAAAGAGGTGATTAGGAGTCCTATAACTTAGTTCTAAGTTTGATAAGCATCAAAAGGAGCAATCCCATGACTATCGTGTTAAAAACGATGCGTACATCTCACACAAGTCTTCATTTAAGGAGACCTTCTTATTGTTTCATTGGTTCTCTAAAATTGTTAAAGAAGGAGGTGATTAGGAGTCTTATTACTTCGTTCTAATTTGATTAGTATCAAAAGGAGCAATCCCATGACTATCGCGTTAAAAACGATGTGTACATCTCAGACAAGTCTTGATTAAGAAAGGCCTTCTTATTGTTTCATTGGTTCTCTCAAATTGTCAAAGAAAGAGATGATTATGAGTCCTATGAATTCGTTCTAGTTTGATTAGCCTCAAAAGGAGCAGCAATCCTACTAGTGCCTTCAAAACGATCCGTACATCTCACACAAGTCTTCATTTAGGGAGACCTTCTTAATGTTTCATTAGTTCTCTCAAATTGTCAAAATATAGTTGATGAAGAGTCCTATTACTTCGTTCTAGTTGAAATTAGCATCAAAAGAAGCAATCCCATCACTATCGCATTCAAAACGATGCATAGATCTCACACAGGTCTTCATTTAGGGAGACCTTCATATTGTTTCATGGGTTGTTTCAAATTTACAAAGAAACAGGTGATTAAGAGTTGTTACTTCGTTCTAGTTTGATTAGCGTCAAAACGAGAAACCCATGACTATCGCGTTCAAAACCTTGGATACATATCACACAATTCTTCATTTAGGGATACCTTTTTGTTGTTTCATTGGTGCACAAAAATTGTCAAAGAAAGAGGTGATTAGGAGTCCTATAACTTCGTTCTAAGTTTGATAAGCATCAAATGGAGCAATCCCATGATTATCGCGTTAAAAACGATGCGTATATCTCACACAAGTCATCATTTAAGGAGACCTTCTTATTGTTTCATTGGTTCTCTAAAATTGTTAAAGAAGGAGGTGATTAGGAGTCTTATTACTTCGTTCTAATTTGATTAGTATCAAAAGGAGCAATCCCATGACTATCGCGTTAAAAACGATGTGTACATCTCACACAAGTCTTGATTTAGAAAGACCTTCTTATTGTTTCATTGGTTCTCTCAAATTGTCAAAGAAAGAGATGATTATGAGTCCTATGAATTCGTTCTAGTTTGATGATTTGCATCAAAAGGAGCAGTAATCCTATCACTAGTGCCTTCAAAACGATCCGTACATCTCACACAAGTCTTCATTTAGGGAGACCTTCTTAATGTTTCATTAGTTCTCTCAAATTGTCAAAATATAGGTGCTCATGAGTCCTATTACTTCGTTCTAGTTGAAATTAGAATCAAAATGAGTAATCCCATCACTATCGCGTTCAAAACGATGCGTAGATCTCACACAGGTATTCATTTAAGGAGACCTTCATATTGTTTCATTGGTTGTTTCAAATTTACCAAGAAAGAGGTGATTAAGAGTTGTATTACTTCATTCTAGTTTGATTAGCGTCAACACGAGAAACCCATGACTATCGCTTTCAAAACCATGCGTACATATCACACAATTCTTCATTTAGGGATACCTTCTTATTGTTTCATTGGTGCACTAAAATTGTCAAAGAAAGAGGTGATTAGGAGTCTTATAACTTCGTTCTAAGTTTAGTTAGCATAAAAAGGAGCAATCCCATCACTATCGCGTTCAAAACGATGCGTATATCTCACACAGGTCTTCATTTAGGGAGACCTTCATATTGTTTCATTGGTTGTTTTAAATTTACAAAGAAACAGGTGATTAAGAGTTGTATTACTTCGTTATAGTTTGATTAGCGTCAAAACGAAAAACCCATGACTATCGCGTTCAAAACCTTGCGTACATATCACACAATTCTTTATTTAGGGATACCTTTTTATTGCGTCATTGGTTCAATAAATTCTCAAAGAAAGAGGTGATTAGGAGTCCTATAACTTCGTTCTAAGTTTGATTAGCATCAAAAGGAGCAATCCCATGACTATCGTGTTAAAAACGATGCGTACATCTCACACAAGTCTTCATTTAAGAAGACCTTCTAATTGTTTCATTGGTTCTCTAAGACTGTTAAAGAAGGAGGTGATTAGGAGTCTTATTACTTCGTTCTAATTTGATTAGCTTCAAAAGGAGCAATCCCATGACTATCGCGTTAAAAACGATGTGTACATCTCACACAAATCTTAATTTAGAAAGACCTTCTTATTGTTTCATTGATTCTCTCAAATTGTCAAGGAAAGAGGTGATTATGAGTCCTATAAATTTGTTATAGTTTGATTAGCGTCAAAAGGAGCACCACTCCTATCACTAGTGCCTTCAAAACGATCCGTACATCTCACACAAGTCTTCATTTAGGTTGACCTTCTTAACGTTTCATTAGTTCTCTCAAATTGTCAAAATATAGGTGATTATGAGTCCTATTACTTCGTTCTAGTTGAAATTAGCATCAAAAGGAGCAATACCATCACTATCGCATTCAAAACGATGCGTAGATCTCACACAGGTCTTCATTTAGGGAGACCTTCATATTGTTTCATTGGCTGTTTCAAATTTACAAAGAAAGAGGTGATTAAGAGTTGTATTACTTCGTTCTAGTATGATTAGCGTCAAAACGAGAAACCCATGACCATCGCGTTCAAAACCATGCGTTCATATCACACAATTCTTCATTTAGGGATACCTTCTTATTGTTTCATTGGTTCTCTAAAATTGTGAAAGAAGGAGGTGAGTAGGAGTCTTATTACTTCGTTCTAATGTGATTAGCATCAGAAGGAGCAATCCCATGACCTTCATATTGTTTCATTGGTTGTTTCAAATTTACAAAGAAAGAGGTGATTAAGAGTTGTATTACTTCGTTCTAGTTTGATTAGCGTCAAAACGAGAAACTCATGACTATCGCGTTCAAAATCATGCGTACATATCACACAATTCTTCATTTAGGGATACCTTCGTATTGTTTTATTGGTGCACTAAATTTCTCAAAGAAAGTGGTGATTAGGAGTCTTATAACTTCGTTTTAAGTTTGATTATCATCAAAAGGAGAAATCCCATGACTATCGCGTTAAAAACGATGCGTACATCTCACACAAGTCTTCTTATTGTTTCATTGGTTCTCTAAAATTACGAAAGAAGGAGGTGATTAGGAATCTTATTACTTCGTTCTAATTTGATTAGCATCAAAAAGAGCAATCCCATGACTATCGCGTTAAAAACGATGTGTACATCTCACATAAGTCTTGATTTAGGAAGACCTTCATATTGTGTCATTGGTTCTCTCAAATTGTCAAAGAAAGAGGTGATTATGAGTCCTACGAATTCGTTCTAGTTTGATTAGCATCAAAAGGAGCAGCAATCCTATCACTAGTGCCTTCAAAACGATCCGTACATCTCACATAAGTCTTCATTTAGGGAGAACTTCTTAATGTTTCATTAGTTCTATCAAATTGTCAAAATATAGGTGATTATGAGTCTTATTACTTCGTTCTAGTTGAAATTAGCATCAAAAGGAGCAATCTCATCACTATCGCGTTCAAAACGATGCGTAGATCTCACACAGGTCTTCATTTAGGGAGACCTTCATATTGTTTCATTGGTTGTTTTAAATTTACAAAGAAACAGGTGATTAAGAGTTGTATTACTTCGTTCTAGTTTGATTAGCGTCAAAACGAGGAACCCATGACTATCGCGTTCAAAACCTTGGATACATATCACACAATTCTTCATTTAGGGATACCTTTTTATTGTTTCATTGGTGCACAAAAATTGTCAAAGAAAGAGGTGATTAGGAGTCCTATAACTTCGTTCTAAGTTTGTTAAGCATCAAAAGGAGCAATCCTATGACTATCGCGTTAAAAATGTTGCGTACATCTCACACAAGTCTTCATTTAAGGAGACCTTCTTATTGTTTCATTGGTTCTCTAAAATTGTTAAAGAAGGAGGTGATTAGGAGTCTTATTACTTCGTTCTAATTTGATTAGTATCAAAAGGAGCAATCCCACGACTATCACGTTAAAAACGATGTGTACATCTCACACAAGTCTTGATTTAGAAAGACCTTCTTATTGTTTCATTGGTTCTCTCAAATTGTCAAAGAAAGAGGTGATTATGAGTCCTATGAATTCGTTCTAGTTTGATGATTTGCATCAAAAGGAGCAGCAATCCTATCACTAGTGCCTTCAAAACGATCCGTACATCTCACACAAGTCTTCATTTAGGAAGACCTTCTTAACGTTTCATTAGTCCTCTCAAATTGTCAAAATATAGGTGCTTATGAGTCCTATTACTTCGTTCTAGTTGAAATTAGTTTCAAAAGGAGTAATCCCATCACTATCGCGTTCAAAACGATGCGTAGATCTCACAAAGGTATTCATTAAAGGAGACCTTCATATTGTTTCATTGGTTGTTTCAAATTTACCAAGAAAGAGGTGATTAAGAGTTGTATTAATTCGTTCTAGTTTGATTAGCGTCAAAATTAGAAACCCATGACTATCGCGTTCAAAACCTTGGATACATATCGCACAATTCTTCATTTAGGGATACCACCTGTGACGCCCCCAAATCCACGTTCCTTCGAAACCTCGGATTCGGTGCAGTCACGATACTACTATCGTCAAACTATTACATCTTTTAATCATTAGTAAAAGAATACAACTTTGTTTATTATAATTTAGAATATAAATTCTATTCATATCCAAGATCTCGTCTTTACATCATATTCGATATTACTAAAATACGGAATAATTTAAACTTTTCAATATCCTTTGAATAAAAATCTTTTTATTGATTCCATAACTTTGATACCGATTACAAATCTTGAATCAACTATATAATATGATTCCTTCTTATCTGAGTTATCGTATAAACATTTACAACTCAACTCGATATCCTCTATGTATTAATTAATACATTCTTACAATACAACAAGTATTAAACAGTGTAAGCAACTATCGAGTACATCATCTAGAATCTAAACATGGTCCAGAAAATAATCTAAGTAATATTCTTCAATGCGATACTATCTATCTTTATCAATCAAGAAGCACGAAATCTTTACCGTGAATCCTTAACCTGCAAAAGTGGTTGTTTGCAAGAGTGAACTCGACAGCTCAGCAATTCTAACAGTCCTCATGCATCACATAGCATATAACATCATACTCAGTTCATGCATTTATAAATAATTTACTACGCATGTTACTTTTCACATAACAAGTATATCATCAAAGATCAACTTTCAATCTCATTTATATCTCATATACAGTTCATATATAAGTTCACATTATCACAGCATAATATAATTCAACTAACAGTTATTGAATTCATATATCAAATAGGAACTGAAAGACTTGCCTGATTCGTAGCTTAACAACTACGACTTACTGCTTAAGGCTTATCTGCACTTCGTGTATTCCTACACAGTTATATAATCATGGATTCATATCCATTAGTCATACGTTTCATACATTCTTAATATAATAGTAATGCTACATTGTTTCCTAACTAGGTTTGTAAAACCTACATTTCACTTTCTCATCATACTTTTAGAATAGCTAGGTATGTATAGGTATACCTTAACCACCCGTACTTTACATCAACGTTCATATACATCTATCACACACTTGACTCACTATGTGTTTGTTGCACTTATATATGAATGTTTCACATAGTTCTCGCATTTTGCAAACCATAACAAAATTTAACAACTCTGTGTTTTATATAACCATTACATGGTCTTATGCTTAAAACATCATCTACGTCAAGTGTTATAGCTTTAGACATTCATCACACATATGCTTTAAGGTCTAGATCAAAGTTAAAATAATCAGGCATCACTGCCATGTGGCGCAGCTGCGCTGTAGTTTGGCCTAGGATGGGCGCAGCTGCGCCGTCCCCTGGCCAGACCAGATTTAGGCTTTTTATTATCCATTATAAATTCTAGCATAACACGTATTCTAATACGTATTGTAAGCATACCTCAAGTAGGTTGTGATCTATTTTCAAGTTCATATTCAATCTACTTAGCTCCATAATGATTTATTTCAATCAATAAGTCTTAACAACTTTCTTTGACAAGATTCAATATTATGAGCTTTTAAACCATATATTGGTTCTAATAAGCTTCTAATAGCATGCTTCTCATAGCTCAGTATTTGAAAATGTATTTTAAACTACACTTGAAAGGTCCAATTCATGCTTAGCTAGATGATAAATATATTCGTCATGTCTTGAGGCATAAGGCGTTCAAGTTCACGTTTAAAAGTAATTCTAGGACAAGCTAAAGCAACTAGGTGCAACTTTAAATCTCATTTCATAGCTAACTAAGCCATGTATGTATGTTATCACGTATAGAACTTTAAGTACACAAGTTACTTTAAGTTCGTTCTCAAAGTTTCAAGTTTTCTTTAGAAATCATTTTCAACTAAGCTATTGTAAGTTGATAATAAGTAAAGCAACTTTAAATCACTTCTCATGCTTAGGTATACTCATAACTCAACAATATGTATGTGTTAAAATATCATAACTTCAAAGACTCAAGGTTCGTCAATATTCGTTTTCAAAACTCCAAGTTTCTTTTCAAAACACATACTAAGTCATGCTAAAGCATTCCATTATGAGTAAGGTAATCTTATATATCATGTCTATTATCATGCATATTTATGTTTTATCACTTAGAATAACATATTCCATCCTCGGGAGCACTATACTTGCGTATGTGCTCGTCCGACGCCCTTCGATTGCATTCGATTACGTAACAGTCACAAAAATGACTATTTTGACCCTTCCTAACGACCTCAAATTAAATAACTTAAAGAACAAAAGTTGTAGGTCTATTCGTCCTCGTTCCGGATCATCTTGAATCACCTCAATCGGAGTTCGTATGAAAAGGTTATGCCTAATTTACTACAGCAGGTCAAAGCAGTCCTACCCGACACTGATGTCCGGCGCAGCTGCGCCCCAATTGGCCTTGGGGGCAGCGCAGCTGCGCCCTAGGAGGCAGAACAGCCCCTCAGGTTCAGTTCTTCGCGATTTTACAGACCCCTACACCTTCCGATTTTCATAACATGAGTTATACTCATCCAAATTAGTCCGTTTTCGATTCCATGGGTTTATAACTCATAAAACTACAACATACCAAATACCCAACAATTAACATAAACATTAACTAACCCAAATATTAATCCAAAACTCATATTCATACTTAATTTTCATGTTTGGAAAAGTTTAGCGAAATCATTCACTACGAATTCGTTTTTAAACGAAATTGGTCCGTTTAACTTTCGTTGTTATCGTATTTGAGTATACTAACCATGATTAACCAGAATTCACAGATTACTACAAGCCAACACCATCAATTTTGTGGCTAAGCTAATAAGGACTCATGTTTAATTCAAGAACTTAGAAGTTAGAGAAATGGGAGTATACCTCTGTAAATTGGGATATGAGCTTGCTGCTTCAATCTTCCTCAATCTCAGACTCCTATTACTATGATACATATATACCTACTCTCAATCCTCACACAAGCTCTACCTTTCAATATCTCAGCAAAAGAATTAAGAAGGAGAAGTGCTCTATTTATAGCCAATTGGCTACACAGGTAATACAATTACCTCACAAATCAAACTAATGGTTTGCAAGTTTGTACAATGGCTAAGGGGGAGTGGTTGAGAGTTGGTGGATTCATCATGAATCCCACTCCCTCCATGATCATTTGCTATCATTGAAGCTAAATGTAGAAGTAGCATAGGCTTTGTGAGCTCACGTGAGGAAGAAATGAAGATGTGCACCCAATTTGGGATAATTCCTAAACTCTCAGCAACTTGAAATATACAACTAATGTATGCCAACACTTAGGTTACATATACATTCTATATACATTTAAGTCATAATGTAATTCCCATAAATAAATAATACTACCATGTAGTAAATTTACTGCGCACATATATAATTCGTGTACATTTTCTTAATACCGAATATTGGGTATGATTATTATCCATCCTCTTAATGGTTATTATTACAATAACTTAGTAAAAACAATATCAATTAACAATTGCTTACTCCTTATAATATCCATGAGGTACTTAGCACAGTCACACATGTACTCGCATTATCTCATATGCACATTTATTTACTAATCTTACTATATAGCTTATATAGTCACGTCGCACTTTACACTTCGTACAACACATAGTTAACTATCATACGTTATATATTTTAATATCGCATGCTTGCACCTTAATAAATTACTTATTTTATTAATTAATAATAATATTAATTAATCTATTTCTCATAAATCAATGGAATTATAATTTCCATAACAATTAATTAACATTTATATAGTTAATTATCATATTATATTTATAACAAATATAGTTATTATCATGCTATCACTCGCAATAATAATAATTCAACATATTATTATAATAACAATTAATATAGATTAATTGTTTAATTAATAATTCTTTCATTCTTGAATTAATCGATTCATTACCGAATCTATTATCGTGCCACACAAGGCATTTCTCACAAGCTTAATCTCAAGCTTATTATTATTCCCATCACTTACTACTTATAACATGTTCAATATAATTAGAACTATTAAGTCACAAGGTTCACATATATAAATATATCGTGAATGGAAATACTCCAATATTCTATATAACCTTTACGGTGATATAATAACTCAAGCTATTAAAATGCTAAACTACTTCAATTAATTATATTTATAATAAGTATAACCTTTACGCTTATAATAATTAATATATACTCTATTAATTATTCCAATAATAATATTCACGATCAAATAATAACTTAAGTTATTTAATATATTAAAATAACTTAGTTTTCTTTCATTAATTAAACTCCTTTTGAAAATACATTAGAAATTATGTATTTAGCCCTAACATAAAATATTATGTTTCCTCCAAATAAAGATATTCATTATTAGAAAATACTTTATTTATTAACTCAAGATATTATAATATAATATAATATCGAATAATTACATGTACAACACATGTACATATATTATATATAGAAAATAGATAGTAAGTTTATTTTTTATTATAATAAATTATTTCCATCAATTTATTTACATATAGCAAATACGTTTTTAATATATTTACCATATTAATTAATCATACCTATTACCTCATACAAAAATATACAAGGTAATATTATTATTCAAAAATAACATTTCCTCCTTATATTAAAATAATTCAATATTAGAAATTATTTTAATATTCTTTATTAGAAATATATAATAACTATTTCTCTTTCCTTTCTAGAAATTGCCCCAACACAACTTCTTTAATCTATACATTTAATCATATCTCAAATATTAAATGTTCATTTAAAGATATAATGATTTCCATCTCCCTTTAATAACGTATATATATTTATTAACGTTATTCGTACATTAGACTTTCTCACATATTATCATTCTAAGTAATATATAGAAAAGTACCAACTATAATTACATATTCAACACACATATTAATTCACTCCTTTACTTAAGTAAATTAAACACTGTACTATATCATCATAGTTAATTAAGGTTCAATACTCTCATTATATTATTCCATAATATAACTCCCAACTTAAATTAACTAATATTTATTCTTATTAGTTAATTCCTTAACTAACTCATGCTTCACTATCCAAACCTATTCACGGATAGCTTAAGTACTATTAATAACCTATATTATAAACATACTAGTTATTAATACACATACACAAGAATATGGTGATTATACATTAAGCATATTTAATGTCACCAACTTACTATGATAAAATAATTCTATAAATTATTTAATATCTATAGATAATTTTATCCACTCCCTTTATCTCAACTGAAACGTCTCTACGCTAAGTAACAAATATATATTAATAATATATTTATAAATCACAAAAACTCATATTACATAGTCCATATTATCCTATGTAATATAATACCACATACCTTATATCACACAAAAATACTCTTATTCGAACCCATCTCACAATTTAAGAATTTTATTTATTAAATCTTTATTTAATAATATCTAAAAATTCGGGTTCTTACATACCTTTTTATTGTTTCATTGGTGCACAAAAATTGTCAAAGAAAGAGGTGATTAGGAGTCCTATAACTTCGTTCTAAGTTTAGTTAGCATCAAAAGGAGCAATCCCATGACTATCGCGTTAAAAACGATGCGTACATCTCACATAAGTCTTCATTTAAGGAGGCCTTTTTATTGTTTCATTGGTTCTCTAAATTATGAAAGAATGAGGTGATTAGGAGTCTTATTACTTCGTTCTAATTTGATTAGCATCAAAAGGAGCAATCCCATGACTATCGCGTTAAAAACGATGTGTACATCACACACAAGTCTTGATTTAGGGAGACCTTATTATTGTTTCAGTGGTTCTCTCAAATTATCAAAGAAAGAGGTGATTATGAGTCCTATGAATTCGTTCTAGTTTGATTAGCCTCAAAAGGAACAGCAATCCTATCACTAGTGCTTTCAAAATGATCCGTACATCTCACACAAGTCTTCATTTAGGGAGACCTTCTTAATGTTTCATTAGTTCTCTCAAATTGTCAAAATATAGGTGATTATGAGTCCTATTACTTCGTTATAGTTGAAATTAGCATCAATAGGAGAAATCCCATCACTATCGAGTTCAAAACGATGCGTAGATCTCACACAGGTCTTCATTTAGGCAGACCTTCATATTGTTTCATTGGTTGTTTCAAATTTACAAAGAAAGAGGTGATTAAGAGTTGTATTACTTCGTTCTAGTTTGATTAGCATCAAAAGGAGCAATCCCTTGACTATAGCATTAAAAACGATGTGTACATCTTACACAAGTCTTGATTTAGGGAGACCTTCTTATTGTTTCATTGGTTCTCCCAAATTGTCAAAGAAAGAGGTGATTATGAGTCCTATGAATTCGTTCTAGTTTGATTAGCATCAAAAGGAGCAGCAATCCTATCACTAGTGCCTTCAAAACGATCCGTACATCTCACACAAGTCTTCATTTAGGAAGACCTTCTTAATGTTTCATTAGTTCTCTCAAATTGTCAAAATATAGGTGCTTATGAGTCCTATTACTTCGTTCTGGTTGAAATTAGCATCAAAAGGAGTAATCCCATCACTATTGCGTTCAAAACGATGCGTAGATCTCATACAGGTATTCATTTAAGGAGACCTTCATATTGTTTCATTGGTTGTTTCAAATTTACCAAGAAAGAGGTGATTAAGAGTTGTATTACTTCGTTCTAGTTTGATTAGCGTCAACACGAGAAACCCACGACTATTGCTTTCAAAACCATGCGTACATATCACACAATTCTTCATTTAGGGATACCTTCTTATTGTTTCATTGGTGCACTGAAATTGTCAGAGAAAGAGGTGATTAGGAGTCTTATAACTTCGTTCTATGTTTAGTTAGCATCAAAAGGAGCAATCCCATGACTATCGCGTTAAAAACGATGCGTACACCTCACATAAGTCTTCATTTAAGGAGGCCTTTTTATTGTTTCATTGGTTATCTAAATTATGAAAGAAGGAGGTGATTAGGAGTCTTATTACTTCGTTCTAATTTGATTAGCATCAAAAGGAGCAATCCCATGACTATCGCGTTAAAAACGATGTGTACATCACACACAAGTCTTGATTTAGGGAGACCTTATTATTGTTTCAGTGGTTCTCTCAAATAATCAAAGAAAGAGGTGATTATGAGTCCTATGAATTTGTTCTAGTTTGATTAGCCTCAAAAGGAGCAGCAATCCTATCACTAGTGCCTTCAAAACGATCCGTACATCTCACACAATTCTTCATTTAGGGAGGCCTTCTTAATGTTTCATTAGTTCTCTCAAATTGTCAAAATATAGGTGATTATGAGTCCTATTACTTCGTTATAGTTGAAATTAGCTTCAATGGGAGAAATCCCATCACTATCGAGTTCAAAACGATGCGTAGATCTCACACAGGTCTTCATTTAGGTATACCTTCATATTGTTTCATTGGTTGGTTCAAATTTACAAAGAAAGAGGTGATTAAGAGTTGTATTACTTCGTTCTAGTTTGATTAGCGTCAAAACGAGAAACCCATGACTATCGCGTTCAAAATCATGCGTACATATCACACAATTCTTCATTTAGGGATACCTTCTTATTATTTTATTGGTGCACTAAATTTCTCAAAGAAAGTGGTGATTAGGAGTCTTACAACTTCGTTCTAAGTTTGATTATCATCAAAAGAAGCAATCCCATGACTATCGCGTTAAAAACGATGCGTACATCTCACACAAGTCTTCATTTAAGGAAGCCTTCTTATTGTTTCATTGGTTCTCTAAAATTATGAAAGAAGGAGGTGATTAAGAGTCTTATTACTTCGTTCTAATTTGATTAGCATCAAAAGGAGCAATCCCATGACTATCGCGTTAAAAACGATGTGTACATCTCACAAAAGTCGTGATTTAGAAAGACCTTCTTATTGTTTCATTGGTTCTCTCAAATTATCAAAGAAAGAGGTGATTATGAGTCCTATGAATTCGTTCTAGTTTGATGATTAGCATCAAAAGGAGCAGCAATCCTATCACTAGTGCCTTCAAAACGATCCGTACATCTCACACAAGTCTTCATTTAGGGAGACCTTCTTAATGTTTCATTAGTTCTCTTAAATTGTCAAAATATAGGTGCTTATGAGTCCTATTACTTCGTTCTGGTTGAAATTAGCATCAAAAGGAGTAATCCCATCACTATCGCGTTCAAAATGATGCGTAGATCTCACACAGGTATTCATTAAAGGAGACCTTCATATTGTTTCATTGGTTGTTTCAAATTTACCAAGAAAGAGGTGATTAAGAGTTGTATTACTTCGTTCTAGTTTGATTAGCGTCAACACGAGAAACCCATGACTATCGCTTTCAAAACCATGCGTACATATCACACAATTCTTCATTTAGGGATACCTTCTTATTGTTTCATTGGTGCACTAAAATTGTCAAAGAAAGAGGTGATTAGGAGTCTTATAACTTCGTTCTAAGTTTAGTTAGCATCAAAAGGAGCAATCCCATGACTATCGCATTAAAAACGATGCGTACATCTCACATAAGTCTTCATTTAATGAGGCCCTTTTATTGTTTCATTGGTTCTCTAAATTATAAAAGAAGGAGGAGATTTCTTATTACTTCGTTCTAATTTGATTAGCATCAAAAGGAGCAATCCCATGACTATCGCGTTAAAAACGATGTGTACATCACACACAAGTCTTGATTTAGGGAGACCTTCTTATTGTTTCAGGAGTTCTCTCAAATTGTCAAAGAAAGAGGTGATTATGAGTCCTATGAATTCGTTCTAGTTTGATTAGCCTCAAAAGGAGCAGCAATCCTATCACTAGTGCCTTCAAAACGATCCGTACATCTCACACAATTCTTCATTTAGGGAGACCTTCTTAATGTTTCATTAGTTCTCTCAAATTGTCAAAATATAGGTGATTATGAGTCCTATTACTTCGTTATAGTTGAAATTAGCATCAATAGGAGAAATCCCATCACTATCCTGTTCAAAACGATGCGTAGATCTCACACAGGTCTTCATTTAGGGAGACCTTCTTATTGTTTCATTGGTTGTTTCAAATTTACAAAGAAAGAGGTGATTAAGAGTTGTATTACTTCGTTCTAGTTTGATTAGCGTCAAAACGAGAAACCCATGGCCATCGTGTTCAAAACCATGCGTTCATATCACACAATTCTTCATTTAGGGATACCTTCTTATTGTTTCATTGGTGCACTAAAATTGTCAAAGAAAGATGTGATTAGGAGTCCTATAACTTCGTTCTAAGTTTGATAAGCATCAAAAGGAGCAATCCCATGACTATCGCGTTAAAAAACGATGAATACATCTCACACAAGTCTTCATTTAAGGAGACCTTCTTATTGTTTCATTGGTTGTCTAAAATTGTGAAAGAAGGAGGTGAGTAGGAGTCTTATTACTTCGTTCTAATGTGATTAGCATCAGAAGGAGCAATCCCATGACTATCGCGTTAAAAACGATGTGTACATCTCACAAAAGTCGTGATTTAGGAAGACCTTCTTATTGTTTCATTGGTTCTCTCAAATTGTCAAAGAAAGAGGTGATTATGAGTCCTATGAATTCATTCTAGTTTGATTAGCATCAAAAGAAGCAGCAATGTTATCACTAGTGCCTTCAAAACGATCCGTACATCTCACACAAGTCTTCATTTTGGGAGAACTTCTTAATGTTTTATTAGTTCTCTCAAATTGTCAAAATATAGGTGATTATGAGTCATATTACTTCGTTATAGTTGAAATTAGCATCAATGGGAGCAATCCCATGACTATCGAGTTCAAAACGATGCGTAGATCTCACACAGGTCTTCATTTAGGCAGACCTTCATATTGTTTCATTGGTTGTTTCAAATTTACAAAGAAAAGGTGATTAAGAGTTGTATTACTTCGTTCTAGTTTGATTAGCGTCAAAACGAGAAACCCATGACTAGTGCCTTCAAAATCATGCGTACATATCACACAAGTCTTCATTTAGGGATACCTTCTTATTGTTTTATTCGTGCACTAAATTTCTCAAAGAAAGTGGTGATTAGGAGTCTTATAAGTTCGTCCTAAGTTTGATTATCATCAAAAGGAGCAATCCCATGACTATCGCGTTAGAAACGATGCGTACATCTCACACAAGTCTTCATTTAAGGAGGCCTTCTTATTGTTTCATTGGTTCTCTAAAATTACGAAAGAAGGAGGTGATTAGGAGTCTTATTACTTCGTTCTAATTTGATTAGCATCAAAAAGAGCAATCCCATGACTATCGCGTTAAAAACGATGTGTACATTTCACACAAGTCTTGATTTGGGGAGACCTTCACATTGTTTCATTGGTTCTCTCAAATTGTCAAAGAAAGAGGTGATTATGAGTCCTACGAATTCGTTCTAGTTTGATTAGCATCAAAAGGAGCAGCAATCCTATCACTAGTGCCTTCAAAATAATCCGTACATCTCACACAAGTCTTCATTAGGGAGAACTTCTTAATGTTTCATAAGTTCTCTCAAATTGTCAAAATATAGGTGATTATGAGTCTTATTACTTCCTTCTAGTTGAAATTAGCATCAAAAGGAGCAATCCCATCACTATCGCGTTCAAAACGATGTGTATATCTCACACAGGTCTTCATTTAGGGAGACCTTCATATTGTTTCATTGATTGTTTTAAATTTACAAAAAAACATGTGATTAAGAGTTGTATTACTTCGTTCTAGTTTGATTAGCGTCAAAACGAGAAACCCATGACTATCGCGTTCAAAATCATGCGTACATATCACACAATTCTTCATTTAGGGATACCTTCTTATTGTTTTATTGGTGCACTAAATTTCTCAAAGAAAGTGGTGATTAGGAGTCTTACAACTTCGTTCTAAGTTTGATTATCATCAAAAGAAGCAATTCCATGACTATCGCGTTAAAAACGATCCGTACATCTCACACAAGTCTTCATTTAAGGAAGCCTTCTTATTGTTTCATTGGTCCTCTAAAATTATGAAAGAAGGAGGTGATTAAGAGTCTTATTACTTCGTTCTAATTTGATTAGCATCAAAAGGAGCAATCCCATGACTATCGCGTTAAAAACGATGTGTACATCTCACACAAGTCTTGATTTAGAAAGACCTTCTTATTGTATCATTGGTTCTTTCAAATTGTCAAAGAAAGAGATGATTATGAGTCCTATGAATTCGTTCTAGTTTGATTAGCCTCAAAAGGAGCAGCAATCTTACTAGTGCCTTCAAAACGATCCGTACATCTCACACAAGTCTTCATTTAGGGTGGCCTTCTTAATGTTTCATTAGTTCTCTCAAATTGTCAAAAAATAGTTGATTAAGAGTCCTATTACTTCGTTCTAGTTGAAATTAGCATCAAAAGAAGCAATCCCATCACTATCGCATTCAAAACGATTCATAGATCTCACACAGGTCTTCATTTAGGGAGACCTTCTTATTGTTTCATTGGTTGTTTCAAATTTACAAAGAAAGAGGTGATTAAGAGTTGTATTACTTCGTACTAGTTTGATTAGCGTCAAAACGAGAAACCCATGGCCATCGTGTTCAAAACCATGCGTTCATATCACAAAATTCTTCATTTAGGGATACCTTCTTATTGTTTCATTGGTGCACTAAAATTGTCAAAGAAAGATGTGATTAGGAGTCCTATAACTTCGTTCTAAGTTTGATAAGCATCAAAAGGAGCAATCCCATGACTATAGCGTTAAAACGATGAACACATCTCACACAAGTCTTCATTTAAGGAGACCTTCTTATTGTTTCATTGGTTGTCTAAAATTGTGAAAGAAGGAGGTGAGTAGGAGTCTTATTACTTCGTTCTAATGTGATTAGAATCAGAAGGAGCAATCCCATGACTATCGTGTTAAAAACGATGTGTACATCTCACAAAAGTCGTGATTTAGGAAGACCTTCTTATTGTTTCATTGGTTCTCTCAAATTGTCAAAGAAAGAGGTGATTATGAGTCCTATGAATTCATTCTAGTTTGATTATCATCAAAAGAAGCAGCAATCCTATCACTAGTGCCTTCAAAATGATTCGTACATCTCACACAAGTCTTCATTTAGGGAGAACTTCTTAATGTTTTATTAGTTCTCTAAAATTGTCAAAATATAGGTGATTATGAGTCATATTACTTCGTTATAGTTGAAATTAGCATCAATGGGAGCAATCCCATCACTATCTAGTTCAAAACGATGCGTAGATCTCACACAGGTCTTCATTTAGGCAGACCTTCATATTGTTTCATTGGTTGTTTCAAATTTACAAAGAAAGAGGTGATTAAGAGTTGTATTACTTCGTTCTAGTTTGATTAGCGTCAAAACGAGAAACCCATGACTATCGCGTTCAAAATCATGCGTACATATCACACAATTCTTCATTTAGGGATACCTTCTTATTGTTTTATTCGTGCACTAAATTTCTCAAAGAAAGTGGTGATTAGGAGTCTTATAACTTCGTTCTAAGTTTGATTATCATCAAAAGGTGCAATCCCATGACTATCGCGTTAGAAACGATGCGTACATCTCACACAAGTCTTCATTTAAGGAGGCCTTTTTATTGTTTCATTGGTTCTCTAAAATTGTTAAAGAAGGAGGTGATTAGGAGTCTTATTACTTCGTTCTAATTTGATTAGCATCAAAAAGAGCAATCCCATGACTATCACGTTAAAAACGATGTGTACATCTCACACAAGTCTTGATTTGGGGAGACCTTCACATTGTTTCATTGGTTCTCTCAAATTGTCAAAGAAAGAGGTGATTATGAGTCCTACTAATTCGTTCTAGTTTGATTAGCATCAAAAGGAGCAGCAATCCTATCACTAGTGCCTTCAAAACAATCCGTACATCTCACACAAGTCTTCATTTAGGGAGATCTTCTTAATGTTTCATTAGTTCTCTCAAATTGTCAAAATATAGGTGATTATGAGTCTTATTACTTCCTTCTAGTTGAAATTATCATCAAAAGGAGCAATCCCATCACTATCGCGTTCAAAACGATGTGTATATCTCACACAGGTCTTCATTTAGGGAGACCTTCATATTGTTTCATTGGTTGTTTTAAATTTACAAAGAAACAGGTGATTAAGAGTTGTATTACTTCGTTCTAGTTTGATTAGCGTCAAAACGCGAAACCCATGACTATCGCGTTCAAAACCTTGGATACACATCACACAATTCTTCATTTAGGGATACCTTTTTATTGTTTCATTGGTGCACAAAAATTGTCAAATTAAGAGGTGATTAGGAGTCCTATAACTTAGTTCTAAGTTTGATAAGCATCAAAAGGAGCAATCCCATGACTATCGCGTTAAAAACGATGCGTACATCTCACACAAGTCTTCATTTAAGGAGACCTTCTTATTGTTTCATTGGTTCTCTAAAATTGTTAAAGAAGGAGGTGATTAGGAGTCTTATTACTTCGTTCTAATTTGATTAGTATCAAAATGAGCAATCCCATGACTATCGCGTTAAAAACGATGTGTACATCTCACACAAGTCTTGATTAAGAAAGACCTTCTTATTGTTTCATTGGTTCTTTCAAATTGTCAAAGAAAGAGATGATTATGAGTCCTATGAATTCGTTCTAGTTTGATTAGCCTCAAAAGGAGCAGCAATCTTACTAGTGCCTTCAAAACGATCCGTACATCTCACACAAGTATTCATTTAGGGAGGCCTTCTTAATGTTTCATTAGTTCAATCAAATTGTCAAAATATAGTTGATTAAGAGTCCTATTACTTCGTTCTAGTTGAAATTAGCATCAAAAGAAGCAATCCCATCACTATCGCATTCAAAACGATTCATAGATCTCACACAGGTCTTCATTTAGGGAGACCTTCTTATTGTTTCATTGGTTGTTTCAAATTTACAAAGAAAGAGGTGATTAAGAGTTGTATTACTTCGTTCTAGTTTGATTAGCGTCAAAACAAGAAACCCATGGCCATCGTGTTCAAAACCATGCGTTCATATCACACAATTCTTCATTTAGGGATACCTTCTTATTGTTTCATTGGTGCACTAAAATTGTCAAAGAAAGATGTGATTAGGAGTCCTATAACTTCGTTCTAAGTTTGATAAGCATCAAAAGGAGCAATCCCATGACTATCGCGTTAAAAACGATGAATACATCTCACACAAGTCTTCATTTAAGGAGACCTTCTTATTGTTTCATTGGTTGTCTAAAATTGTAAAAGAAGGAGGTGAGTAGGAGTCTTATTACTTCGTTCTAATGTGATTAGCATCAGAAGGAGCAATCCCATGACTATCGCGTTAAAAACGATGTGTACATCTCACAAAAGTCGTGATTTAGGAAGACCTTCTTATTGTTTCATTGGTTCTCTCAAATTGTCAAAGAAAGAGGTGATTATGAGTCCTATGAATTCATTCTAGTTTGATTAGCATCAAAAGAAGCAGCAATCCTATCACTAGTGCCTTCAAAACGATCTGTAAATCTCACACAAGTCTTCATTTATGGAGACCTTCTTAATGTTTTATTAGTTCTCTCAAATTGTCAAAATATAGGTGATTATGAGTCATATTACTTCGTTATAGTTGAAATTAGCATCAATGGGAGCAATCCCATCACTATCGAGGTCAAAACGATGCGTAGATCTCACACAGGTCTTCATTTAGGCAGACCTTCATATTGTTTCATTGGTTGTTTCAAATTTACAAAGAAAGAGGTGATTAAGAGTTGTATTATTTCGTTCTAGTTTGATTAGCGTCAAAACGAGAAACCCATGACTATCGCGTTCAAAATCATGCGTACATATCACACAATTCTTCATTTAGGGATACCTTCTTATTGTTTTATTCGTGCACTAAATTTCTCAAAGAAAGTGGTGATTAGGAGTCTTATAACTTCGTTCTAAGTTTGATTATCATCAAAAGGAGCAATCCCATGACTATCGCAGTTAGAAACGTTGCGTACATCTCACACAAGTCTTCATTTAAGGAGGCCTTCTTATTGTTTCATTGGTTCTCTAAAATTACGAAAGAAGGAGGTGATTAGGAGTCTTATTACTTCGTTCTAATTTGATTAGCATCAAAAAGAGCAATCCCATGACTATCGCGTTAAAAACGATGTGTACATCTCACACAAGTCTTGATTTGGGGAGACCTTCACATTGTTTCATTGGTTCTCTCAAATTGTCAAAGAAAGAGGTGATTATGAGTCCTACGAATTCGTTCTAGTTTGATTAGCATCAAAAGGAGCAGCAATCCTATCACTAGTGCCTTCAAAACAATCCGTACATCTCACACAAGTCTTCATTTAGGGAGAACTTCTTAATGTTTCATTAGTTCTCTCAAATTGTCAAAATATAGGTGATTATGAGTCTTATTACTTCGTTCTAGTTAAAATTAGCATCAAAAGGAGTAATCCCATCACTATCGCGTTCAAAACGATGCGTAGATCTCACACAGGTATTCATTAAAGGAGACCTTCATATTGTTTCATTGGTTGTTTCAAATTTACCAAGAAAGAGGTGATTAAGAGTTGTATTACTTCGTTCTAGTTTGATTAGCGTCAAAACGAGAAACCCATGACTATCGTGTTCAAAACCTTGGATACATATCACACAATTCTTCATTTAGGGATACCTTTTTATTGTTCCATTGGTGCACAAAAATTGTCAATGAAAGAGGTGATTAGGAGTCCTATAACTTAGTTCTAAGTTTGATAAGCATCAAAAGGAGCAATCCCATGACTATCGCGTGAAAAACGATGCGTACATCTCACACAAGTCTTCATTTAAGGAGACCTTCTTATTGTTTCATTGGTTCTCTAAAATTGTTAAAGAAGGAGGTGATTAGGAGTCTTATTACTTCTTTCTAATTTGATTAGTATCAAAAGGAGCAATCCCATGACTATCGCGTTAAAAACGATGTGTACATCTCACACAAGTCTTGATTAAGAAAGACCTTCTTATTGTTTCATTGGTTCTCTCAAATTGTCAAAGAAAGAGATGATTATGAGTCCTATGAATTCGTTCTAGTTTGATTAGCCTGAAAAGGAACAGCAATCCTACTAGTGCCTTCAAAACGATCCGTACATCTCACACAAGTCTTCATTTAGGGAGACCTTCTTAATGTTTCATTAGTTCTCTCAAATTGTCAAAATATAGTTGATTAAGAGTCCTATTACTTCGTTCTAGTTGAAATTAGCATCAAAAGAAACAATCCCATCACTATGGCATTCAAAACGATGCATAGATCTCACACAGGTCTTCATTTAGGGAGACCTTCATATTGTTTCATTGGTTGTTTCAAATTTACAAAGAAACATGTGATTAAGAGTTGTATTACTTCGTTCTAGTTTGATTTGCGTCAAAACTGAGAAACCCATGACTATCGCGTTCAAAACCTTGGATACATATCACACAATTCTTCATTTAGGGATACCATTTTATTGTTTCATTGGTGCACAAAAATTGTCAAAGAAAGAGGTGATTAGGAGTCCTATAACTTAGTTCTAAGTTTGATAAGCATCAAAAGGAGCAATCCCATGGCTATCGCGTTAAAAAGGATGCGTACATCTCACACAAGTCTTCATTTAAGGAGACCTTCTTATTGTTTCATTGGTTCTCTAAATATGTTAAAGAAGGAGGTGATTAGGAGTCTTATTACTTCTTTCTAATTTGATTAGTATCAAAAGGAGCAATCCCATGACTATCGCGTTAAAAACGATGTGTACATCTCACACAAGTCTTGATTAAGAAAGACCTTCTTATTGTTTCATTGGTTCTCTCAAATTGTCAAAGAAAGAGTTGATTATGAGTCCTATGAATTCGTTCTAGTTTGATTAGCCTCAAAAGGAACAGCAATCCTACTAGTGCCTTCAAAACGATCCGTACATCTCACACAAGTCTTCATTTAGGGAGACCTTCTTAATGTTTCATTAGTTCTCTCAAATTGTCAAAATATAGTTGATTAAGAGTCCTATTACTTCGTTCTAGTTGAAATTAGCATCAAAAGAAGCAATCCCATCACTATCGCATTCAAAACGATGCATAGATCTCACACAGGTCTTCATTTAGGGAGACCTTCATATTGTTTCATTGGTTGTTTCAAATTTACAAAGAAACAGGTGATTAAGAGTTGTATTACTTCGTTCTAGTTTGATTAGCGTCAAAACGAGAAACCCATGACTATCGCGTTCAAAACCTTGGATACATATCACACAATTCTTCATTTAGGGATACCTTTTTATTGTTTAATTGGTGCACAAAAATTGTCAAAGAAAGAGGTGATTAGGAGTCCTATAACTTCGTTCTAAGTTTGATAAGCATCAAAAGGAGAAATCCCATGACTATCGCGTTAAAAACGATGCGTACATCTCACACAAGTCTTCATTTAAGGAGACCTTCTTATTGTTTCATTGGTTCTCTAAAATTGTTAAAGAAGGAGGTGATTAAGAGTCTTATTACTTCGTTCTAATTTGATTAGTATCAAAAGGAGCAATCCCATGACTATCGCGTTAAAAACGATGTGTACACCACACACAAGTCTTGATTTAGAAAGACCTTCTTATTGTTTCATTGGTTCTCTGAAATTGTCAAAGAAAGAGATGGTTATGAGTCCTATGAATTCGTTCTAGTTTGATGATTAGCATCAAAAGGAGCAGCAATCCTATCACTAGTGCCTTCAAAATGATCTGTACATCTCACACAAGTCTTCATTTAGGGAGACCTTCTTAATGTTTCATTAGTTCTCTCAAATTGTCAAAATATAGGTGCTCATGAGTCCTATTACTTCGTTCTAGTTGAAATTAGCATCAAAAGGAGTAATCCCATCACTATCGCGTTCAAAACGATGCGTAGATCTCACACAGGTTTTCATATAAGGAGACCTTCATATTGTTTCATTGGTTGTTTCAAATTTACCAAGAAAGAGGTGATTAAGAGTTGTATTACTTCATTCTAGTTTGATTAGCGTCAACACGAGAAACCCATGACTATCGCTTTCAAAACCATGCGTACATATGACACAAATCTTCATTTAGGGATACCTTCTTATTATTTCATTGGTGCACTAAAATTGTCAGAGAAAGAGGTGATTAGGAGTCTTATAACTTCGTTCTAAGTTTAGTTAGCATCAAAAGGAGCAATCCCATGACTATCGCGTTAAAAACGATGCGTACATCTCACATAAGTCTTCATTTAAGGTGACCTTTTTATTGTTTCATTGGTTCTCTAAATTATGAAAGAAGGAGGTGATTAGGAGTTTTATTATTTCCTTCTAATTTGATTAGCATCAAAAGGAGCAATCCCATGACTATCGCGTTACAAACGATGTGTACATCACACACAAGTCTTGATTTAGGGAGACCTTCTTATTGTTTCAGTGGTTCTCTCAAATTATCAAAGACAGAGGTGATTATGAGTCCTATGAATTCGTTCTAGTTTGATTAGCCTCAAAAGGAGTAGCAATCCTATCACTAGTGCCTTCAAAACGATCCGTACATCTCACACAATTCTTCATTTAGGGAGGCCTTCTTAATGTTTCATTAGTTCTCTCAAATTGTCAAAATATAGGTGATTATGAGTCCTATTACTTCGTTATAGTTGAAATTAGCATCCATAGGAGAAATCACATCACTATCGAGTTCAAAACGATGCGTAGATCTCACACAGGTCTTCATTTAGGCAGACCTTCATATTGTTTCATTGGTTATTTCAAATTTACAAAGAAAGAGGTGATTAAGAGTTGTATTACTTCGTTCTAGTTTGATTAGCGTCAAAACGAGAAACCCATGACTATCGCGTTCAAAATCATGCGTACATATCACACAATTATTCATTTAGGGATACCTTCTTATTGTTTTATTGGTGCACTAAATTTCTCAAAGAAAGTGGTGATTAGGAGTCTTACAAGTTCGTTCTAAGTTTGATTATCATCAAAAGAAGCAATCCCATGACTATCGTGTTAAAAACGATGCGTACATCTCACACAAGTCTTCATTTAAGGAGGCCTTCTTATTGTTTCATTGGTTCTCTAAAATTATGAAAGAAGGAGGTGATTAAGAGTCTTATTACTTCGTTCTAATTTGATTAGCATCAAAAGGAGCAATCCCATGACTATCGCGTTAAAAACGATGTGTACATCTCACACAAGTCTTGATTTAGAAAGACCTTCTTATTGTTTCATTGGTTCTCTCAAATTGTCAAAGAAAGAGGTGATTATGAGTTCTATGAATTCGTTCTAGTTTGATGATTAGCATCAAAAGGAGCAGCAATCCTATCACTAGTGCCTTCAAAACGATCCGTACATCTCTCACAAGTCTTTATTTAGGGAGACCTTCTAAATGTTTCATTAGTTCTCTCAAATTGTCAAAATATAGGTGCTTATGAGTCCTATTACTTCGTTCTAGTTAAAATTAGCATCAAAAGGAGTAATCCCATCACTATCACGTTCAAAACGATGCGTAGATCTCACACAGATATTCATTAAAGGAGACCTTCATATTGTTTCATTGGTTGTTTCAAATTTACCAAGAAAGAGGTGATTAAGAGTTGTATTACTTCGTTCTAATTTGATTAGCGTCAACACGAGAAACCCATGACTATCGCTTTCAAAACCATACGTACATATCACACAATTCTTCATTTAGGGATACCTTCTTATTGTTTCATTGGTGCACTAAAATTGTCAAAGAAAGAGGTGATTAGGAGTCTTATAACTTCGTTCTAAGTTTAGTTTGCATCAAAAGGAGCAATCCCATGACTATCGCGTTAAAAACGATGCGTACATCTCACATAAATCTTCATTTAATGAGGCCTTTTTATTGTTTCATTGGTTCTCTAAATTATGAAAGAAGGAGGTGATTTCTTATTACTTCGTTCTAATTTGATTAGCATCAAAAGGAGCAATCCCATGACTATCGCGTTAAAAACGATGTGTACATCACACACAAGTCTTGATTTATGGAGTCCTTCTTATTGCTTTAGTGGTTCTCTCAAATTATCAAAGAAAGAGATGATTATGAGTCCTATGAATTCGTTCTAGTTTGATTAGCCTCAAAAGGAGTAGCAATCCTATCACTAGTGCCTTCAAAACGATCCGTACATCTCACACAATTCTTCATTTAGGGAGGCCTTCTAAATGTTTCATTAGTTCTCTCAAATTGTCAAAATATAGGTGATTATGAGTCCTATTACTTCGTTATAGTTGAAATTAGCATCAATAGGAGAAATCCCATCACTAGCGAGTTCAAAACGATGTGTAGATCTCACACAGGTCTTCATTTAGGCAGACCGTCATATTGTTTCATTGGTTGTTTCAAAATTACAAAGAAAGAGGTGATTAAGAGTTGCATTACTTCGTTCTAGTTTGATTAGCGTCAAAACGAGAAACCCATGACTATCGCGTTCAAAATCATGCGTACATATCACACAATTATTCATTTAGGGATACCTTCTTATTGTTTTATTGGTGCACTAAATTTCTCAAAGAAAGTGGTGATTAGGAGTCTTACAACTTCGTTCTAAGTTTGATTATCATCAAAAGAAGCAATCCTATGACTATCGCATTAAAAACGATGCGTACATCTCACACAAGTCTTCATTTAAGGAGGCCTTCTTATTGTTTCATTGGTTCTCTAAAATTATGAAAGAAGGAGGTGATTAAGAGTCTTATTACTTCGTTCTAATTTGATTAGCATCAAAAGGAGCAACACCATGATTATCGCGTTAAAAACGATGTGTACATCTCACACAAGTCTTGATTTAGAAAGACCTTCTTATTGTTTCATTGGTTCTCTCAAATTGTCAAAGAAAGAGGTGATTATGAGTCCTATGAATTCGTTCTAGTTTGATGATTAGCATCAAAAGGAGCAGCAATCCTATCACTAGTGCCTTCCAAACGATCCGTACATCTCACACAAATTATCATTTAGGGAGACCTTTTTAATGTTTCATTAGTTCTCTTAAATTGTCAAAATATAGGTGCTTATGAGTCCTATTACTTCGTTCTAGTTAAAATTAGCATCAAAAGGAGTAATCCCATCACTATCGCGTTCAAAACGATGCGTAGATCTCACACAGGTATTCATTAAAGGAGACCTTCATATTGTTTCATTGGTTGTTTCAAATTTACCAAGAAAGAGGTGATTAAGAGTTGTATTACTTCGTTCTAGTTTGATTAGCGTCAACACGAGAAACCCATGACTATCGCTTTCAAAACCATACGTACATATCACACAATTCTTCATTTAGGGATACCTTCTTATTGTTTCATTGGTGCACTAAAATTGTCAAAGAAAGAGGTGACTAGGAGTCTTATAACTTCGTTCTAAGTTTAGTTAGCATCAAAAGGAGCAATCCCATGACTATCGCGTTAAAAACGATGCGTACATCTCACATAAATCTTCATTTAATGAGGCCTTTTTATTGTTTCATTGGTTCTCTAAATTATGAAAGAAGGAGGTGATTTCTTATTACTTCGTTCTAATTTGATTTGCATCAAGAGGAGCAATCCCATGACTATCGCGTTAAAAATGATGTGTACATCACACACAAGTCTTGATTTAGGGAGACCTTCTTATTGTTTCAGTGGTTCTCTCAAATTATCAAAGAAAGAGGTGATTATGAGTCCTATGAATTCGTTCTAGTTTGATTAGCCTCAAAAGAAGCAGCAATCCTATCACTAGTGCCTTCAAAACGATCCGTACATTTTACACAATTCTTTATTTAGGGAGACCTTCTTAATATTTCATTAGTTCTCTCAAATTGTCAAAATATAGGTGATTATGAGTCCTATTACTTCGTTATAGTTGAAATTAGCATCAATAGGAGAAATCCCATCACTATCCTGTTCAAAACGATGCGTAGATCTCACACAGGTCTTCATTTAGGGAGACCTTCATATTGTTTCATTGGTTGTTTCAAATTTACAAAGAAAGAGGTGATTAAGAGTTGTATTACTTCGTTCTAGTTTGATTAGCGTCAAAACAAGAAACCCATGACCATCGCGTTCAAAACCATGCGTTTATATCACACAATTCTTCATTTAGGGATACCTTCTTATTGTTTCATTGGTGCACTAAAATTGTCAAAGAAAGAGGTGATTAGGAGTCTTATAACTTCGTTCTAAGTTTAGTTAGCATCAAAAGGAGCAATCCCATGACTATCGCGTTAAAAACGATGCGTACAACTCACATAAGTCTTCATTTAAGGAGGCCTTTTTATTGTTTCATTGGTTCTCTAAATTATGAAAGAAGGAGATGATTAGGAGTCTTATTACTTCGTTCTAATTTGATTAGCATCAAAAGGAGTAATCCCATGACTATCGCGTTAAAAACGATGTGTACATCTCACACAAGTCTTG
Organism: Panax stipuleanatus; assembly: GCA_020205555.1. NCBI lineage: Eukaryota > Viridiplantae > Streptophyta > Magnoliopsida > Apiales > Araliaceae > Panax > Panax stipuleanatus. The sequence goes on from JAINUT010002844.1 coordinate 119,556, forward strand.
ATTTAGAAAGACCTTCTTATTGTTTCATTGGTTCTCTCAAATTGTCAAAGAAAGAGGTGATTATGAGTTCTATGAATTCGTTCTAGTTTGATGATTAGCATCAAAAGGAGCAGCAATCCTATCACTAGTGCCTTCAAAACTGATCTGTACATCTCACACAAGTCTTCATTTAGGGAGACCTTCTTAATGTTTTATTAGTTCTATCAAATTGTCAAAATATAGGTGATTATGAGTCATATTACTTCGTTATAGTTGAAATTAGCATCAACGGGAGCAATCCCATCACTATCGAGTTTAAAACGATGCGTAGATCTCACACAGGTCTTCATTTAGGCAGACCTTCTTATTGTTTCATTGGTTGTTTCAAATTTACAAAGAAAGAGGTGATTAAGAGTTGTATTACTTCGTTCTAGTTTGATTAGCGTCAAAACGAGAAACCCATGACTATCGCGTTCAAAATCATGCGTACATATCACACAATTATTCATTTAGGGATACCTTCTTATTGTTTTTTCGGGCACTCTATTTCTCAAAGAAAGTGGTGATTAGGTGTCTTATAACTTCGTTCTAAGTTTGATTATCATCAAAAGGGGCAATCCCATGACTATCGCGTTAAAAACGATGCGTACATCTCACACAAGTCTTCATTTAAGGAGGCCTTCTTATTGTTTCATTGGTTCTCTAAAGTTGTTAAAGAAGGAGATGATTAGGAGTCTTATTACTTCGTTCTAATTTGATTAGCATCAAAAAGAGCAATCCCATGACTATCGCATTAAAAACGATGTGTACATCTCACACAAGTCTTGATTTAGAAAGTCCTTCTTATTGTTTCATTGGTTCTCTCAAATTGTCAAAGAAAGAGGTGATTATGAGTCCTACGAATTCGTTCTAGTTTGATTAGCATCAAAAGGAGCAGCAATCCTATCACTAGTGCCTTCAAAACGATCCGTACATCTCACACAAGTCTTCATTTAGGGAGAACTTCTTAATATTTCATTAGTTCTCTCAAATTGTCAAAATATAGGTGATTATGAGTCTTATTACTTCGTTCTAGTTGAAATTAGCATCAAAAGGAGCAATCCCATCACTATCGCGTTCAAAACGATGCGTATATCTCACACAGGTCTTCATTTACGGAGACCTTCATATTGTTTCATTGGTTGTTTTAAATTTACAAAGAAATAGGTGATTAAGAGTTGTATTACTTCATTCTAGTTTGATTAGCGTCAAAACGAGAAACCCATGGCTATCGCGTTCAAAACCTTGGATACATATCACACAATTCTTCATTTAGGGATACCTTCTTATTGTTTCATTGGTGCACTAAAATTGTCAAAGAAAGAGGTGATTAGGAGTCCTATAACTTCGTTCTAAGTTTGATTAGCATCAAAAGGAGCAATTCCATGACTATCGCATTAAAAACGATGCGTATATCTCACACAAGTCTTCATTTAAGGAGGTCTGCTTATTGTTTCATTGGTTCTCTAAAATTATGAAAGAAGGAGGTGATTAGGAGTCTTATTACTTCGTTCTAATTTGATTGGCATCAAAAGGAGCAATTCCATGACTATCGCGTTAAAAACGATGCGTACATCTCACACAAGTCTTGATTTAGGGAGACCGTCTTATTGTTTTATTGGTTCTCTCAAATTGTCAAAGAAAGAGGTGATTATGAGTCCTATGAATTTGTTCTAGTTTTATTAGCCTCAAAAGGAGCAGCAATCCTACTAGTGCCTTCAAAACGATCCGTACATCTCACACAAGTCTTCATTTAGGGAGACCTTCTTAATGTTTCATTTGTTCACTCAAATTGTCAAAATATAGTTGATTAAGAGTCCTATTACTTCGTTCTAGTTGAAATTAGCATCAAAAGAAGTAATCCCATCACTATCGCATTCAAAACGATGCATAGATCTCACACAGGTCTTCATTTAGGATGACTTTCATATTGTTTCATTGGTTGTTTCAAATTTACAAAGAAACAGGTGATTAAGAGTTGTATTACTTCGTTCTAGTTTGATTAGCGTCAAAACGAGAAACCCATGACTATCGCGTTCAAAACCTTGGATACATATCACACAATTCTTCATTTAGGGATACTTTTTTATTGTTTCATTGGTGCACAAAAATTGTCAAAGAAAGAGGTGATTAGGAGTCCTATAACTTCGTTCTAAGTTTGATAAGCATCAAAAGGAGCAATCCCATGACTATCGCGTTAAAAATGATGCGTACATCTCACACAAGTCTTCATTTAAGGAGACCTTCTTATTGTTTCATTGGTTCTCTAAAATTGTTAAAGAAGGAGGTGATTAGGAGTCTTATTACTTCGTTCTAATTTGATTAGTTTCAAAAGGAGCAATCCCATGACTATCGCGTTAAAAACGATGTGTACATCTCACACAAGTCTTGATTTATAAAGGCCTTCTTATTGTTTCATTGGTTCTCACATATTCTCAAAGAAAGAGATGATTATGAGTCCTATGAATTCGTTCTAGTTTGATGATTAGCATCAAAAGGAGCAGCAATCTTGTCACTAGTGCCTTCAAAATGATCCGTACATCTCACACAAGTCTTTATTTAGGGAGACCTTCTTAATGTTTCATTAGTTCTGTCAAATTGTCAAAATATAGGTGCTCATGAGTCCTATTACTTCGTCCTAGTTGAAATTAGCATCAAAAGGAGTAATCCCATCACTATCGCGTTTAAAACGATGCGTAGATCTCACACAGGTATTCATTTAAGGAGACCTTCATATTGTTTCAATGGTTGTTTCAAATTTACCAAGAAAGAGGTGATTAAGAGTTGTATTACTTCGTTCTAGTTTGATTAGCGTCAACACGAGAAACCCATGACTATCGCTTTCAAAACCATGCGTACATATCACACAATTCTTCATTTAGGATACCTTCTTATTTTTTCATTGGTGCACTAAAATTGTCAAAGAAAGAGGTGCTTAGGAGTCTTATAACTTCGTTATAAGTTTAGTTAGCATCAAAAGGAGCAATCCCATGACTATCGCGTTAAAAACGATGCGTACATCTCACATAAGTCTTCATTTAAGGAGGCCTTTTTATTGTTTCATTGGTTCTCTAAATTATGAAAAAAGGAGGTGATTAGTGTTGGGTTTGTACGAAATCGTGACGCAATCAAATTGCAAAAATTAGCGGAAGCATGGTATATCAGAGTTTAAAAAATTTCTACAAAACCATTACCCGGATCATCCTTTATGCAAATTATTAATTTAAAATGATAAATAAGAAGTTATGGAATCATACCCTTGTAGAACGAAGCTTCCACAGGTACTAGTTCAACTCCTTGTTCTTCGTGATCTCCTTGAATTTCCGGGTTAGATTCCTTCCTTTGATCAACGTTAGCCACCCAAGTGTTTGGCCTCTAGAGGTGATCCACCAAGGAAGATGAATTATCAAGAAGGAGGGTGTTTGGCTTAACCTTAGTTTTCTATCCTCTATAGAAAAGGAGTACTCTCCAACAATTGGAATTGCATCATTCTAATATCTATTATAAGACTTCTCTTATATAGACATTGGTCAACCCTTCTAATCCTATTAGACATGGGATTTCTTTTAATTAATTAAACTCCTTTAATTAATTTAGGCTTCCCACCACATGGGAATAATTAATTAAATTCATTTAATTAATTATGTCTCCTAATCTTATTAGGAATAAATGAGAGTACTAAATATTAAATTAATTACTAAACTCCTTTAGAAATTAAAATAATAATAATTGTAATAATATTAATAAGACTCCTCTTATTAATTTATATTTAATATTTCCAAAATATTAAATAATAAACATTAAGCTATTTAATTTATTCTATCACCATAGATTAAATTAATTATACTTAATGCATTATTACGATTATGCCATTACCTTCTTAAATAATTATTCTTCCTTTTATGGTGTGACCCTTTAGGTTCTCCATATTAAACCGGTTGTGAATAAATCAATTAAAACAATTTTAATCTTATTTAAATAAATAAATTAAACTAATAATTTATTTAAATAAATAATATTTATTCTACAATAGGGATAAGCCTCCCTAGCGATCAACGACTTTCCAGATAATATAGATTTCAACATTAATCAAAAAGAACCTGTGAGTAAATAGTTACCGTACAATTCAATCCTTCCACCATACAATGTCCCAATTAAATATAAGACATGGATTTACTGTCAAGTCTTATTTTATTTAATTATATGTATTTCGATTAGAAAATGCACAACTCCAAATAATGCAAATTAAAAACTCCTTTCTAATTTCATTTCACCTTGGCCAAGGATTCCTGGGTTGTCATTTAACGAATCACATGGGACATATCTCCTCTTTTACTAGAGGTGGTAGATTCTTTATTGATCATTCATTATCTCCATATGTAACTCATTATACCCAAGCATACCCTATATATGCCTTAAAAGGTCTTAAGGAATAAGTCAAAGTATAATTTGTTACATACAAGATACTATGATGATCTCAAGTTCAAGGATCACTTGTACTACTATCACATTAGGAATTCCTATTGACATGCGAGTAAAACTCCATTAGGTATTCCATAGCGAATCACGTTCAGTGAACTTATTCTTCAATAAGCACCTACATACTTGCTTTAGTGTCTCCACACAAATGATCATGAGATCAATCATCCTCATCCAATGAGCAAGCGACATATGTACCAATCTATCCGGATTTACTAATCCCCTTTTTCGTAATCCCACGATTGGGAACTATTTAAGTTTTAAAACTTTCTAAGAATTTAGATCTCATTAGCATGATCATCATCATGATTCTAAAAGCATTGCTTAAAACTATGGGTTATTTACATATTATAAAAATAGCAACATGTAGATAATTAAATGCCTGTAATAAATGAATATTTCATTAATAAATAAATAAGATTATTTACAAAGTACGTGCTTTATCATCATACATGATTGACTTGTATGCACACTACTATCAATCTCCCACTTGCACTAAAGCCAATCGCCATGGTATCTCATACCCATCTTCTCTAAGTGACGATCAAACTGCTGTTGTGTTAAAGCTTTAGTAAATGGATCTGCAATGTTGTCTTGAGAGTCTACACGCTCCTCTTTCAATGATTTTTTTTTAATCAAAGTGCCGCAACACATGTTTAGATTCAAGATGAGACTTAGGAACTATTCCTAGTTCTGTAATGAACTTTTCATCCGAAACATCAACTTGCAGCTTCACTTACAGTTATATACTTTGTCTTTGTCACTAACCCAGCAACTTTTGCTGTTTGAAACCTTTCCAATTTACTGCACCACCTTTTAAGGTAACGACTTACCATAAAGTGGATTTTGCTGTCGTCTTGGTCAGTCTGAAAACTTGAGTCTGTTTAGTCTTCTAGTTTAATTCAGACCCATCATGTGTCATGAGGACATCCTTAGTGTCAGTTAAGTACTTTGAGATGTTTATCACTGTCTCACAGAGATCTTCTCCAGAATATGACTGATCAACATCAAGTCTTGTATATTTCATTGCATACATAATAGTTACTTATGCGATCTCTCTTTTACTGAGGACAATTTTAGAAAGATACACTCCATGGCTCATCATCATGAGGCACCTTTTGGAGTTGCCATGCTAAACTCCTTTAGCATCTAATGAATATACGTTTCCATGGGTTAAGCCGAACATCCTTTTAAATCTATTAATACAGATTTATATCCCCAATGTGGGATGTTCTACCCAAATCATTCATGGAGGAATGTTTAGACAACTTTATTTTGATCGATTTTAGCATAGAAATTTCATTCCCTATCAGTAATATATCATCAACATATAATACATGGAATGAAACAGCGCTCCCACTAACCTTCTTGTACACACATGGTTCATCGTCATTTTTGATAAAATCAAACTCTTTGATTGTCTCATCAAAAAAAATGTTCCATCTACGAGAAGCTTGCTTCAATCCATAAATGGATCGTTGCAGCTTACAGACTTGATTTATTCCAACCTTTGAAACAAATCCCTCTGGCTGTGTCATATACACATCCTCCTCAAGTTTCCCATTGAGGAAGGCCGTTTTCACGTCCATCTGCCAGATCTCATAGTCGTTATAAGCTGCAATCGCAAGCAAAATCCGAATGGACTTGAGCATAGCTACTGGTGAAAAGGTTTCATCATAATCAACTCCTTGTCTTTGTTTGAAATCTTTTGCAACCAGTCGGGCCTTATAGGTCTCCACCTTGCCGTCCGCTCCAGTCTTTCTTTTAAAGACCCATTTACACCCAATAGGCTTAATGCCTTCAGGTGGTGAAACCAAAGTCCATACTTTGTTTTCATACATGGAGTCCATTTCGGATTTTATGGCTTCAAGCCATTTCCCTGAGTCTTTATTACTCATAGCCTGTTCGTAATTCAATGGATCATCATCATTCATGATGTGTACCTCATCGTCATCCTCTATAACGAATCCATACCTCTCAGGTATCTTCGGTACTCTTCCAATTTTACTAACAGGGTGTAGTATAGTAGGTTCTTCTACTTGGTCAGGTACCTGACTTTGATCAGTGATAATTTGTGGTTCTTGAACTTCTTCAAGATATATCTTACTCCCACTGACCCCTTCATGGATAAACTCCATTTCCAAGAAGGCAGCATGTTTCGCAACAAACACCTTTTGATCAGTTGGATGATAGAAATAATACCCTAAAGTTTCTTTAGGGTATCCCACAAATCTACACTTATCGGATTTAGTCTGTAGCTTATCATTTTCAAACTTTTTGACATAAGCTGGGCAACCCCAAGTCTTAATATGCTTAAGATTTGGTTTCCTCCCCTTCCACATCTCATATGGAGTCTTTGGGACGGATTTGGTAGGTACCTTGTTAAGTAGGTATGCAGCCGTTTCTAGGGCATATCCCCAGAAAGAAATTGGAAGGTCGATAAAACTCATCATGGATCGAACCATGTCCAACAGTGTTCGATTTCTCCTTTCAGATACTCCATTTAACTGTGGTGTACCTGGAGGAGTCCATTGTGAGATTATACCATTTTCTTTGAGACAATAGAGAAACTCACCGCTTAAGTATTCTCCACCTCGATCTGATCGAAGTATCTTTATACTCTTGCCCGTTTGTTTCTCTACTTCACTTCTGAACTCTTTGAACTTTTCAAATGATTCTGACTTGTATTTCATTAAATACACATATCCAAATCTTGAGTGATCATCAGTGAAAGTAATAAAATAAGAATACCCACCCCGTGCACTTGTTGTCATAGGTCCACAAACGTCTGTGTGAATCAATGCCAACAACTCTGTAACTCTTTCTCCTTTTCCACTAAAAGGAGATTTAGTCATTTTACCCATGAAATAAGATTCACAAGTTGGATATGATTCATAATCAGATAACTCAAGGAGCCCATCTTTATGCAACTTGGATAATCTTGTTTCATTGATATGACCGAGTCTACAGTGCCACATGTAAGTATAATTAATATCATCTCTTTTCCTTTTCTTAGTTTGTTCAATTTGAAAAATATTTTCTTGTAAGTCAAGTGTATAAAGTTCATTTCGCAAATTTCCAATACCATATAAAACATCGTCTTTATAAATAGAACAACTATTGTTCTTTATAACAACGTTAAATCCTTCCATATCCAATACAGAAATTGAAATAATGTTTTTAATAATATTCGGAACATAATAACAATTATTAAGATAAATGAACTTGTCCGAAGGCATTGCTAAATAATAAGTTCCTACAGCTAATGCAGCAACCTTTGCTCCATTCCCCACTCGTAGGATCACCTCATCATTGTTCAGCTTTCTACTTCTGACCAGTCCCTTCACATTATTACATATGTGAGAACCACAGCCGGTATCCAATACCCAAGTAGAATTTTGACTTTCTGAAAAATTAATTTCAATCATGAACAAACCTTGATTGGAAGTCGAAGCTTCTCCAAGCTTCTTCTTTGCCAGAAACTTCTTGCAGTTCCTCTTCCAATGACCCGGCTCGTTGCAATGGAAGCACATTCCTTTGCTAGTTGGATCAGATTTCTTTTGTTCCTTTATGTTCACTTTGCCCTTGGTCATCCGAGATCGGAAGAGCTCCTTAGATATCTCATATCTAGCAGTCCTATTTTGTTCACCATACAACTCCTTGAGGTGAATCAACATAGTAGGAGCATCCATGTTTTCGTGCTAACGCTGAAGCTCGTTATTCATGGATGCGAGCATGATCCATTGAGCCACAGATGCATCATCTTGCCACTTTACAATGGTGGCAATCTCTTCCTCAGAGGCTGTTTCTGGAACAGTTCCAGGGACAGGTGAGTTTAGGACATAAGAAATCTTTTCAGCAGTGAGAACTATTCTCAGATTTCTTAGCCAGTCCGTATAATTCGGCCCGGTAAGCTTATTAGCATCAAGTATGCTTCGCAGTGAAATTAGTGATTTTGATATTTTTAAAATTCTGCATGTGAAAAACAACATTTTAGCAAACATTCATTTTATTAATTTTGCATACCAAAATAAATTTAGGTCTTTATTTTAAATTGGTATCTCCCACTATTTTTATCAAACTATATTACCCTCACTTATATAGTTCGGCAATATCTAATTAAAGATTTGCTAGTGAGAATAAGGATCCCATTTCAAATGTATATAACCTTGTGGATAGCACAACAAGCGATATACAAATAAATAGGTAGACAACTCTTGTCAATTACAACACTATATAACTCCTTTTATTTTGCCTCTTAAATCATAATGGTCAAGTGTGTGCACATCCGAACTAAAATGATTTAAGTTAAGTCCAGCCTAGCACTTCCATAAATTCAAAAAAGAAAAATGTTCGTCCTTGTGGATAGCACAACAAGACTAGATCGTTCAATTTTCTTGATAAGCATCAAATGTGATTAATTAACATCTTAAATACGCAATACTCGCCTTGTGGATAGCACAACAAGCTCATATTAAATATTTAATACTCTATTAATTTATCATGCTAGAAGGCGACGTTCGATATTCTAAATATCATTTGAACGCTTCGGACTTAATATTATTTCTTTGAGGGGTTTGTTATTATTTGTCTCATCTTGTTTAGCGCGCATGCACATATATATATAAAATACGCGTTATTTTATTAAACATGCGAAGCATGTTTGCATAAAATATAATATATATAATATTTAGCATGCAATATAGAATATTATATTCTACCCGGATTGATTATGGACTTTTATTCTAGTTTGGTTCACTAGAGCCACCAAGTGAACCAAAAGGTCAAACCTAGGAGTGCAAGAATTTAAATTTAAATATAACTATTACATTTAAACCCGGGCTCCATACAAACGGGTCTTCACGCGCTCCTTGCTCCTTGGTCTCCAATTTTTTCAAGATAATTCTAACTATTTCTATTACATTAAACTATTTAATTTAAATAGAAACCTTGATCAACAGTCAAGGGGAAGTACATAGGAGGGAGATAGAATTTTACATCAAGAAAAAAAAATTAGAGAAGACGAGGTACGCAGACCCCATTTAATAAAACCCATTCATTCAAGCATTCAACTAAAATAAAATCCAATCACATTGATCAAATAGTCCATAATCAATCCCCATTTATTTTCATACATATCACCATATATATCAATAAATAAATATTCATCTCATGAATTAAAACATTCCATATATATATGAGTATCATTTAATGGGCAATTTTAAATTGCATGAAATCTAATTTCAAGATTAAAATAAACTCTTTATTTTAATTATAAAATTATTTAGAATATAATATATAAATATATCATATTTATTTTTTAAAAAGAAGTCACCTTCTTTTATTAAAAGAGTCCTGCAGGTTTATTAAAAAAGTCCTTTCCTGATGGGTCACCTTCTTTTTGGAGTAAGAAAGAGACAACACCTTTTCTTTGCAGAATTCAAGATTAGCACCAAAAAAAAAATTGTGATTCGTCCCAAAAAAAGTCTTCTTTTTTTTTTTTCTTTTTTTTTTCTTAAAAAATATAATTTTATACAATAAAATTATGCCCAATAAATTATTTTAAATACATACCCATATGTATATGAAATCAAAAATAAATTAATAATTGCATAAAGATTTGGCTCTGATGCCACTGTTGGGTTTGTACGAAATCGTGACGCAATCAAATTGCAAAAATTAGCGGAAGCATGGTATATCAGAGTTTAAAAAATTTCTACAAAACCATTACCCGGATCATCCTTTATGCAAATTATTAATTTAAAACGATAAATAAGAAGTTATGGAATCATACCCTTGTAGAACGAAGCTTCCACAGGTACTAGTTCAACTCCTTGTTCTTCGTGATCTCCTTGAATTTCCGGGTTAGATTCCTTCCTTTGATCAACGTTAGCCACCCAAGTGTTTGGCCTCTAGAGGTGATCCACCAAGGAAGATGAATTATCAAGAAGGAGGGTGTTTGGCTTAACCTTAGTTTTCTATCCTCTATAGAAAAGGAGTACTCTCCAACAATTGGAATTGCATCATTCTAATATCTATTATAAGACTTCTCTTATATAGACATTGGTCAACCCTTCTAATCCTATTAGACATGGGATTTCTTTTAATTAATTAAACTCCTTTAATTAATTTAGGCTTCCCACCACATGGGAATAATTAATTAAATTCATTTAATTAATTATTTCTCCTAATCTTATTAGGAATAAATGAGAGTACTAAATATTAAATTAATTACTAAACTCCTTTAGAAATTAAAATAATAATAATTGTAATAATATTAATAAGACTCCTCTTATTAATTTATATTTAATATTTCCAAAATATTAAATAATAAACATTAAGCTATTTAATTTATTCTATCACCATAGATTAAATTAATTATACTTAATGCATTATTACGATTATGCCATTACCTTCTTAAATAATTATTCTTCCTTTTATGGTGTGACCCTTTAGGTTCTCCATATTAAACCGGTTGTGAATAAATCAATTAAAACAATTTTAATCTTATTTAAATAAATAAATTAAACTAATAATTTATTTAAATAAATAATATTTATTCTACAATAGGGATAAGCCTCCCTAGCGATCAACGACTTTCCAGATAATATAGATTTCAACATTAATCAAAAAGAACCTGTGAGTAAATAGTTACCGTACAATTCAATCCTTCCACCATACAATGTCCCAATTAAATATAAGACATGGATTTACTGTCAAGTCTTATTTTATTTAATTATATGTATTTCGATTAGAAAATGCACAACTCCAAATAATGCAAATTAAAAACTCCTTTCTAATTTCATTTCACCTTGGCCAAGGATTCCTGGGTTGTCATTTAACGAATCACATGGGACATATCTCCTCTTTTACTAGAGGTGGTAGATTCTTTATTGATCATTCATTATCTCCATATGTAACTCATTATACCCAAGCATACCCTATATATGCCTTAAAAGGTCTTAAGGAATAAGTCAAAGTATAATTTGTTACATACAAGATACTATGATGATCTCAAGTTCAAGGATCACTTGTACTACTATCACATTAGGAATTCCTATTGACATGCGAGTAAAACTCCATTAGGTATTCCATAGCGAATCACGTTCAGTGAACTTATTCTTCAATAAGCACCTACATACTTGCTTTAGTGTCTCCACACAAATGATCATGAGATCAATCATCCTCATCCAATGAGCAAGCGACATATGTACCAATCTATCCGGATTTACTAATCCCCTTTTTCGTAATCCCACGATTGGGAACTATTTAAGTTTTAAAACTTTCTAAGAATTTAGATCTCATTAGCATGATCATCATCATGATTCTAAAAGCATTGCTTAAAACTATGGGTTATTTACATATTATAAAAACAGCAACATGTAGATAATTAAATGCCTGTAATAAATGAATATTTCATTAATAAATAAATAAGATTGTTTACAAAGTACGTGCTTTATCATCATACATGATTGGCTTGTATGCACACTGCTATCAATTAGGAAGTCTTATTACTTCATTCTAATTTGATTACCATCAAAAGGAGCAATCCCAAGACTATCGCGTTACAAACGATGTGTACATCACACACAAGTCTTGATTTAGGGAGACCTTCTTATTGTTTCAGTGGTTCTCTCAAATTATCAAAGAAAGAGGTGATTATGAGTCCGATGAATTCGTTCTAATTTGATTAGCCTCAAAAGAAGCAGCAATCCTATCACTAGTGCCTTCAAAACGATCCGTACATCTCACACAATTCTTTATTTAGGGAGGCCTTCATATTGTTTCATTGATTGTTTTAAATTTACAGAGAAACATGTGATTAAGAGTTGTATTACTTCGTTCTAGTTTGATTAGCGTCAAAATGAGAAACCCATGACTATCGCGTTCAAAACCGTGTGGTACATATCACACAATTCTTCATTTAGGGATACCTTTTTATTCTTCCATTGGTGCACTAAAATTATCAAAAAAAGAGGTGATTATGAGTCCTATGAATTCGTTCTAGTTTGATTAGCCTTAAAAGGAGCAGCAATCCTATCACTAGTGCCTTCAAAACGGTCCGTACATCTCACACAAGTCTTCATTTAGGGAGACCTTCTTAATGTTTCATTAGTTCTCTCAAATTGTCAAAATATAGGTGATTATGAGTCCTATTACTTCGTTCTAGATGAAATTAGCATCAAAAGGAGCAATCCCATCACTATTGCGTTCAAAACGATGCGTATATCTCACACAGGTCTTCATTTAGGGAGACCTTCATATTGTTTCATTGGTTGTTTTAAATTTACAAAGAAACAGGAGATTAAGAGTTGTATTACATCGTTCTAGTTTGATTAGCGTCAAAACAAGAAACCCTTGACTATCGCGTTCAAAACCTTGGATACATATCACACAATTCTTCATTTTGGGATACCTTTTTATTGATTCATTGGTGCACATTGTCAAAGAAAGAGGTGATTAGGAGTCCTTTAACTTCGTTCTAAGTTTGATAAGCATCAAAAGGAGCAATCCCATGACTATCGCGTTAAAAACAATGCGTACATCTCACACAAGTCTTCATTTTAGGAGACCTTCTTATTGTTTCATTGGTTCTCTAAAATTGTTAAAGAAGGAGGTGATTAGGAGTCTTATTACTTCATTCTAATTTGATTAGTATCAAAAGGAGCAATCCCATGACTATCGCGTTAAAAACGATGTCTACATCCTCACACAAGTCTTAATTTAGAAAGACCTTATTGTTTCATTGATTCTCTCAAATTGTCAAAGAAATAGGTGATTATGAGTCCTATGAATTTGTTCTAGTTTGATGATTAACATCAAAAGGAGCAACAATCCTATCACTAGTGCCTTCAAAACGATCCGTACATCTCACACAAGTCTTCATTTAGGGAGACCTTCTTAATGTTTCATTAGTTCTCTCAAATTGTCAAAATATAGGTGCTTATGAGTCCTATTACTTCGTTCTAGTTGAAATTAGCATCAAAAGGTGTAATCCCAACACTATCGCGTTCAAAACGATGCGTAGATCTCACACAGGTATTCATTTTAGGAGACCTTCATATTGTTTCATTGGTTGTTTCAAATTTACCAAGAAAGAGGTGATTAAGAGTTGTATTACTTCGTTCTAGTTAGATTAGCGTCAACACAAGAAACCCATGACTATCGCTTTCAAAACCATGCGTACATATCACACAATTCTTCATTTAAGGATACCTTCTTATTGTTTCATTGGTGCACTAAAATTGTGAAAGAAAGAGGTGATTAGGAGTCTTATAACTTCGTTCTAAGTTTAGTTAGCATCAAAAAGAGCAATCCTATGACTATCGCGTTAAAAACGATGCGTACATCTCACATAAGTCTTCATTTAAGGAGGCCTTTTTATTGTTTCAATGGTTCTCTAAATTATCAAAGAAGGAGGAGATTAGGAGTCTTATTACTTCATTCTAATTTGATTAGCATCAAAAGGAGCAATCCCACGACTATCGCGTTAAAAACGATGTGTACATCACACACAAGTCTTGATTTAGGAAGACATTCTTATTGTTTCAGTGGTTCTCTCAAATTATCAAAGAAAGATGTGATTATGAGTCCGATGAATTCGTTCTAGTTTGATTAGCCTCAAAAGGAGCAGCAATCTTATCACTAGTGCCTTCAAAACGATCCGTACATCTCACACAATTCTTCATTAGGGAGACCTTCTTAATGTTTCATTAGTTCTCTCAAATTGTCAAAATATAGGTGATTATGAGTCCTATTACTTCGTTATAGTTGAAATTAGCATCAATAGGAGAAATCCCATCACTATCGAGTTCAAAACGATGCGTAGATCTCACACAGGTCTTCATTTAGGCAGACCTTCATATTGTTTCATTGGTTGTTTCAAATTTACAAAGAAAGAGGTGATTAAGAGTTGTATTACTTCGTTCTAGTTTGATTAGTGTCAAAACGAGAAGCCCATGACTATCGCGTTCAAAATCATGCGTAAATATAACACAATTCTTCATTTAGGGATACCTTCTTATTGTTTTATTGGTGCACTAAATTTCATAAAGAAAGTGGTGATTAGGAGTCTTATAACTTCATTCTAAGTTTGATTATCATCAAAAGGAGCAATCCCATGACTATCGCGTTAAAAACGATGCGTACATCTCACACAAGCCTTCATTTAAGGAGGCCTTCTTATTGTTTCATTGGTTCTATAAAATTATGAAAGAAGGAGGTGATTAAGAGTCTTATTACTTCGTTCTAATTTGATTAGCATCAAAAGGAGCAGCAATCCTATCAATAGTGCCTTCAAAACGATCCGTACAACTCACACAAGTCTTCATTTTGGGAGAACTTCTTAATGTTTCATTAGTTCTCTCAAATTGTCAAAATATAGGTGATTATGAGTCCTATTACTTCGTTCTAGTTGAAATTAGGCATCAAAATGAGCAATCCCATCACTATCGTGTTCAAAACGATGCGTAAACCTCACACAAGTCTTCATTTAAGGAGACCTTCATATTGTTTCATTGGTTGTTTTAAATTTACAAAGAAACAGGTGATTAAGAGTTGTATTACTTCGTTATAGTTTGATTAGCGTCAAAGCGAGAAACCAATGACTATCGCGTTCAAAACCTTGCGTACATATCACACACTTCTTTATTTAGGGATACCTTTTTATTGTTTCATTGGTGCACTAAAATTGTCAAAGAAAGAGGTGATTAGGAGTCCTATAACTTCGTTCTGAGTTTGATTAGCATCAAAAGGAGCAATCCCATGACTATCGCGTTAAAAACGATGCGTACATCTCACACAAGTCTTCATTTAAGAAGACCTTCTAATTGTTTCATTAGTTCTCTAAGATTGTTAAAGAAGCAGGTGATTAGGAGTCTTATTACTTCGTTCTAATTTGATTAGCATCAAAAGGAGCAATCCCATGACTATTGCGTTAAAAATGATGTGTACATCTCACACAAGTCTTAATTTAGAAAGACCTTCTTATTGTTTAATTGGTTCTCTCAAATTGTCAAGGAAAGAGGTGATTATGAGTCCTATAAATTCGTTATAGTTTGATTAGCGTCAAAAGGAGCAGCAATCCTATCACTAGTGCCTTCAAAACGTTCGGTACATCTCACACAAGTCTTCATTTAGGTTGACCTTCTTAAAGTTTCATTAGTTTTCTCAAATTGTGAAAATATAGGTGATTATGAGTCCTATTACTTCGTTCTAGTTTGATTAGCATCAAAACGAGAAACCCATGACCATCGCGTTCAAAATCATGCGTTCATATCACACAATTCTTCATTTAGGGATACCTTCATATTGTTTCATTGGCTGTTTCAAATTTACAAAGAAAGAGGTGATTAAGAGTTGTAGTACTTCGTTCTAGTTTGATTAGCGTCAAAACGAGAAATCCATGACCATCGCGTTCAAAACCATGCGTTCATATCACACAATTCTTCATTTAGGGATACCTTCTTATTGTTTCATTGGTGCACTAAAATTGTCAAAGAAAGATGTGATTAGGAGTCCTATAACTTCGTTCTTAGTTTGATTAGCATCAAAAGAAGCAATCCCATGACTATCGCGTTAAAAACGATGAATACATCTCACACAAGTCTTCATTTAAGGAGACCTTCTTATTGTTTCATTGGTTCTCTAAAATTGTGAAAGAAGGAGGTGATTAGGAGTCTTATTACTTCGTTCTAATGTGATTAGCATCAGAAGGAGCAATCCCATGACTATCGCGTTAAAAACGATGTGTATATCTCACACAAGTCTTGATTTTGGAAGAGCTTCTTATTGTTTCATTGGTTCTCTCAAATTGTCAAAGAAAGAGGTGATTATGAGTCCTATGAATTCATTCTAGTTTGATTAGCATCAAAAGGAGCAGCAATCCTATCGTTAGTGCCTTTAAAACGATCCGTGCATCTCACACAAGTCATCATTTATGGAGACCTTCTTAATGTTTCATTAGTTCTCTCAAATTGTCAAAATATAGGTGATTATGAGCCCTATTACATCATTCTAGTTGAAATTAGCATCAAAAGGAACAATCACATCACTATCGCGTTCAAAACGATATGTAGATATCACATAGGTCTTCATTTAGGGAGACCTTCATATTGTTTCATTGATTGTTTTAAATTTACAAAGAAACAGGTGATTAAGAGTTGTATTACTTCGTTCTAGTTTGATTAGCGTCAAAACGAGAAACCCATGACTATCGCGTTCAAAACCGTGCGGTACATATCACACAATTCTTCATTTAGGGATACCTTTTTATTCTTCCATTGGAGCACTAAAATTATCAAAGAAAGAGGTGATTATGAGTCCTATGAATTCGTTCTAGTTTGATTAGCCTCAAAAGGAGCAGCAATCCTATCACTAGTGCCTTCAAAACGGTCCGTACATCTCACACAAGTCTTCATTTAGGGAGACCTTCTTAATGTTTCATTAGTTATCTCAAATTGTCAAAATATAGGAGATTATGAGTCCTATTACTTCGTTATAGTTGAAATAGCATCAATAGGAGAAATCCCATCACTATCCTGTTCAAAACGATGCGTAGATCTCACACATGTCTTCATTTAGGCAGACCATCATATTGTTTCATTGGTTGTTTCAAATTTACAAAGAAAGAGGTGATTAAGAGTAGTATTACTTCGTTCTAGTTTGATTAGCGTCAAAACGAGAAACCCATGACTATCGCGTTCAAAATCATGCGTACATATCACACAATTCTTCATTTAGGGATACGTTCTTATTATTTTATTGGTGCACTAAATTTGTTAAAGAAAGTGGTGATTAGGAGTTTTATAACTTCGTTCTAAGTTTGATTATCATAAAAAGGAGCAATCCCATGACTATCGCGTTAAAAACGATACGTACATCTCACACAAGTCTTCATTTAAGGAGGCC
This sequence comes from Panax stipuleanatus, assembly GCA_020205555.1. Classification (NCBI taxonomy): domain Eukaryota; kingdom Viridiplantae; phylum Streptophyta; class Magnoliopsida; order Apiales; family Araliaceae; genus Panax; species Panax stipuleanatus. The sequence goes on from JAINUT010002844.1 coordinate 136,962, forward strand.
TTCTCATTGTTTCATTGGAGAATTATGAAAGAAGGAGGTGATTAAGAGTCTTATTACTTCGTTCTAATTTGATTAGCATCAAAAGGAGCAATCCCATGACTATCGCGTTAAAAACGATGTGTACATCTCACACAAGTCTTGATTTAGGAAGACCTTCATATTGTTTCATTGGTTCTCTCAAATTGTCAAAGAAAGAGGTGATTATGAGTCCTACGAATTCGTTCTAGTTTGATTAGCATCAAAAGGATCAGCAATCCTATCACTAGTGCCTTCAAAACGATCCGTACAACTCACACAAGTCTTCATTTAGGGAGAACTTCTTAATGTTTCATTAGGTCTCTCAAATTGTCAAAATATAGGTGAGTCCTATTACTTCGTTCTAGTTGAAATTAGCATCAAAAGGAGCAATCCCATCACTATCGTGTTCAAAACGATACGTAGATCTCACACAGGTCTTCATTTAGGGAGACCTTCATATTGTTTCATTGGTTGTTTTAAATTTACAAAGAAACAGGTGATTAAGAGTTGTATTACTTCGTTATAGTTTGATTAGCGTCAAAGCGAGAAACCCATGACTATCGCGTTCAAAACCTTGCGTACATATCACACACTTCTTTATTTAGGGATACCTTTTTATTGTTTCATTGGTGCACTAAAATTGTCAAAGAAAGAGGTGATTAGGAGTCCTATAACTTCGTTCTGGTTTTTGATTAGCATCAAAAGGAGCAATCCCATGACTATCGCGTTAAAAACGATGCGTACATCTCACACAAGTCTTCATTTAAGAAGACCTTCTAATTGTTTCATTGGTTCTCTAAGATTGTTAAAGAAGGAGGTGATTAGGAGTCTTATTACTTCGTTCTAATTTGATTAGCATCAAAAGGAGCAATCCCATGACTATCGCGTTAAAAACGATGTGTACATCTCACACAAGTCTTGATTTAGAAAGACATTCTTATTGTTTCATTGGTTCTCTCAAATTGTCAAGGAAAGAGGTGATTATGAGTCCTATAAATTCGTTATATTTTGATTAGCGTCAAAAAGAGCAGCAATCCTATCACTAGTGCCTTCAAAACGATCCGTACATCTCACACAAGTCTTCATTTAGGTTGACCTTCTTAACGTTTCATTACTTCGTTCTAGTTGAAATTAGCATCAAAAGGAGCAATTCCATCACTATCGCATTCAAAACGATGCGTAGATCTCACACAGGTCTTCATTTAGGGAGACCTTCATATTGTTTCATTGGCTGTTTCAAATTTACAAAGAACGAGGTGATTAAGAGTTGTATTACTTCGTTCTAGTTTGCTTAGCGTCAAAACGAGAAACCCATGACCATCGCGTTCAAAACCATGCGTTCATATCACACAATTCTTCATTTTGGGATACCTTCTTATTGTTTCATTGGTGCACTAAAATTGTCAAAGAAAGATGTGATTAGGTGTCCTATAACTTTGTTCTAAGCTTGATTAGCATCAAAAGGAGCAATCCCATGACTATCGCGTTAAAAACGATGAATACATCCACATGAGTCTTCATTTAAGGAGTCCTTCTTATTGTTTCATTGGTTCTCTAAAATTGTGAAAGAAGGAGGTGATTAGGAATCTTATTACTTCGTTCTAATGTGATAAGCATCAGAAGCAGCAATCCCATGACTATCGCGTTAAAAATGATGTGTACATCTCACACAAGTCTTGATTTAAGAAGACCTTCTTATTATTTCATTGGTTCTCTCAAATTGTCAAAGAAAGAGGTAATTTGGAGTCCTATGAATTCATTCTAGTTTGATTAGCATCAAAAGGAGCAGCAATCCTATCACTAGTGCCTTCAAAACGATCCGTACATCTCACACAAGTTTTTATTTATGGAGACCTTAATGTTTCATTAGTTCTCTCAAATTGTCAAAATATAGGTGATTATGAGTACTATTACATCGCTCTAGTTGAAATTAGCATCAAAAGGAGCAATCACATCACTATCGCGTTCAAAACGATATGTAGATCTCACACAGGTCTTCATTTAGGGAGACCTTCATATTGTTTCATTGATTTTTTAAAATTTACAAAGAAATAGGTGATTAAGAGTTGTATTACTTCGTTCTAGTTTGATTAGCGTCAAAATGAGAAACCCATGACTATCGCGTTCAAAACCGTAAGGTACATATCACACAATTCTTCATTTAGGGATACCTTTTTATTCTTCCATTGGTACACTAAAATTATCAAAGAAAGAGGTGATTATGAGTCCTATGAATTCGTTCTAGTTTGATTAGCCTCAAAAGGAGCAGCAATCCTATCACTAGCGCCTTCAAAACGATCCGTACATCTCACACAAGTCTTCATTTCGGGAGACCTTCTTAATGTTTCATTAGTTCTCTCAAATTGTCAAAATATAGGTGATTATGAGTCCTATTACTTCGTTATAGTTGAAATTAGCATCAATAGGAGAAATCCCATCACTATCCTGTTCAAAACAACGCGTAGATCTCACACAGGTCTTCATTTAGGCAGACCTTCATATTGTTTCATTGGTTGTTTCAAATTTACAAAGAAAGAGGTGATTAAGAGTCGTATTACTTCGTTCTAGTTTGATTAGCGTCAAAACGAGAAACCCTTGACTATCGCGTTCAAAATCATGCGTACATATCACACAATTCTTCATTTAGGGATACCTTCTTATTGTTTTATTGGTGCACTAAATTTCTCAAAGAAAGTGGTGATTAGGAGTTTTATAACTTCGTTCTAAGTTTGATTATCATCAAAAGGAGCAATCCCATGACTATCGCGTTTAAAACGATGAGTACATCTCACACAAGTCTTCATTTAAGGTGGCCTTCTTATTTTTATTTTTTTTTGCTAAATTTAGACTAAATTAAATAATAGGAGTTACAAGACCTCATGGGAAAACCCCAATCAGACTATAGCGTAGACATCATAGGACATGCCGTATGATGTCATGACTATAGAAGAACCAAAGGCCAAACAAGCCAACAACAAGAAACAACAAATAAAACAAACCCAGTAGGCTAGCAACCTAGAAAGAAAACAGCAGACACAACTGTAGGATCAAACACTCAAAAGCAGCAACATGGAATAAAAATAGGCCACATGCAGCAAAGCAGACCACACGAAGCATGCACAGCAGAGTACATGCAGCAGCAGGCCAACATGAAGAAACTGGCCCAGCAATAACCCAACATGCATCCAGCATGAGCAGACCAACCCAATCAACAAGGAGCAGGTCATGACAGAAGCCCAACCACAAGCATGCAAGGGTAGAACAAGAACAGGCCAAAGTATCAACCCGGCCATGACAGTAGCCCATCCACGAAACCAATCCTAAGATAGCCAAAGACAAGGCCTTAAGGAGCACCAGCAAAAACACATGGCAAACCTGCAGCAGCACAGTAGCTCCAAACGGAACACAGCAGCAGATGCACAGCCAAGGAAAGGCACATAGATGCTGTAGAAGAGACCAGCAGATGCACAACACAAGCAAGGAGTGAAAAGCAACCCTTCAAACCAGTAGCCGTAAACAGCAGCCAGCAGGAATAACAAAACCCAGCACCAAAAATAGCTGCAACCTCTAGCCAACCCAGCAAGCAAAAACCTCGCAAAAACCCGGCACACCAGACATACTGCAAACTCCAGCCAACCCAACAGCACTCAACCATAGCAAGCAGACTTAAACCCAACCAGAAGCAAGGCAAAAACCATAGGTTGCACCAACCTCAACCGCAAGAGGTTGCACCAAACCAAGGAGAAAGGAAGAAAAAACCCAGCAGCATCAACCCAGCAGATGTGCATAGGAAGCCCATCCCAGTAGACATGCACAGGAAGCTGCAGCATTCCACTGCAGAAACTGTCAAAACAATTCAGCAAGTTGCAGTCCGCGTCGTACAGGACCAGCATACCCCAAACAACAGCCACAAACCACAGCAGCATCCATACACAAACAGTGCAGCAAGATGTAACAGACCACAAACCATCAACCATCAACTGACCACAATCAAAACCATCAAGCAGAACTGAAAAGCAAACCACAATGCCACATAACACCAGAAGCTGCAACTGGCGGCCAAATAACAGCAGCAAACCCCAAGCCCAAACAACTGCCACATCAAGCAGAAAACCCAGCAGCAGGAGCAATCAGAACACAAGCAGCTGGCTAAAGACCGGACATTAAGAACTGGGCAGAAAAATCCAGCAGCAAGAACCAGCAATCCCAACCCAAACAGCAGAATCCAGCCAAAATCAGAACCTGCAGAAAAAGCAAACCACATACCAGTCCAACCATAGACCAGCCGGACACAGCAGGCCACAAACCACAGACCAACCCAAACCCAAAGCAGCCAAGTAGTACAGCAAGCCATCACCTGAACCAAATCAAGCAATAACAGAAGAAGGAAAAATAGCAACCAGAACCAGCAGCAAAAACAAGGAAACAAGGCTACAATACAATCGGCAGCAGCCAATCGGCAGCTCATGGGAGAGACCCAACCGGAGAGACACAATAGCCAGCAGCGAACCAGATGAAGGCCAAAGCCAATAGCAGCAGGCACTGATAACGAAAATCACAACAAACCCAAAAGAAGTAGGCCCATAAGCAGCATCCGAAGCCAAACACACAGCAAAAACACCAGCAGCAACAGAACCAACTAACAACAGCAACTTACTCGGAGGCACGCAGCAGAGTGCAAACCAACTAACAAAGGACATCAGCCAGCAGCAACAAATGGCAGCAGAAATAGTCCAAAATGGCTGGAACCAGCACAGAACAGGAACAGGACAGGAATTCCACCCATGTACACACAGGAACAGCAATCCCACCCATGAACTCATAGGAACAGAACAAGCACAGTTACAAAACAAAAGATCTATAGCTAGTTCTAGACTTGATTTTTTGAAATTTGGCATTGGAGTGGAGCCCACACTTAATCAAATAAATAATATCACTGATAAGAGTCCGAGCAGGGATGGAAGTATGTGAGAAAATCCTAGCATTCCTTTCGGTCCAGATTCTATATACCATAGCAGCAAAGCCAAAGTGGAGAAGACTATAATGAAAATTTTTGCAAGAGCGGGTATAAATAAAGCAAGTAATGGAAGCCCAACTCCTACTAAACCCTCTTCAACCGCACTGCCTAAGGACAGCAACCAGAATCTGAAAAGAGAAGGAGCATTCAAAGAATAAATGGTTGAAGGTTTCCCTATCATTCGAGCAAAGCACACACATAGGGTTGATATCAAGGCCAAAGCGAGTCAAAATGTCAAGGGTCCGAAGCCCCTTATGAAAAGCAAGCCAGAGGATAAAAGATTATCGGGGGGCACAATCTTATGCCAAACCAAGCTATGCCAAGACACAGTTAGCCTAGTTATCCGAATAGAATTCAAGATAGTAGCCGCCTTTACAACTTTAGCCTTGGTACCTTCCCAGAGAAGGCCATCACAGATCGTTGAATTACACGGTCTAGAGAAGTCAAAGGAATTACGAAATGCAATGACATCTTGATGATTCGATGCAGGCAACACCCACCTAGAGTTTTGAATAATGCTATTCACACAGGCGTGAGGACCGAGGCCGGAGTTAACAATCAGAGACGAGTGCACAGAATTGGATAGAGAAGATTGACCAATCCATGGGTCAAACCATAAGCTAGTATTAGCACCATTACCTATGTCATAAGAAATGTGCCTACGGGCAAGATCCCTGCATTGCAACACTTTCCTCCATATCCAAGAACAGTCAGTAGGAAGGGGAATAGCCCAAAAAGATTTATTCTTTAGCATAGTAGCATGAACCCATTTAGCCCAAAGAGAGGATGAAAAGGGATTGATGACATGCCAAAGTTGCAATAAGATAAGCGATTTATTCCATTCCGCAAGATTTTTTATTGCAAGACCACCCTCAGCAAAGGGAAAACAGATCTTTGTCGAAGCAACTTTAGAGCCATGCATGTCCATGGAAGGGCCCTTCTATAAGAATCTAGACATGGCAGACTGAAGATATTTCAAAACTGCTGCAGGAAGAATAAAGTGAGCCGACCAATAGGCTTGGGTGGCGAAGATAACTGACTTGATAAGTTGCATATGACCGGCGTATGAAAGAAATTTATTGGTCCAAGAGCTGATTTTGGTTTTGACCCTTTCAAGAAGGGGCCGGCACTCCGCAAGGCTAAGTTTTGAGGTGATCAAGGGAACCCCCAAGAATTTAGCAGGGAAAACCCCCAATTGGAAATTCAAAAGGCTGATAATAAGATCCGATTGGGCAGGAGGGACATGGGAGAGGAAACATGTACTCTTCGAGGCATTAATGTGGAGACCCGAGCCCAAGGAAAATTGGTCAAGACAAGTCTTAATGTTCTTAACAGAATCAACGTCACCATGACAAAATATAAGAATATCATCCGCAAAGCAAAGGTGGGTGAGGGATAGAGGCGCAGACCGCCAATGAAACTTGAAAGAGGCCTGCTTCGAGGTCTGGGTAAGCATAAGAGATAGGACTTCCATAATAATGACAAAGAGGTAGGGGGATAAGGGGTCCCCTTGTCTGAGGCCTTTGGCCCCTTTGAAGTAACCACATAAAGCCCCATTAACCTTAACAGAGAAACTGGAAGTGGAGATGCAAGCCTTTATCCAATAAATAAATTTGGGAGGGAACTTGAAAACTTTAAGAGCAGCCCACAGAAAGTCCCAGGAAACAGAGTCAAAAGCCTTCCTGAGGTCAATCTTCAAAGCACATCTAGCCAGGCCAGAGGGTCTATGGTAATTTCTGAATAATTCCTGAGCAAGAAGAATGTTATCCCCAATTCTCCGTCCCGGAACAAAAGCAGATTGGAAGGGAGAAATGATGGAAGGAAGAATATCCTTAAGCCTAGACGCAATGAGCTTCGAAATGCACTTATAGGTTGTATTACAGTAAGAGATGGGTCTATAATCATTCATAGAAGAGGGGTTTAGAACTTTCGGAACAAGAGCAATGGCAGTGGCGTTAGACTCCCGAAGCAGACATCCCTGACTGAAAAAGGAGCGGATAGCAGCAGTAAAAACATCCCCAACAATGTCCCAAGCATGGAGGAAGAAATTGACATTAAACCCATCAGGGCCAGGGCTCTTGTTCTTCTTCATGTTCATAAGAGTGGCCAAAATCTCCGCATCCGACACATCCCTTTCAAGCAAAAGAGCTTGTTGGGAGGACACCAGCTTGGCCCCAAGAGAGTCCGGGGTAGGGAGAAAAGAGCAATCAGAAGGAGAAGGAGTTCCAAAAAGATCACAGAAGTGGTTAACGGCAACACGTTGAACAGCCAGGTGCCCAAAACAAAATTCACCCTCCGAATTCTCAATCACTAAAATTTTATTTGTGTTCCACCTTTGCTTTACTTGATTATGGAAGAAACCCGTATTCTTATCACCTTCCTTCAACCATTGAATTCTAGATTTTTGCTTAAAAAGCTTCTCTTCAAAAAGGAGAGCAGCCCAAAGAGAATCAGATTGAGATCTTTGAAGAGGAAGGAGAGAAGTATCACCCGGATTGAGGGATATGGCATGCTGGGTAGCGTGCAGGCATTCCCTAGCTTTCTTCACATTAGAGGTCAGATTTCCATTACGCTTATTAAGATCCTTTAAAGCAAACTTTACAGCAGACAACTTCCCAGCCAAAATTTGCAGCGGGTCACCCGAGCAAGGAGTGAGCCAAGTAGTCCGAACCACATCAGAATAATTTTCCAGACCCATCATGAAATTGAAGAACTGGAATGGCTTTGGAATAAGGGGCAAGGAAATACCAGAATTAATCACCACAGGGCAGTGATCAGATAGGTCCCGCGGGCAGAAGAGGGCATGGGAGTTGGGAAAAGAATCCAACCAGAGGTCATTAACCAAAGCACGATCAAGCTTCTTGTAAGTTGGGTTAACAGTTTGAGAATCCCACCAAGTGAGAAGAGGGCCAATAGCACGAAGATCCGTCAAGAGGAGATCATCAAGCCAATCCTTAATGTCTTGTATACCATAGTCCCAAGCACAAGCACCTCCATCAATTTCAGTCAAGGATTTAACCACATTGAAATCCCTAATAAGAGTCCGTGGTTTATCAATCGAGCCAGCAATGGCTCTCAAGTCCTTCCAAAGAGATTTCCTATCACTTGGGGTATTAAGACCGTAGACAACAATAACAAAACCATTAAAGCTGAGATTAACAGAAGAAACAAAACAATGGATAAATTGTACAGACTTTGTAATAACATTGACATTCCAGATATTTGGGTCCCAACCAACCCAAATTCTTCCATTTACATGATACTCACAATTAAAGAGCCACTGCCAATTCCTACAGATTGCTTTAGAGATAGAATTGGCCTTAGGTGACATGACCCTAGTTTCAACCAGGCCAACAAAAGAGATACTATGCTTACAAATGAGTTCATGAACGCTAGTCTGCTTAGGGAACGTATTTACACCTCTAATATTCATAGAGCAAAAATTCAACATAAACAAGGAAAGATATTAAGCTGGGGACTTCTTGCTCCCCCCTCCTTTGATCTTTTTCTTAGAGTCTTGGCCGACATCAAGAGAGCCTACAACTTTGTGTTTAAGATCCCTAACATCCTTCTCATCAATCAGTTTAAGTTTACCCACAAGGGTGTTAGGAGAAGGACTGATATCAGTGTCAGAGAAACAGTCCTGAGGACCAGCAGCCACAGGGGAAAGAAGTTTGAAGGAATTTGAGTTTTGTGGGCCAGAGGGAGGAGTTGGACCAAAATGTTGTTTAGGACCATTAGCAACCAGGGTCCAACTGTCGATTTTTGAAGAAGGGGGGGGGGGAGGAAATGATAGCTAGAGGAGCAGGAGTTTCACCAACAACTGGGGCAGGCATTGAAGGGCAGCTTTGGGGAGGCCTTCTTATTGTTTCATTAGTTCTCTAAAATTATAAAAGAAGGAGGTGATTAAGAGTCTTATTACTTCGTTCTAATTTGATTAGCATCAAAAGGAGCAATCACATGACTATCGCGTTAAAAACGATGTGTACATCTCACACAAGTCTTGATTTAGGGAGACCTTCATATTATTTCATTGGTTCTCTCAAATTATCAAAGAAAGAGGTGATTATGAGTCCTACGAATTCGTTCTAGTTTGATTAGCATCAACAGGAGCAGCAATCCTATCACTAGTGCCTTCAAAACGATCCGTACAACTCACACAAGTCTTCATTTAGGGAGAACTTCTTAATGGTTCATTAGTTCTCTCAAATTGTCAAAATATAGGTGATTATGAGTCCTATTACTTCGTTCTAGTTGAAATTAGCATCAAAAGGAGCAATCCCATCACTATCGTGTTCAAAACGATGCGTAGATCTCACACAGGTCTTCATTTAGGGAGACCTTCATATTATTTCATTGGTTGTTTTAAATTTACAAAGAAACAGATGATTAAGAGTTGTATTACTTCGTTATAGTTTGATTAGCGTCAAAGCGAGAAACCCATGACTATCGCGTTCAAAACCTTGCGTACATATCACACAATTCTTTATTTAGGGATACCTTTTCATTGTTTCATTGGTGCACTAAAATTGTCAAAGAAAGAGGTGATTAGGAGTCCTATAACTTCGTTCTGAGTTTGATTAGCATCAAAAGGAGCAATCCCATGACTATCGCGTTAAAACCGATGAATACATCTCACACAAGTCTTCATTTAAGGAGACCTTCTTATTGTTTCATTGGTTCTCTAAGATTGTTAAAGAAGGAGGTGATTAGGAGTCTTATTACTTCGTTCTAATGTGATTAGCATCAGAAGGAGCAATCCCATGACTATCGCGTTAAAAACGATGTGTACATCTCACACAAGTCTTGATTTAGGAAGACCTTCTTATTGTTTCATTGGTTCTCTCAAATTGTCAAAGAAAGAGGAGACTATGAGTCCTATGAATTCATTCTAGTGTTATTAGCATCAAAAGGAGCAGCAATCCTATCACTAGTGCCTTCAAAACGATTCGTACATCTCACACAGGTCTTCTTTTATGGAGACCTTCTTAATGTTCAATTAGTTCTCTCAAATTGTCAAAATATAGGTGATTATGAGTCCTATTACATCGTTCTAGTTGAAATTAGCATCAAAAGGAGCAATCACATCACTATCGCGTTCAAAACGATATGTAGATCTCACATAGGTCTTCATTTAGGGAGACCTTCATATTGTTTCATTGATTGTTTTAAATTTACAAAGAAACAGGTGATTAAGAGTTGTATTACTTCGTTCTAGTTTGATTAGCGTCAAAACAAGAAACCCATGACTATTGCATTCAAAACCATGCGTTCATATCACACAATTCTTCATTTAGGGATATCTTCTTATTGTTTCATTGGTGCATTAAAATTGTCAAAGAAAGAGGTGATTAGGAGTCTTATAACTTCGTTCTAAGTTTGATTAGCATCAAAAGGAGCAATCCCATGACTATCGCGTTAAAAATAATGCGTACATCTGACACAAGTCTTCATTTAAGGAGGCCTTCTTATTGTTTCATTGGTTCTCTAAAATTATGAAAGAAGGAGGTGATTAGGAGTCTTATTACTTCGTTCCAATTTGATTAGCATCAAAAGGAGCAATCCCATGACTATTTTTTCTAAAAACGATGTGTATACCACACACAAGTCTTGATTTAGGGAGACCTTCTTATTGTTTCAGTGGTTCTCTCAAATTATCAAAGAAAGAGATGATTATGAGTCCTATGAATTCGTTCTAATTTGATTAGCGTCAAAAGGAGCAGCAATCCTATCACTAGTGCCTTCAAAACGATCCGTACATCTCACACAAGTCTTCATTTAGGTTGTCCTTCTTAATGTTTCATTAGTTCTCTCAAATTGTCAAAATATAGGTGATTATGAGACCTATTACTTCGTTCTAGTTCAAATTAGCATCAAAAAGAGCAATCCCATCACTATCGCGTTCAAAACGATGCGTAGATCTCACATCGGTCTTCATTTAGGGAGACCTGCATATTGTTTCATTGGTTGTTTCAAATTTACAAAGAAAGAGGTGACTAAGAGTTGAATTACTTCGTTCTAGTTTGATTAGCGTCAAAACGAGAAACCATATCACACAATTCTTCATTTAGGGATACCTTCTTATTGTTTCATTGGAGAACTAAAATTGTCAAACAAAGAGGTGATTAGGAGTCCTATAACTTCGTTCTAAGTTTGATTAGCATCAAAAGGAGCAATCCCATGACTATCGCATTAAAAATGATGCGTACATCTCACACAAGTCTTCATTTAAAGAGGACTTCTTATTGTTTCATTGGTTCTCTAAAATTATGAAATAAGGAGGTGATCAGAAGTCTTATTACTTCGTTCTAATTTGATTAGCATAAAAAGGAGCAATCTCATGACTATCGCGTTAAAAACGATGTGTGCAACTCACACAAGTCTTGATTTAGGGAGACCTTCATATTGTTTCATTGGTTCTCTCAAATTGTCAAAGAAAGAGGTGATTATGAGTCCTACGAATTCGTTCTAGTTTGATTAGCATCAAAAGGAGTAGCAATCCTATCACTAGTGCCTTCAAAACGATCCGTACATCTCACACAAGTCTTCATTTAGGGAGAACTTCTTAATGTTCCATTAGTTCTCTCAAATTGTCAAAATATAGGTGATTATGAGTCCTATTACTTCGTTCAAGTTGAAATTAGCATCAAAAGGAGCAATCCCATCACTATCGCGTTCAAAATGATGCGTAGATCTCACACAGGTCTTCATTTAGGGAGACCTTCATATTGTTTCATTGATTGTTTCAAATTTACAAAGAAAGAGGTGATTAAGAGTTGTATTACTTCCTTATAATTTGATTAGCGTCAAAACGAGAAACCCATGACTATCGCGTTCAAAACCTTGCGTACATATCACACAATTCTTTATTTAGGGATACCTTTTTATTGTTTCATTGGTGCACTAAAATTGTCAAAGAAAGAGGTGATTAGGAGTCCTATAACTACGTTCTAAGTTTGATTAGCATCAAAAGGAGCAAACCCATGACTATTGCGTTAAAAACGATGCGTACATCTCACACAAGTCTTCATTTAAGGAGACCTTCTTATTGTTTCATTGGTTCTCTAAGATTGTTAAAGAAGGAGGTGATTAGGAGTCTTATTACTTCGTTCAAATTTGATTAGCATCAAAAGGAGCAATCCCATGACTATCGCGTTAAAAACGATGTGTACATCTCACATAAGTCTTGATTTAGAAAGTCCTTTTTATTGTTTCATTTGTTCTCTCAAATTGTCAAGGAAAGTGGTGATTATGAGTCCTATGAATTCTTTCTAGTTTGATTAGCGTCAAAAGGAGCAGCAATCCTATCACTAGTGCCTTCAAAACGATCCGTACATCTCACACAAGTCTTCATTTACGGAGACCTTCTTAATGTTTCATTAGTTCTCTCAAATTGTCAAAATATAGGAGATTATGAGTCCTATTACTTCGTTCAAGTTGAAATTAGCATCAAAAGGAGCAATCCCATCACTATCGCGTTCAAAACGATGTGTAGATCTCACACAGGTCTTCATTTAGGGAGACTTTCATATTGTTTCCTTGGTTGTTTTAAATTTACAAAAAAAGAGGTGATTAAGAGTTGTATTACATCGTTCAAGTTTGATTAGCGTCAAAACGAGAAACCCATGACTATCGCGTTCAAAATCATGCGTACATATCACACAATTCTTCATTTAGGGATACCTTCTTATTGTTTCATTGGTGCACTAAAATTGTCAAAGAAAGAGGTGATTAGGAATCTTATAACTTCGTTCTAAGTTTGATTAGCATCAAAAGGAGCAATCCCATGACTAACGCATTAAAAACGATGCGTACATCTCACACAGGTCTTCATTTAAGGAGGCCTTCTTATTGTTTCATTGATTCTCTAAAATTATGAAAGAAGGAGGTGATTAGGAGTCTTATTACTTCGTTCAAATTTGATTAGCATCAAAAGGAGCAATCCCATGACTATCGCGTTAAAAACGATGTGTACATCTCACACAAGTCTTGATTTAGGGAGACCTTCTTATTGTTTCATTGGTTCTCTCAAATTGTCAAAGAAAGATGTGATTATGAGTCCTACGAATTCGTTCTAGTTTGATTAGCAACAAAAGGAGCAGCAATCCTATCACTAGTGCCTTCAAAATGATCCGTACAACTCACACAAGTCTTTATTTAGGGAGAACTTCTTAATGTTTCATTAGTTCTCTCAAATTATCAAAATATAGGTGATTATGTGTCCTATTACTTTGTTCTAGATGAAATTAGCATCAAAAGGAGCAATCCCATCACTATTGTGTTCAAAACGATGCATAGATCTTACACAGGTCTTCATTTAAGGAGACCTTCATCTTGTTTCATTGGTTGTTTTAAATTTACAAAGAAACTAGGTGATTAAGAGTTGTATTACTACGTTATAGTTTGATTAGCGTCAAAATGAGAAACCCATGACTATTGCGTTCAAAACCTTGCGTACATATCACACAATTCTTTATTTAGGGATACCTTTTCATTGTTTCATTGGTGCACTAAAATTGTCAAAGAAAGAGGTGATTAGGAGTCCTATAACTTTGTTCTAAGTTTGATGAGCATCAAAAGGAGCAATCCCATGACTATCGCGTTAAAAACGGTGCGTACATATCACACAAGTCTTCATTTAAGAAGACCTTCTAAATGTTTCAATGGTTCTCTAAGATTGTTAAAGAAGGAGGTGATTTGGAGTCTTATTACTTCGTTCTAATTTGATTAGCATCAAAAAGAGCAATCCCATGACTATCGCGTTAAAAACGATGTGTACATCTCACACAAGTCTTGATTTAGGAAGACCTTCTTATTGTTTCATTGGTACTCTCAAATTGTCAAAGAAAGAGGTGATTATGTGTCCTATGAATTCATTCTAGTTTGATTAGCATCAAAAGGAGCAGCAATCCTATCACTAGTGCCTTCAACACAATCCGTACATCTCACACAAGTCTTAATTTCTGGAGACCTTCTTAATGTTTCATTAGTTCTCTCAAATTGTCAAAATATAGGTGATTATGAGTCCTATTACATTGTTCTAGTTGAAATTAGCATCAAAAAGAGCAATCACATCACTATCGCGTTCAAAACGATGTGTAGATCTCACACAGGTCTTAATTTAGGGAGACCTTCATATTGTTTCTTTGATTGTTTTAAATTTACAAAGAAACAGGTGATTAAGAGTTGTATTACTTCGTTCTAGTTTGATTAGCGTCAAAACGAGAAACCCATGACTATCGCGTTCAAAACCTTGCATACACAATTCTTTATTTAGCGATACCATTTTATTGTTTCATTGGTGCACTAATATTGTCAAAGAAAGAGGTGATTAGGAGTCCTATAACTTCGTTCTAAGTTTTATTAGCATCAAAAGGAGCAATCCAATGACTATTGCGTTAAAAACGATGCGTACATCTCACACAAGTCTTCATTTAAGGAGACCTTCTTACTGTTTCATTGGTTCTCTAAGATTGTTAAAGAAGGAGGTGATTAGGAGTCTTATTACTTCGTTCTAATTTGATTAGCATCAAAAGGAGCAATCCCATGACTATCGCGTTAAAAACGATGTGTACATCTCACACAAGTCTTGATTTAGAAAGTCCTTTTTATTGTTTCATTGGTTCTCTCAAATTGTCAAGGAAAGATGTGATTATGACTCCTATGAATTTGTTCTAGCTTGATTAGCTTCAAAAGGAGCAGCAATCCTATCACTAGTGCCTTCAAAACGATCCGTACATCTCACACAAGCCTTCATTTAGGTAGACCTTCTTAATGTTTCATTAGTTCTCTCAAATTGTCAAAATATAGGTGATTATGAGTCCTATTACTTCGTTCAAGTTGAAATTAGCATCAAAAGGAGCAATCCCATCACTATCGCGTTCAAAACGATGCGTAGATCTCACACAGGTCTTCATTTAGAGAGACGTTCATATTGTTTCATTGGTTGTTTTAAATTTACAAAAAAAGAGGTGATTAAGAGTTGTATTACTTCGTTCTAGTTTGATTAGCGTCAAAACGAGAAACCCATGACTATCGCGTTCAAAACTATGCGTACATATCACACAATTCTTCATTTAGGGATACCTTCTTATTGTTTCATTGGTGCACTAAAATTATCAAAGAAAGAGGTGATTAGGAATCTTATAACTTCGTTCTAAGTTTGATTAGCATCAAAAGGAGCAATCCCATGACTAACGCGTTAAAAACGATGCGTACATCTCACACAAGTCTTCATTTAAGGAGGCCTTCTTATTGTTTCATTGGTTCTCTAAAATTATAAAAGAAGGAGGTGATTAGGAGTCTTATTACTTCGTTCTAATTTGATTAGAATCAAAAGGTGCAATCCCATGACTATCGCGTTAAAAACGATGTGTACATCTCACACAAGTCTTGATTTAGGGAGACCTTCTTATTGTTTCATTGGTTTTCTCAAATTTTCAAAGAAAGAGGTGATTATGAGTCCTATGAATTCGTTCTAGTTTGATTAGCATCAAAAGGAGCAGCAATCCTATCACTAGTGCCTTCAAAACGATCCGTACATCTCACACAAGTCTTAATTTAGGGAGACCTTCTTAATGTTTCATTAGTTCTCTCAAATTATCAAAATATAGTTGATTATGAGTCCTATTACTTTGTTCAAGTTGAAATTAGCATCAAATCAATACCATCACTATCGCATTCAAAACGATGCGTAGATCTCACACAGGTCTTCATTTAGCGAGACCTTCATATTGTTTCGTTCGTTGTTTCAAATTTACAAAGAAAGAGGTGATTAAGAGTTGTATTACTTCGTTCTAGTTTGATTAGCGTCAAAACGAGAAACCCATAACTATCGCGTTCAAAACCATGCGTTCATATCACATAATTCTTCGTTTAGAGATATCTTCTTATTGTTTCATTGGTGCATTAAAATTGTCAAAGAAAGAGGTGATTAGGAGTCTTATAACTTCGTTCTAAGTTTGATTAGCATCAAAAGGAGCAATCCCATGACTATCGCGTTAAAAACGATGCGTACATTTGACACAAGTCTTCATTTAAGGAGGCCTTCTTATTGTTTCATTGGTTCTCTAAAATTATGAAAGAATGAGGTGATTAGGAGTCTTATTACTTCGTTCTAATTTGATTAGCATCAAAAGGAGCAATGCCATGAATATCACTGTTAAAAATGATGTGTACACCACACACAAGTCTTGATTTAGGGAGACCTTCATATTGTTTCATTCGTTCTCTCAAATTGTCAAAGAAAGAGGTGATTATGAGTCCTACGAATTCGTACTAGTTTGATTAGCATCAAAAGGAGCAGCAATCCTATCACTAGTGCCTTCAAAACGATCCGTACAACTCACACAAGTCTTCATTTAGGGAGAACTTCTTAATGTTTCATTAGTTCTCTCAAATTGTCAAAATATAGGTGATTATGAGTCCTATTACTTCGTTCTGGTTGAAATTAGCATCAAAAGGAGCAATCCCATTACTATCTTGTTCAAAACAATGCATAGATCTCACACAGGTCTTCATTTAGGGAGACCTTCATCTTGTTTCATTGGTTATTTTAAATTTACAAAGAAACTAGGTGGTTAAGAGTTGTATTACTTTGTTATTGTTTGATTAGCGTCAAAACGAGAAACACATGACTATCGCGTTCAAAACCTTGCGTACATATCACACAATTCTTTATTTAGGGATACCTTTTTATTGTTTCATTGGTGCACTAAAATTGTCAAAGACAGAGGTGATTAGGAGTCCTATAACTTCGTTCTAAGTTTGATTAGCGTCAAAAGGAGCAATCCCATGACTATTGCGTTAAAAACGATGCGTACATCTCACACAAGTCTTCATTTAAGGAGACCTTCTTATTGTTTCATTGGTTCTCTAAGATTGTTAAAGAAGGAGGTGATTAGGAGTCTTATTACTTCGTTCTAATTTGATTAGCATCAAAAGGAGCAATCCCATGACTATCGCGTTAAAAACGATGTGAACATCTCACACAAGTCTTGATTTAGAAAGACCTTTTTATTGTTTCATTGGTTCTCTCAAATTGTCAAGGAAAGATGTGATTATGAGTCCTATGAATTTGTTCTAGTTTGATTAGCGTCAAAAGGAGCAGCAATCCTATCACTAGTGCCTTCAAAACGATCCGTAAATCTCACACAATCCTTCATTTAGGTAGACCTTCTTAATGTTTCATTAGTTCTCTCAAATTGTCAAAATACAGGTGATTATGAGTCCTATTACTTTGTTCTAGTTGAAATTAGCATCAAAAGGAGCAATCCCATCACTATCGCGTTCAAAACGATGCGTAGATCTCACACAGGTCTTCATTTAGCGAGACCTTCATTTTGTTTCGTTGGTTGTTTCAAATTTACAAAGAAAGAGGTGAATAAGAGTTGTATTACTTCGTTCTAGTTTGATTAGCGTCAAAACGAGAAACCCATGACTATCGCGTTCAAAACCATGCGTTCATATCACACAATTCTTCATTTAAGGATATCTTCTTATTGTTTCATTGGTGCATTAAAATTGTCAAAGAAAGAGGTGATTAGGAGTCTTATAACTTCGTTCTAATTTGATTAGCATCAAAAGGAGCAATCCCATGACTAACGCGTTAAAAACGATGCGTACATCTCACACATGTCTTCATTTAAGGAGGCCTTCTTATTGTTTCATTGGTTCTCTAAAATTATGAAAGAAGGAGGTGATCAAGAGTCTTATTACTTCGTTCTAATTTGATTAGCATCAAAAGGAGCAATCCCATGCCTATCGCCTTAAAAACGATGTGTACATCTCACACAAGTCTTAATTTAGGGAGACCTTCATATTGTTTCATTGGTTCTCTCAAATTGTCAAAACAAAGAGGTGATTACGAGTCCTTCGAATTCGTTCTAGTTTGATTAGCATCAAAAGGAACAGCAATCCTATCACTAGTGCCTTCAAAACGATTCCGTACAACTCACACAAGTCTTCATTTAGGGAGAACTTCTTAATGTTTCATTAGTTCTCTCAAATTGTCAAAATATAGGTGATTATGAGTCCTATTACTTTGTTCTAGTTGAAATTAGCATCAAAAGGAGCAATCCCATCACTATCGTGTTCAAAACGATGCATAGATCTCACACAGGTCTTCATTTAGGGAGACCTTCATCTTGTTTCATTGGTTGCTTTAAATTTACAAAGAAACTAGGTGATTAAGAGTTGTATTACTTCGTTATAGTTTGATTAGCGTCAAAACGAGAAAACCATGAGTATTACGTTCAAAACCTTGCATACATATCACACAATTCTTTATTTTGGGATACCTTTTGATTGTTTCATTAGTGCACTAAAATTGTCAAAGAAAGAGGTGATTAGGAGTCCTATAACTTCGTTCTAAGTTTGATAAGCATCAAAAGGAGCAATCCCATGACTATCGCGTTAAAAACGATGCGTACATCTTACACAAGTCTTCATTTAAGGAGACCTTCTAATTGTTTCGTTGGTTCTCTAAGATTGTTAAAGAAGGAGGTGATTTGGTGTCTTATTACTTTGTTCTAATTTGATTAGCATCAAAAAGAGCAATCCCATGACTATCGCGTTAAAAACGATGTGTACATCTCACACAAGTCTTGATTTAGAAGAACCTTCTAATTGTTTCATTGGTTTTCTCAAATTGTCAAGAAAAGAGGTGATTATGAGTCCTATAAATTCGTTATAGTTTGATTAGCGTCAAAAGAAGCAGCCATCCTATCACTAGTGCCTCCAAACGATCCGTACATCTCACACAAGTCTTTATTTAGGGAGACATTCTTAATGTTTCATTAGTTCTCTCAAAATATCAAAATATAGGTGATTATGAGTCCTAGTACTTCGTTCTAGTTGAAATTAGCATCAAAAGGAGCAATCCCATCACTATCGCGTTTAAAACGATCCGTAGATCTCACACAGGTCTTCATTTAGGGAGACCTTCATATTGTTTCATTGGTTGTTCCAAATTCACAAAGAAAGAGGTGATTAAGAGTTGTAATACTTCGTTCTAGTTTGATTTGCGTCAAAACGAGAAACCCATGACTATCGCGTTCAAAACCAGGAGTTCATATCACAAAATTCTTCATTTAGGGATACCTTCTTAATATTTCATTGGTGCATTAAAATTGTCAAAGAAAGATGTGATTAGGAGTCCTATAACTTCGTTCTAAGTTTGATTAGCATCAAAAGGAGCAATCCCATGACTATCGCATTAAAAACGATGCGTACGTCTCACACAAGTCTTCATTTAAGGAGACCTTCTTATTTTTTCATTGGTTCTCTAAAATTGTGAAAGAAGGAGGTGATTAGGAGTCTTATTACTTCGGTCTAAAGTGATTAGCATCAAAAAGAGCAATCCCATGACTATCGCATTAAAAACGATGTGTACATCTCACACAAGTCTTGATTTAGGAAGACCTTCTTATTGTTTCATTGGTACTCTCAAATTGTCAAAGAAAGAGGTGATTATAAGTCCTATGAATTCATTCTAATTTGAATAGCATCAAAAGGAGCAGCAATCCTATCACTAGTGCCTTCAAAACGATCCGTACATCTCACACAAGTCTTCATTTAGGTAGACCTTCTTAATGTTTCATTAGTTCTCTCAAATTGTCAAAATATAGGTGATTATGAGTCCTATTACATCGTTCTAGTTGAAATTAGCATCAAAAGGAGCAATCACATCACTATCGCATTCAAACGATGTGTAGATCTCACACAGGTCTTCATTTAGGGAGACCTTCATATTATTTCTTTGATTGTTTTAAATTTACAAAGAAATAGGTGATTAAGAGTTGTATTACTTCGTTCTAGTTTGATTAGCGTCAAAACGAGAAACCCATGACTATCGCGTTCCAAACCTTGCGTACATATCACACAATTCTTTATTTAGGGATACCTTTTTATTAATTCATTGGTGCACTAAAATTGTCAAAGAAAGAGGTGATTAGGAGTCCTATAACTTCGTTCTAAGTTTGATTAGCATCAAAAGGAACAATCCCATGACTATTGCGTTAAAAATGATGTGTACATCTCACACAAGTCTTCATTTAAGGAGACCTTCTTATTGTTTCATTGGTTCTCTAAGATTGTTAAAGAAAGAGGTGATTAGGAGTCTTATTACTTCGTTCTAATTTGATTAGCATCAAAAGGAGCAATCCCATGACTATCGCGTTAAAAACGATGTGTACATCTCACATAAGTCTTGATTTAGAAAGTCCTTTTTATTATTTCATTGGTTCTCTCAAATTGTCAAGGAATGAGGTGATTAGGAGTTCTATGAATTCGTTCTAGTTTGATTAGCGTCAAAAGGAGCAGCAATCCTATCACTAGTGCCTTCAAAACGATCCGTACATCTCACACAAGTCTTCATTTAGGTAGACCTTCTTAATGTTTCCTTAGTTCTCTCAAATTGTCAAAATATAGGTGATTATGAGTCCTATTACTTCGTTCTAGTTGAAATTAGCATCAAAAGGAGCAATCCCATCACTATCGCGTTCAAAACGATGCGTAGATCTCACACAGGTCTTCATTTAGGGAGACCTTCATATTGTTTCATTGGTTGTTTCAAATTTACAAAGAAAGAGGTGATTAAGAGTTGTATTACTTCGTTCTAGTTTGATTAGCGTCAAAACGAGAAACCCATGACTATCGCGTTCAAAACCATGCGTTCATATCACACAATTCTTCATTTAGGGATACCTTCTTATTGTTTCATTGGTGCATTAAAATTGACAAAGAAAGAGGTGATTAGGAATCTTATAACTTCGTTCTAAGTTTGATTAGCATCAAAAGGAGCAATCCCATGACTATCGCGTTAAAAACGATGCGTACATCTCACACAAGTCTTCAATTAAGGAGGCCTTCTTATTGTTTCATTGGTTCTCTAAAATTATGAAAGAAGGAGGTGATTAAGAGTCTTATTACTTCGTTCTAATTTGATTAGCATCAAAAGGAGCAATCCCATGACTATTGCGTTAAAAACGATGTGTACATCTCACACAAGTCTTAATTTAGAAAGACCTTCTTATTGTTTCATTGGTTCTCTCAAATTGTCAAGGAAAGAGGTGATTATGAGTCCTATGAATTCGTTCTAGTTTGATTAGCATCAAAAGGAGCAGCATTCCTATCACTAGTGCCTTCAAAACGATCCGTACATCTCACACAAGTCTTCATTTTGGGAGACCTTCTTAATGTTTCAATAGTTCTCTCAAATTGTCAAAATATAGTTGATTATGAGTCCTATTACGTCGTTCTAGTTGAAATTAGCATCAAATCAATCCCATCACTATCGCGTTCAAAACGATGCGTAGATCTCACACAGGTCTTCATTTAGCGAGACCTTCATATTGTTTCGTTGGTTGTTTCAAATTTACAAAGAAAGAGGTGATTAAGAGTTGTATTACTTCGTTCTAGTTTGATTAGCGTCAAAACGAGAAACCCATGACTATCGCGTTCAAAACCATGCGTTCATATCACACAATTCTTCATTTAGGGATATCTTCTTATTGTTTCATTGATGCATTAAAATTGTCAAAGAAAGAGATGATTAGGAGTCTTATAACTTCGTTCTAAGTTTGATTAGCATCAACAGGAGCAATCCCATGACTATTTCGTTAAAAACAATGCGTACATCTGACACAAGTCTTCATTTAAGGAGGCCTTCTTATTGTTTCATTGGTTCTCTAAAATTATGAAAGAATGAGGTGATTAGGAGTCTTATTACTTCGTTCTAATTTGATTAGCATCAAAAGGAGCAATCCCATGACTATCACGTTAAAAACGATGTGTATACCACACACAAGTCTTAATTTAGGGAGACCTTCTTATTGTTTCAGTGGTTCTCTCAAATTATCAAAGAAAGAGGTGATTATGAGTCCTATGAATTTAGTCCTTGTTTGATTAGCGTCAAAAGGAGCAGCAATCCTATCACTAGTGCCTTCAAAACGATTCGTACATCTCACACAAGTCTTCATTTAGGGAGACCTTCTTAATGTTTCATTAGTTCTGTCAAATTGTCAAAATATAGGTGATTATGAGTCCTATTACTTCGTTCTAGTTGAAATTAGCATCAAAAGGAGAAATCCCATCACTATCGCGCTCAAAACGATGCGTAGATCTCACACAGGTCTTCATTTTGGGAGACCTTCATATTATTTCATTGGTTGTTTCAAATTTACAAAGAAAGAGGTGATTAAGAGATATATTACTTCGTTCTAGTTTGATTAGCGTCAAAACGAGAAACCCATGACTATCGCGTTCAAAACCATGCGTTCATATCACACAATTCTTCATTTAGGGATATCTTCTTATTGTTTCATTGATGCATTAAAATTGTCAAAGAAAGAGATGATTAGGAGTCTTATAACTTCGTTCTAAGTTTGATTAGCATCAAAAGGAGCAATCCCATGACTAACGCATTAAAAACGATGCGTACATCTCACACAAGTCTTCATTTAAGGAGGCCTTCTTATTGTTTCATTGGTTCTCTAAAATTATGAAAGAAGGAGGTGATTAAGAGTCTTATTACTTCGTTCTAATTTGATTAGCATCAAAAGGAGCAATCCCATGCCTATCGCGTTAAAAACGATGTGTACATCTCACACAAGTCTTGATTTAGGGAAACCTTCAT
Organism: Panax stipuleanatus; assembly: GCA_020205555.1. Taxonomy (NCBI): domain Eukaryota; kingdom Viridiplantae; phylum Streptophyta; class Magnoliopsida; order Apiales; family Araliaceae; genus Panax; species Panax stipuleanatus. The sequence continues at coordinate 159,632 of JAINUT010002844.1, forward strand.
ATTGTTTCATTGGTTCTCTCAAATTGTCAAAGAAAGAGGTGATTACGAGTCCTACAAATTCGTTCTAGTTTGATTAGCATCAAAAGGAGCAGCAATCCTATCACTAGTGCCTTCAAAACGATCCGTACAACTCACACAAGTCTTCATTTAGGGAGAACTTCTTAATGTTTCATTAGTTCTCTCAAATTGTCAAAATATAGGTGATTATAAGTCCTATTACTTCGTTCTAGTTGAAATTAGTATCAAAAGGAGCAATCTCATCACTATCGTGTTCAAAACGATGCATAGATCTCACATAGGTCTTCATTTAGGGAGACCTTCATCTTGTTTCATTGGTTGCTTTAAATTTACAAAGAAACTAGGTGATTAAGAGTTGTATTACTTCGTTATAGTTTGATTAGCGTCAAAACGAGAAACCTATGACTATTGCATTCAAAACCTTGCGTACATATCACACAATTCTTTATTTAGGGATACCTTTTCATTGTTTCATTAGTGCACTAAAATTGTCAAAGAAAGAGGTGATTAGGAGTCCTATAACTTCATTCTAAGTTTGATTAGCATCAAAAGGAGCAATCCCATGACTATCGCGTTAAAAACGATGCGTACATCTCACACATGTCTTCATTTAAGGAGACCTTCTAATTGTTTCATTGGTTCTCTAAGATTGTTAAAGAAGGAGGTGAATAGGAGTCATATTACTTCTTTCTAATTTGATTAGCATCAAAAAGAGCAATCCCATGACTTTCGTGTTAAAAACGATGTGTACATCACACACAAGTCTTGATTTAGAAAGACCTTCTTATTGTTTCATTGGTTTTCTCAAACTGTCAAGGAAAGAGGTGATTATGAGTCCTATAAATTCATTATAGTTTTATTAGCGTCAAAAGGAGCAGCCATCCTATCACTAATGCCTCCAAACTATCTGTACATCTCACACAAGTCTTCATTTAGGTTGACCTTCTTAATATTTCATTAGTTCTCTCAAATTGTCAAAATATAGGTGATTATGAGTCCTATTACTTCGTTCTAGTTGAAATTAGCATCAAAAGGAGCAATTCCATCACTATCGGGTTCAAAACGATGCGTAGATCTCACACAGGTCTTCATTTTGGGAGACCTTCATATTGTTTCATTGGTTGTTTCAAATTTACAAAGGAAGAGGTGATTAAGAGTTGTATTACTTCGTTCTAGTTTGATTAGCGTCAAAACGAAAAACACATGACCATCACGTTCAAAACCATGCGTTCATATCACACAATTCTTCATTTAGGGATACCTTCTTACTGTTTCATTGGTGCACTAAAATTGTCAAAGAAAAATGTGATCAGGAGTCCTATAACTTCGTTCTTAGTTTGATTAGCATCAAAAGGAGCAATCCCAATACTATCGCGTTAAAAACGATGAATACATCTCACACAAGTCTTCATTTATGGAGACCTTCTTATTGTTTCATTGGTTCTCTAAAATTGTGAAAGAAGGAGGTGATTAGGAGTCTTATTACTTCGTTCTATTGTGATTAGCATCAGAAGGAGCAATCCCATGACTATCGCGTTAAAAACGATGTGTACATCTCACACAAGTCTTGATTTAGGAAGACCTTCTTATTGTTTCATTGGTACTCTCAAATTGTCAAAGAAAGAGGTGATTATGTGTCCTATGAATTCATTCTAGTTTGATTAGCATCAAAAGGAGCAGCAATCCTATCACTAGTGCCTTCAAAACAATCCGTACATCTCACACAAGTCTTCATTTATGGAGACCTTCTTCATGTTTCATTAGTTCTCTCAAATTGTCAAAATATAGGTGATTATGAGTCCTATTACATCGTTCTAGTTGAAATTTGTATCAAAAGGAGCAATCACATCACTATCGCATTCAAAACGATGTGTAGATCTCACACAGGTCTTCATTTAGGGAGACCTTCATATTGTTTCATTGATTGTTTTAAATTTACATAGAAACAGGTGATTAAGAGTTGTATTAAAACGTTCTAGTTTGATTAGCGTCGAAACGAGAAACCCATGACTATCTCGTTCAAAACCATGCGGTACATATCACACAATTCTTCATTTAGGGATACCTTTTTATTCTTCCATTGGTGCACTAAAATTGTCAAAGAAAGAGGTGATTAGGAGTCCTATAGCTTCGTTCTAAGTTTGATTAGAATGCAAAGGAGCAATCCCATGACTATCACGTTAAAAATGATGCGTACATCTCACACAAGTCTTCATTTAAGGAGACCTTATTGTTTCATTGGTTCCCTAAAATTGTGAAAGAAGGAGGTGATTAGGTGTCTTGTTACTTCGTTCTAATTTGATTAGCATCAAAAGGAGCAATCCAATGACTATCGCGTTAAAAATGATGTGTACATCTCACACAAGTCTTGATTTAGGGAGACCTTCTTATTGTTTCTTTGGTTCTCTCATATTGTCAAAGAAAGAGGTGATTATGTGTCCTCTAAATTCGTTCTAGTTTGATTAGTATCAAAAGGAGCAATCCTATCACTAGTGCCTTCAAAACGATCCGTACATCTCACACAAGTCTTCATTTAGGGAGACCTTCTTAATGTTTCATTAGTTCTCTCAAATTGTCAATATATAGCTGATTATGAGTCCTATTACTTCGTTCTAGTTGAAATTAGCATCAAAAGGAGCAATCCCGTCACTATCGCGTTCAAAACGATGCGTAGATCCCACACAGGTCTTCATTTAGGGAGACCTTCATATTGTTTCATTGGTTGTTTCAAATTTACAAAGAAAGAGGTGATTAAGAGTTATATTACTTCGTTCTAGTTTGATTAGTGTCAAAACGAGAAACCCATGACTATCGCGTTCAAAACCATGCGTTCATATCACACAATTCTTCATTTAAGGATACTGTGACACCCCCAAATCCGGGTACTTCGTTTCCACATGATTTGGTGTTCACTTTTTAACTATAACAAACATCTACCCAATATATCTTAAAATAAATTACAACCTTTATTCAACTATTAATAAAATCTCCCTTAAAACAAGGGTTACAACCTTCTCCATATCAATCCCAGGGTTACTCTAACCTTGAAATGAATATAATAAAGTACGAAAATAAAACATAACATTCAATTATTACAATCATTCTCAATTAAATAAAAATAAGTTTTCACTTGCTTTGCTTTCCCTTGCCCTTACTCGTAGACGGAGCATCAGCGTTATCAACCTTAACTGAAATTGTTATTTAATGCAAGAGTGAGCAAACCACAGCTCACTGGAGTTTAACAATAATATATACATGAAAGGAATTCTTTAAAAAGAATTTGAATAACTTAGCTTACTTCAACAATAAAGAATTGAATAATAATTCTCTATCAACATTAAAATTCGAATATAGAATTTATCTGAGTGTCATAAGACCTTTGAACTCTTGTCCTAGATTATAAATATTTCTATTTAAACCTTTAACAGTCAATAAGATTATGGACTTTAACTCGTACTTAGGGGGATCAGCCCTTCGTACCATGTATTGTGCACAAACATATTAACGCTATGCGTAGTAACCTCCCCTAGTAAATAGGATTGTTCAACTCAGTAATTTGAATTCAAGTCCGCACCAAAGAAAGTTTGGTTTGGATAAGCTTACAAGGGTAATTTATAATTCACGTTCATCAACTAAGGATTAGTTGAATCGACTTCCAATAATTCATAAATAAAGAATTATGAATTAACATATGCTTTAGAATCAACTTAAAGCATTTAAAATAATAACAGGATCTTACTTGAACAATAAGTTAAGATCATTTTAATTAAATAAACAATTGTCTAACACAGAAATAGAAAAGGACATTCTTAACAAGAATATATGAACTCAAGAAATTATACAAGATTAGGGTTTAGAAAACTTGCATAAAATTAACGAGTTTAAGGTTTAGAAGACTTGCCTCAAGCGCAAGCTACTTAACACAATTCACGTACTTTAATACTTGCTACACATATATATTCAATCACAATAACCTAAATTAGTTAACACGTAACTAATTCACATAAGTGATTAACCCTCATGGTTAACTCACTCTAATAATAATAATCAACTATCACATAGTTAATTAAATAATTATGTATTTAACTAAATTATAATTAAACAATTATAATTCAAACACTTAATCAAATTATAATTATAAACAAATTATAATAATTATAATCAATTAAACCACATCATGCATTTAATTACACAAATTATAATTAATCATGAAATTATCAATTTATAATCCATAATTAAACATGCATTTATTAAATTATAATTACATAAATTATAATTTAAATTAACATCTAATTGATTAAAATAAACTAACTTTTATACATTATAATTTCACAAAAATTAAAATTTAAATTAAACATTTACCCTTAATTATAATTAAGTAACTTATTGTACAATTAAACAATTATAGTTTATAATTTAAATACCATATTAGTTTTTTCAAAACTTTCTTTTTCTCGAATTATGGAATTATCAACTTCATGTTAACACATGTTATAGCAGCTAGATACATGCTCATTATCTTAGCAATAATGTAATGTAAACATAACAACACACTGCACACTTGACTAAAACTCACTGCCACTGCACTGTGCACGGCGCAGCTGCGCAGCCACAGGCTTTGGCACCGGCGCAGCTGCGCAGGGTAAGGAACTGGGAAGGACAAGCGGCGTAGCTGCGCTGCTCCTGGCCTTGCTACCGGCGCTGCTGCGCAGCAACTCGTTCAGATGCAGACAGCCACGTTACTCTGCTTCACCGATTAACCCATACAAGCCAACAAATGGATATTTACAGTAACTTAAACATTGTAAATCATACCTATGCAATTATACATATATATAGCATGCTTCCACAACACAAAACCATTTAAACAATGATAATCACAAGTTTTAAAAATCTAATTTGGCCATTTTCATGAAAACTCATATATTTTCCAAAATAAGTCACTGTAATCAAATTCTTAAGCAATTCAACTTATAACACATGCTTTATTCTCATGATTCAAGGTAGTATCATAGAAAATTTTTAAACAACATACTAACATATACCAATTTCTCAATGTAAAATCACCCATAATATATAAACTCATGAAATTCCATATGAACTCATATAAACATGAATTTTCTGTTAAAATATATTTCTACTGTAATTTGATTTCTAAAAATCATTGATAACCATATAATTCACCAAGAACAACACCACCTATATATATATATATATCATCCATGTTTATGCTATTACATGAAAACTCAGTTTTCATAGAGAATAAAACATGAAACTTAAATCGAGTTTTGAAAATATGAAAGTAGAGATTATGGATTACCTTTCGGTGATAGGAGAAGAAAACAAAGATTCACTCTAGCCTTCACAAGCTTCTTCTTCCTTCTCTTCTTCTCCAACTCTTCTCTGCTTTCTCTTTTTCCTTTGCTCTTTTCTTTCTTCTTTGCTCTTAGTTTAGACTTAGAATTAATCTAACGTAGTATAGAACTAACGTAATATAATATAATACGCGTACTAACTAATACTAATTAGCCTAATTAATTTAGCAATTACATAAGTTTCAAAATTCAAAAAGCCTTAAGGCTTTGTTTGGCCAAAACAACATTATTTTAAAAAATAGGTTATTATTACTAAGGCCATGTTTGGTAGAATAGATTTAAAACAAATGCAAAGCCTTGTTTATTTAAACTCATTTAAAATCCTTTTTCTTTTATTTTAACAAATTATTTAATACACACTTTAATGTCACATTTTAATTAATTAAATATCAATCATCTAATTTAATTAATTAAAATCTAACATCAATTAATCACATAAAATTGCCACATAATTATAATTACTCGCTAATTATAATCCATGTAACACTTCATCATATAATTCATCTAATTCAATTATCTCAATTAAATTAGAACTATAATATAACATTAATATTAATCAAATAAATATTACACATTCATTTAATTAGTATATAACACTTAATTAAATCACTCCATAAATCACATAATTTAATTATTTAACTCAATAAATAAATCACATAAAATATTTATTTATCTCAATAAATATTAAAATTAATTATAAAATCTCAATCGTTACAATCTTCCCTCCTTAAAAGGATTCTGTCCCCAGAATCACAAAAAAAATCTCGTCTATTACATTCTTCCCTTCTTAAAAGGATTCTGTCCCTAGAATCCGTATATAAGGGGTTACACATAACTAAGCAAATAAATGCGGATAAGACTTCATCATAACATCTTCGAGTTCCCACGTAGCTTCTTCAGCACTGTGGTTCCTCCAGATTACCTTAACAAAAGATATCACTTTATTCCTAAGTACTTGTTCCTTTCTATCAACTATTTGAACAGGCACTTCTTCATATGATAAGTCTTTATCAAATAGCAAAGGTTCATATTCTATTACATATTTATAATCGTGCTTGTAAGGTCTTAATACAGAAATATGAAAGACGTTATGTATATTCTCGAGCTCCGGAGGTAATGCAATCTAAGCAACCTCGCCCACCTTTCGTAGTACCTCAAAAGGTCTAATGAATCGGGGACTCAGCTTCCCCTTCTTACCGAATCAAATTTTCCCCTTCCAGGGAGATACTTTCAGGAACACGAAACTTCCTGGTAAGAATTCTCGGTTCTGTCGATGTAAATCGGCATACTTCTTTTGTCTGTCTTGAGCAGCAACTAATCTCGTTCTGATCAGCTTTACAATTTCGGCGGTTTGTTGTACCAATTCTGGTCCCAACAATTGACGTTCACCGACTTCATCCCAGCATAAAGGAGTTCTGCATTTTCTACCGTATAACGCTTCGTAAGGCGGCATACCAATACTTGCATGATGACTATTGTTGTAGGCGAACTCCACCAATGGTAGATGATCCTCCCAGCTTCCTTTGAAGTCCATCACACAAGCTCTCAGCATATCCTCAAGTGTTTGAATCGTTCTTTCGCTCTGGCCATCGGTCTGAGGATGATACGCTGTACTCATTCGTAATTGCGTTCCCATACATTCTTGCAATCGCTTCCAGAAATTAGACGTGAAACGTGGATCTCTGTCGGACACAATCGACACCGGAACACCATGTCGAGAAATAATTTTCTTCACGTAGAGCTTCGCTAGTTTATCCAGGTTGTACTTGACCCTGATCGGCAGAAAGTAGGCTGACTTTGTCAGTCGATCCACTATAACCCATATTGCATCATATCCCTTCTGAGTCGTTGGAAGTCCTACCACAAAATCCATCGTGATGTGCTCCCACTTCCACTCTGGAATTTCTAACGGTTGCAGCAAACCACTTGGTCTCTGGTGTTCTGCTTTGACTTTCTGACACGTTAAGCATTTCGCAACTCATTCAGCCACGTCCCTCTTCATATTCGGCCACCAGAAATGATGCCTGAGATCCTGGTACATCTTCGTACTCCCAGGGTGAATAGAATATCTAGAACTATGAGCTTCGCTCAAAATCTCCTCTTTGACCTCTGGTACTGGCGGTACCCAGATTCTACCTTCAAATCGTAACAGTCCTTCATTATCGACCTTGAACTTGAACTCTTCGCCATCAGTTAACCTCGTCCGAATCTTTTCACATTCTTCATCATGAAGTTGTCCTTCTTTCACTTTGTCTATTAAAGTAGAACCAGTGGTTACTTGAAACAACATCTCATCCGATTCTTTCGGAAACTTCACTTCCAACTCCAATCTAGCCATTTGTTCTATTAATCGATCCTGATCAGTTAACATACTCAACTTCTCCTGACCTTTTCTGCTCAATGCGTCGGCAACAACGTTAGCTTTACCCGGATGGTAAAGTATCTCGCAATCATAGTCTTTAATCAGTTCCAACCATCTTCTTTGGTGCATGTTCAAATCCTTCTGGGTAAATATATACTTCAAACTCTTGTGATCTGTGTATATTTCGCACTTCTCTCCATATAAGTAGTGCCTCCAAATCTTTAGGGCAAACACTACTGCCACCAATTCTAGATCATGGGTCGGATACCCCTTCTCGTAATCCTTCAGCTGACGTGACGCATATGCAATGACTTTGCCGCTCTGCATCAATACACAGCCTAATCCTTTATCTGAGGCATCGCTATATACTACAAAATTTCCCGAACTATCCGGTAAAGACAATACAGGCGCAGTACTCAACCTCTTCTTCAGCTCTTGAAAACTCTCCTCACACTTCTCCGTCCAAACAAACTTAACTATTTTACGAGTCAAATTCGTCAACGGAGTTGCGATTCTAGAAAAGTCTTAAATAAATCTTCGGTAATAACCAGCCAATCCTAAGAAACTTCTCACTTCAGAGGGCGTCTTCGGCTGTTCCCAACTAATTACGGCCTCAACTTTCGACGGATCTACCGAAATACCATCCTTGTCGATCACGTGGCCAAGAAATTGCACACGTTCCAACCAAAATTCGCATTTTGAGAATTTAGCGTAAAGCTTTTCTCGTCTCAGGGCTTCTAAGGTTAGTCGTAAGTGTTCAGCATGCTCTTCCTCGGTCTTGGAATAAACCAGTGATAGTAGTGTGCATACAAGCCAATCATGTATGATGATAAAGCACGTACTTTGTAAACAATCTTATTTATTTATTAATAAAATATTCATTTATTAAAGGCATTTAATTATCTACATGTTGCTGTTTTTATAATATGTAAATAACCCATAGTTTTAAGCAAAGCTTTTAGAATCATGATGATGATCATGCTAATGAGATCTAAATTCTTAGAAAGTTTTAAAACTAAAATAGTTCCCAATCGCGGGATTACTAAAAAGGGGATTAGTAAATCCGGATAGATTGGTACATATGTTGCTTGCTCATTGGATGAGGATGATTGATCTCATGATCATTTGTGTGGAGACACTAAAGCAAGTATGTAGGTGCTTATTGGAGAATAAGTTCACTGAACGTGATTCGCTATGGAATACCTAATGGAGTTTTACTCGCATGTCAATAGGAATTCCTAATGTGATAGTAGTACAAGTGATCCTTGGACTTGAGATCATCATAGTATCTTGTATGTAACAAATTATACTTTGACTTATTCCTTAAGACCTTTTAGGGCATATATAGGGTATGCTTGGGTATAATGAGTTACATATGGAGATAATGAATGATCAATAAAGAATCTACCACCTCTAGTAAAAGAGGAGATATGTCCTATGTGATTCGTTAAATGACAACCCAGGAATCCTTGGCCAAGGTGAAATGAAATTAGAAAGGAGTTTTTAATTTGCATTATTTGGAGTTGTGCATTTTCTAATCGAAATACATATAATTAAATAAAATAAGACTTGACAGTAAATCCATGTCTTATATTTAATTGGGACATTGTATGGTGGAAGGATTGAATTGTATGGTAACTATTAACTCACAGGTTCTTTTATGATTAATGTTGAAATCTATATTATCTGGAAAGTCGTTGATCGCTAGGGAGGCTTATCCCTATTGTAGAATAAATATTATTTATTTAAATAGATTATTAGTTTAATTTATTTATTTAAATAAGATTAAAATTGTTTTAATTGATTTATTCACAACCGGTTTAATATGGAGAACCTAAAGGGTCACACCATAAAAGGAAGAATAATTATTTAAGAAGGTAATGGCATAATCGTAATAATGCATTAAGTATAATTAATTTAATCTATGGTGATAGAATAAATTAAATAGCTTAATGTTTATTATTAATATTTTGGAAATATTAAATATAAATTAATAAGAGGAGTCTTATTAATATTATTACAATTATTATTATTTTAATTTCTAAAGGAGTTTAGTAATTAATTTAATATTTAGTACTCTCATTTATTCCTAATAAGATTAGGAGACAAATTAATTAAATGAATTTAATTAATTATTCCCATGTGGTGGGAAGCCTAAATTAATTAAAGGAGTTTAATTAATTAAAAGAAATTCCATGTCTAATAGGATTAGAAGGGTTGACCAATGTCTATATAAGAGAAGTCTTATAATAGATATTAGATGATGCAATTCCAATTGTTGGAGAGTACTCCTTTTCTATAGAAGATAGAACACTAAGCCAAACACCCTCCTTCTTGATAATTTCTCTTCCTTGGTGGATCACCTCTAGAGGCCAAACACTTGGGTGGCTAACGTTGATCAAAGAAAGGAATCTAACCCGAAAATTCAAGGAGATCACGAAGAACAAGGAGTTGAACTAGTACCTGTGGAAGCTTCGTTCTACAAGGGTATGATTCCATAACTTCTTATTTATCGTTTTAAATTAATAATTTGCATAAAGGATGATCCGGGTAATGGTTTTGTAGAATTTTTTTTTTAAACTCTGATATACCATGCTTCCGCTAATTTTTGCAATTTGATTGCGTCACGATTTCGTACAAACCCAACAACCAGGATGTCATCTATGAACACTACCACGAACTTGTCCAGAAATGGCTTGAACACCCTGTTCATTAAGTCCATAAATGCAGCTGGGGCATTCGTGAGACCAAATGACATCACCAAGAACTCGTAATGACCATACCGAGTTCTAAAAGCCATTTTCGGTATATCTTCCTTCCTCACCTTCAATTGATGATACCCGCTTCTCAAATCGATTTTCAAAAACTATTTCGCACCCTTCAGTTGATCAAACAAGTCATCAATCCTAGGTAAAGGATACCTATTCTTGATCGTAACTTTATTCAACTCTCTATAATCAATGCAAAGACGCATCGACCCATCCTTTTTCTTTACAAATAAGACATGCGCTCCCCACGGCGAAACGCTCGGTTGAATATACTTCTTGTCTAGCAGTTCCTGCAGTTGAACCATCAGTTCCTTCATCTCGACTAGAGCCATTCGGTACGGAGCCTTCGAAATCGGAGCAGTTCCCGGTGCTAGATCGATCACGAACTCTGTCTCCCTATCTGGCGGAAGTTCTGGAAAATCGCTTGGAAAAACGTCCACAAACTACTTAACTACCGATATCTCCTCCACCTTCGGGCTTTCCTTACGCGAATCTATTATGTAGGCTAGATATCCTACACAGCCTTGCGTCAGAAGTTTCTTGGCTTGCATAATCGTCAGACAACTCGCTTGCCTAGGCGATTTGCTACCATAGAACACCAACTTCGACGGAGTCGTAAGGTTTACCGACTTCTTCTGACAGTCGATTACCGCCCCATGGTTGAACAACCAATCCATACCTAGTATGACGTCGAATTCCCCAAGTTTTATCGGAATCAAATCTACTCTAAGCTCCCGACCCTTAATGTCCAATCTACAGTTCTTATAAACGCTCCTAACATGATTTTTTTTAATAAACCTGCCGGACTCTTTTAATAAAAGAAGGTGACATCTTTTAAAAAAAAATATGATATATTTATATATTATATTCTAAATAATTTTATAATTAAAATAAAGAGTTTATTTTAATCTTGAAATTGGATTTCATGCAATTTAAAATTGCCCATTAAATGATAGTCATATATATATGGAATGTTCATGAGATGAATATTTATTTATTGATATATATGGTGATATGTATGATAATAAATGGGGATTGATTATGGACTATTTGACCAATGTGATTGGATTTTATTTTAGTTGAATGCTTGAATGAATGGGTTTTATTAAATGGGGTCTGTGTACCTCGTCTTCTCTAATTTTTTTTCTTTCTCTTGATGTAAAATTCTATCTTCCTCCTATGTATTTCCCCTTGACTGCTGATCAAGGTTTCTATTTAAATTAAATAGTTTAATGTAATAGAAATAGTTAGAATTATCTTGAAGAAATTAGAGACCAAGGAGCAAGGAGCGCGTGAAGACCTGTTTGTATGGAGCCCGGGTTTAAATGTAATAGTTATATTTAAATTTAAATTCTTGCATTCCTAGGTTTGACCTTTTGGTTCACTTGGTGGCTCTAGTGAACCAAACTAGAATAAAAGTCCATAATCAATCCGGGTAGAATATAATATTCTATATTGCATGCTAAATATTATATATATTATATTTTATGCAAACATGCTTCGCATATTTAATAAAATGACGCGTATTTTATATATATATGTGCATGCGCGCTAAACAAGATGAGACAAATAATAACAAACCCCTCAAAGAAATAATATTAAGTCCGAAGCGTTCAAATGATATTTGGAATATCGAACGTCGCCTTCTAGCATGATAAATTAATAGAGTATTAAATATTTAATATGAGCTTGTTGTGCTATCCACAAGGCGAGTATTGCGTATTTAAGATGTTAATTAATCACATTTGATGCTTATCAAGAAAATTGAACGATCTAGTCTTGTTGTGCTATCCACAAGGACGAACATTTTTCTTTTTTGAATTTATGGAAGTGCTAGGCTGGACTTAACTTAAATCATTTTAGTTCGGATGTGCACACACTTGACCATTATGATTTAAGAGGCAAAATAAAAGGAATTACATGGTGATGTAATTGACAAGAGTTGTCTACCTATTTATTTGTATATCGCTTGTTGTGCTATCCACAAGGTTATATACATTTGAAATGGGATCCTTATTCTCACTAGCAAATCTTTAATTAGATGTTGCCGAACTATATAAGTGAGGGTAATATAGTTTGATGAAAATAGTGGGAGATACCAATTTAAAATAAAGACCTAAATTTATTTTGGTATGCAAAATTAATAAAATGAATGTTTGCTAAAATATTGTTTTTCACAGGCAGAATTTTAAAAATGTCAAAATCACTAATTTCACTGCGAAGCATACTTGATGCTAATAAGCTTACCGGGCCGAATTATACGGACTGGCTAAGAAATCTGAGAATAGTTCTCACTGCTGAAAAGATTTTTTATGTCCTAAACTCACCTGTCCCTGGAACTGTTTCAGAAACAGCCTCTGAGGAAGAGATTGCCACCATTGTAAAGTGGCAAGATGATGCATCTGTGGCTCAATGCATCATGCTCGCATCCATGAATAACGAGCTTCAGCGTCAGCACGAAAATATGGATGCTCCTACTATGTTGATTCACCTCAAGGAATTGTATGGTGAACAAAGTAGGACTGCTAGATATGAGATATCTAAGGAGCTCTTCCGATCTCGAATGACCAAGGGCAAAGCGAACATAAAGGAACAAAAGAAATCTGATCCAGCTAGCAAAGGAATGTGCTTCCATTGCAACGAGCCGGGTCATTGGAAGAGGAACTGCAAGAAGTTTCTGGCAAAGAAGAAGCTTGGAGAAGCTTTGACTTCCAATCAAGGTTTGTTCATGATTGAAATTAATTTTTCAGAAAGTCAAAATTCTACTTGGGTATTGGATACCGGCTGTGGTTCTCACATATGTAATAATGTGAAGGGACTGGTCAGAAGTAGAAAGCTGAACAATGATGAGGTGATCCTACGAGTGGGGAATGGAGAAAAGGTTGCTGCATTAGCTGTAGGAACTTATTATTTAGCAATGCCTTCGGGCAAGTCCATTTATCTTAATAATTGTTATTATGTTCCGAATATTATTAAAAACATTATTTCAATTTCTGTATTGGATATGGAAGGATTTAACGTTGCTATAAAGAACAATAGTTGTTCTATTTATAAAGACGATGTTTTATATGGTGTTGGAAATTTGCGAAATGGACTTTATACACTTGACTTACAAGAAAATATTTTTCAAATTGAACAAACTAAGAAAAGGAAAAGAGATGATATTAATTATACCTACATGTGGCACTATAGACTAGGTCATATCAATGAAACAAGATTATCCAAGTTGCATAAAGATGGGCCCCTCGAGCTATCTGATTATGAATCATATCCAACTTGTAAATCTTGTCTCATGGGTAAAATGACTAAATCTCCTTTTAGTGGAAAAGGAGAAAGAGTTACAGAGTTGTTGGCATTGATTCACACAGACGTTTGTGGACCTATGACAACAAGTGCACGGGGTGGGTATTCTTATTTTATTACTTTCACTGATGATCACTCAAGATTTGGATATGTGTATTTAATGAAATACAAGTCAGAATCATTTGAAAAGTTCAAAGAGTTCAGAAGTGAAGTAGAGAAACAAACGGGCAAGAGTATAAAGATACTTCGATCAGATCGAGGTGGAGAATACTTAAGCGGTGAGTTTCTCAATTGTCTCAAAGAAAATGGTATATTCTCACAATGGACTCCTCCAGGTACACCACAGTTAAATGGAGTATCTGAAAGGAGAAATCGAACACTGTTAGACATGGTTTGATCCATGATGAGTTTTACCGACCTTCCAATTTTCTTCTGGGGATATGCCCTAGAAACGGCTGCATACCTACTTAACAAGGTACCTACCAAATCCGCCCCAAAGACTCCATATGAGATGTGGAAGGGGAGAAAACCAAATCTTAAGCATGTTAAGACTTGGGGTTGTCCAGCTTATGTCAAAAAGTTTGAACATGATAAGCAATAGACTAAATCCGAAAAGTGTAGATTTGTGGGATACCCTAAAGAAACTGTAGGGTATTATTTCTATCATCTAACTGATCAAAAGGTGTTTGTTGCGAAACATGCTGCCTTCTTGGAAAAGGAGTTTATCCATGAAGGGGTCAGCGGGAGTAAGATATATCTTGAAGAAGTTCAAGAACCACAAATTACCACGGATCAAAGTCAGGTACCTGACCAAGTAGAAGAACCTACTATACCACACCCTGTTCGTAAATCTGGGAGAGTACCGAAGATACCTGAGAGGTATGGATTCGTTATAGAGGATGACGATGAGGTACACATCATGAATGATGATGATCCATTGAATTACGAACAGGCCATGAGTAATAAAGACTCAGGGAAATGGCTTGAAGCCATGAAATCCGAAATGGACTCCATGTATGAAAACAAAGTATGGACTTTGGTTTCACCACCTGAAGGCATTATGCCTATTGGGTGTAAATGGGTCTTTAAAAGAAAGACTGGAGCGGACGGCAAGGTGGAGACCTATAAGGCCTGACTGGTTGCAAAAGGTTTCAAACAAAGACAAGCAGTTAATTATGATGAAACCTTTTCACCAGTAGCTATGCTCAAGTCCATTCGGATTTTGCTTGCGATTGCAGCTTATAACGACTATGAGATCTGGCAGATGGACGTGAAAACGGCCTTCCTCAATGGGAAACTTGAGGAGGATGTGTATATGACACAGCCAGAGTTGTTTCAAAGGTTGGAATAAATCAAGTCTGTAAGCTGCAACGATCCATTTATGGATTGAAGCAAGCTTCTCGTAGATGGAACATTCGTTTTGATGAGACAATCAAAGAGTTTGATTTTATCAAAAATGACGATGAACCATGTGTGTACAAGAAGGTTAGTGGGAGCGCTGTTTCATTCCATGTATTATATGTTGATGATATATTACTGATAGGGAATGAAATTTCTATGCTAAAATCGATCAAAATAAAGTTGTCTAAACATTCCTCCATGAATGATTTGGGTAGAACATCCCACATTGGGGATATAAATCTGTATTAATAGATTTAAAAGGATGTTCGGCTTAACCCATGGAAACGTATATTCATTAGATGCTAAAGGCGTTTAGCATGGCAACTCCAAAAGGTGCCTCATGATGATGAGCCACGGAGTGTATCTCTCTAAAATTGTCCTCAGTAAAAGAGAGATCGCATAAGTAACTATTATGTATGCAATGAAATATACAAGACTTGATGTTGATCAGTCATATTCTGGAGAAGATCTCTGTGAGACAGTGATAAACATCTCAAAGTACTTAACTGACACTAAGGATGTCATCATGACACATGATGGGTCTGAATTAAACTAGAAGACTAAACAGACTCAAGTTTTCAGACTGACCAAGACGACAGCAAAATCCACTTTATGGTAAGTCGTTACCTTAAAAGGTGGTGCAGTAAATTGGAAAGGTTTCAAACAGCAAAAGTTGCTGGGTTAGTGACAAAGACAAAGTATATAACTGTAAGTGAAGCTGCAAGTTGATGTTTCGGATGAAAAGTTCATTACAGAACTACGAATAGTTCCTAAGTCTCATCTTGAATCTAAACATGTGTTGCGGCACTTTGATTAAAAAAAAATCATTGAAAGAGGAGAGTGTGGACTCTCAAGACAACATTGCAGATCCATTTACTAAAGCTTTAACACAACAGCAGTTTGATCGTCACTTAGAGAAGATGGGTATGAGATACCATGGCGATTGGCTTTAGTGCAAGTGGGAGATTGATAGTAGTGTGCATACAAGCCAATCATTATGATGATAAAACACGTACTTTGTAAACAATCTTATTTATTTATTAATAAAATATTCATTTATTAAAGGCATTTAATTATCTACATGTTGCTGTTTTTATAATATGTAAATAACCCATAGTTTTAAGCAAAGCTTTTAGAATCATGATGATGATCATGCTAATGTGATCTAAATTCTTAGAAAGTTTTAAAACTAAAATAGTTCCCAATCGCGGGATTACTAAAAAGGGGATTAGTAAATCCGGATAGATTGGTACATATGTTGCTTGCTCATTGGATGAGGATGATTGATCTCATGATCATTTGTGTGGAGACACTAAAGCAAGTATGTAGGTGCTTATTGGAGAATAAGTTCACTGAACGTGATTCGCTATGGAATACCTAATGGAGTTTTACTCGCATGTCAATAGGAATTCCTAATGTGATAGTAGTACAAGTGATCCTTGGACTTGAGATCATCATAGTATCTTGTATGTAACAAATTATACTTTGACTTATTCCTTAAGACCTTTTAAGGCATATATAGGGTATGCTTGGGTATAATGAGTTACATATGGAGATAATGAATGATCAATAAAGAATCTACCACCTCTAGTAAAAGAGGAGATATGTCCTATGTGATTCGTTAAATGACAACCCAGGAATCCTTGGCCAAGGTGAAATGAAATTAGAAAGGAGTTTTTAATTTGCATTATTTGGAGTTGTGCATTTTCTAATCGAAATACATATAATTAAATAAAATAAGACTTGACAGTAAATCCATGTCTTATATTTAATTGGGACATTGTATGGTGGAAGGATTGAATTGTATGGTAACTATTAACTCACAGGTTCTTTTATGATTAATGTTGAAATCTATATTATCTGGAAAGTCGTTGATCGCTAGGGAGGCTTATCCCTATTGTAGAATAAATATTATTTATTTAAATAGATTATTAGTTTAATTTATTTATTTAAATAAGATTAAAATTGTTTTAATTGATTTATTCACAACCGGTTTAATATGGAGAACCTAAAGGGTCACACCATAAAAGGAAGAATAATTATTTAAGAAGGTAATGGCATAATCGTAATAATGCATTAAGTATAATTAATTTAATCTATGGTGATAGAATAAATTAAATAGCTTAATGTTTATTATTTAATATTTTGGAAATATTAAATATAAATTAATAAGAGGAGTCTTATTAATATTATTACAATTATTATTATTTTAATTTCTAAAGGAGTTTAGTAATTAATTTAATATTTAGTACTCTCATTTATTCCTAATAAGATTAGGAGACAAATTAATTAAATGAATTTAATTAATTATTCCCATGTGGTGGGAAGCCTAAATTAATTAAAGGAGTTTAATTAATTAAAAGAAATTCCATGTCTAATAGGATTAGAAGGGTTGACCAATGTCTATATAAGAGAAGTCTTATAATAGCTATTAGATGATGCAATTCCAATTGTTGGAGAGTACTCCTTTTCTATAGAAGATAGAACACTAAGCCAAACACCCTCCTTCTTGATAATTTCTCTTCCTTGGTGGATCACCTCTAGAGGCCAAACACTTGGGTGGCTAACGTTGATCAAAGAAAGGAATCTAACCCGAAAATTCAAGGAGATCACGAAGAACAAGGAGTTGAACTAGTACCTGTGGAAGCTTCGTTCTACAAGGGTATGATTCCATAACTTCTTATTTATCGTTTTAAATTAATAATTTGCATAAAGGATGATCCGGGTAATGGTTTTGTAGAATTTTTTTTTTAAACTCTGATATACCATGCTTCCGCTAATTTTTGCAATTTGATTGCGTCACGATTTCGTACAAACCCAACAACCAGGATGTCATCTATGAACACTACCACGAACTTGTCCAGAAATGGCTTGAACACCCTGTTCATTAAGTCCATAAATGCAGCTGGGGCATTCGTGAGACCAAATGACATCACCAAGAACTCGTAATGAC
Source organism: Panax stipuleanatus (assembly GCA_020205555.1). NCBI lineage: Eukaryota > Viridiplantae > Streptophyta > Magnoliopsida > Apiales > Araliaceae > Panax > Panax stipuleanatus. The sequence continues at coordinate 177,812 of JAINUT010002844.1, forward strand.
CATACCGAGTTCTAAAAGCCATTTTCGGTATATCTTCCTTCCTCACCTTCAATTGATGATACCCGCTTCTCAAATCGATTTTCAAAAACTATTTCGCACCCTTCAGTTGATCAAACAAGTCATCAATCCTAGGTAAAGGATACCTATTCTTGATCGTAACTTTATTCAACTCTCTATAATCAATGCAAAGACGCATCGACCCATCCTTTTTCTTTACAAATAAGACATGCGCTCCCCACGGCGAAACGCTCGGTTGAATATACTTCTTGTCTAGCAGTTCCTGCAGTTGAACCATCAGTTCCTTCATCTCGACTAGAGCCATTCGGTACGGAGCCTTCGAAATCGGAGCAGTTCCCGGTGCTAGATCGATCACGAACTCTGTCTCCCTATCTGGCGGAAGTTCTGGAAAATCGCTTGGAAAAACGTCCACAAACTACTTAACTACCGATATCTCCTCCACCTTCGGGCTTTCCTTACGCGAATCTATTATGTAGGCTAGATATCCTACACAGCCTTGCGTCAGAAGTTTCTTGGCTTGCATAATCGTCAGACAACTCGCTTGCCTAGGCGATTTGCTACCATAGAACACCAACTTCGACGGAGTCGTAAGGTTTACCGACTTCTTCTGACAGTCGATTACCGCCCCATGGTTGAACAACCAATCCATACCTAGTATGACGTCGAATTCCCCAAGTTTTATCGGAATCAAATCTACTCTAAGCTCCCGACCCTTAATGTCCAATCTACAGTTCTTATAAACGCTCCTAACATGATTTTTTTTAATAAACCTGCCGGACTCTTTTAATAAAAGAAGGTGACATCTTTTAAAAAAAATATGATATATTTATATATTATATTCTAAATAATTTTATAATTAAAATAAAGAGTTTATTTTAATCTTGAAATTGGATTTCATGCAATTTAAAATTGCCCATTAAATGATACTCATATATATATGGAATGTTCATGAGATGAATATTTATTTATTGATATATATGGTGATATGTATGATAATAAATGGGGATTGATTATGGACTATTTGACCAATGTGATTGGATTTTATTTTAGTTGAATGCTTGAATGAATGGGTTTTATTAAATGGGGTCTGTGTACCTCGTCTTCTCTAATTTTTTTTCTTTCTCTTGATGTAAAATTCTATCTTCCTCCTATGTATTTCCCCTTGACTGCTGATCAAGGTTTCTATTTAAATTAAATAGTTTAATGTAATAGAAATAGTTAGAATTATCTTGAAGAAATTAGAGACCAAGGAGCAAGGAGCGCGTGAAGACCTGTTTGTATGGAGCCCGGGTTTAAATGTAATAGTTATATTTAAATTTAAATTCTTGCATTCCTAGGTTTGACCTTTTGGTTCACTTGGTGGCTCTAGTGAACCAAACTAGAATAAAAGTCCATAATCAATCCGGGTAGAATATAATATTCTATATTGCATGCTAAATATTATATATATTATATTTTATGCAAACATGCTTCGCATATTTAATAAAATGACGCGTATTTTATATATATATGTGCATGCGCGCTAAACAAGATGAGACAAATAATAACAAACCCCTCAAAGAAATAATATTAAGTCCGAAGCGTTCAAATGATATTTGGAATATCGAACGTCGCCTTCTAGCATGATAAATTAATAGAGTATTAAATATTTAATATGAGCTTGTTGTGCTATCCACAAGGCGAGTATTGCGTATTTAAGATGTTAATTAATCACATTTGATGCTTATCAAGAAAATTGAACGATCTAGTCTTGTTGTGCTATCCACAAGGACGAACATTTTTCTTTTTTGAATTTATGGAAGTGCTAGGCTGGACTTAACTTAAATCATTTTAGTTCGGATGTGCACACACTTGACCATTATGATTTAAGAGGCAAAATAAAAGGAATTACATGGTGATGTAATTGACAAGAGTTGTCTACCTATTTATTTGTATATCGCTTGTTGTGCTATCCACAAGGTTATATACATTTGAAATGGGATCCTTATTCTCACTAGCAAATCTTTAATTAGATGTTGCCGAACTATATAAGTGAGGGTAATATAGTTTGATGAAAATAGTGGGAGATACCAATTTAAAATAAAGACCTAAATTTATTTTGGTATGCAAAATTAATAAAATGAATGTTTGCTAAAATATTGTTTTTCACAGGCAGAATTTTAAAAATGTCAAAATCACTAATTTCACTGCGAAGCATACTTGATGCTAATAAGCTTACCGGGCCGAATTATACGGACTGGCTAAGAAATCTGAGAATAGTTCTCACTGCTGAAAAGATTTTTTATGTCCTAAACTCACCTGTCCCTGGAACTGTTTCAGAAACAGCCTCTGAGGAAGAGATTGCCACCATTGTAAAGTGGCAAGATGATGCATCTGTGGCTCAATGCATCATGCTCGCATCCATGAATAACGAGCTTCAGCGTCAGCACGAAAATATGGATGCTCCTACTATGTTGATTCACCTCAAGGAATTGTATGGTGAACAAAGTAGGACTGCTAGATATGAGATATCTAAGGAGCTCTTCCGATCTCGAATGACCAAGGGCAAAGCGAACATAAAGGAACAAAAGAAATCTGATCCAGCTAGCAAAGGAATGTGCTTCCATTGCAACGAGCCGGGTCATTGGAAGAGGAACTGCAAGAAGTTTCTGGCAAAGAAGAAGCTTGGAGAAGCTTTGACTTCCAATCAAGGTTTGTTCATGATTGAAATTAATTTTTCAGAAAGTCAAAATTCTACTTGGGTATTGGATACCGGCTGTGGTTCTCACATATGTAATAATGTGAAGGGACTGGTCAGAAGTAGAAAGCTGAACAATGATGAGGTGATCCTACGAGTGGGGAATGGAGAAAAGGTTGCTGCATTAGCTGTAGGAACTTATTATTTAGCAATGCCTTCGGGCAAGTCCATTTATCTTAATAATTGTTATTATGTTCCGAATATTATTAAAAACATTATTTCAATTTCTGTATTGGATATGGAAGGATTTAACGTTGCTATAAAGAACAATAGTTGTTCTATTTATAAAGACGATGTTTTATATGGTGTTGGAAATTTGCGAAATGGACTTTATACACTTGACTTACAAGAAAATATTTTTCAAATTGAACAAACTAAGAAAAGGAAAAGAGATGATATTAATTATACCTACATGTGGCACTGTAGACTAGGTCATATCAATGAAACAAGATTATCCAAGTTGCATAAAGATGGGCCCCTCGAGCTATCTGATTATGAATCATATCCAACTTGTAAATCTTGTCTCATGGGTAAAATGACTAAATCTCCTTTTAGTGGAAAAGGAGAAAGAGTTACAGAGTTGTTGGCATTGATTCACACAGACGTTTGTGGACCTATGACAACAAGTGCACGGGGTGGGTATTCTTATTTTATTACTTTCACTGATGATCACTCAAGATTTGGATATGTGTATTTAATGAAATACAAGTCAGAATCATTTGAAAAGTTCAAAGAGTTCAGAAGTGAAGTAGAGAAACAAACGGGCAAGAGTATAAAGATACTTCGATCAGATCGAGGTGGAGAATACTTAAGCGGTGAGTTTCTCAATTGTCTCAAAGAAAATGGTATATTCTCACAATGGACTCCTCCAGGTACACCACAGTTAAATGGAGTATCTGAAAGGAGAAATCGAACACTGTTAGACATGGTTTGATCCATGATGAGTTTTACCGACCTTCCAATTTTCTTCTGGGGATATGCCCTAGAAACGGCTGCATACCTACTTAACAAGGTACCTACCAAATCCGCCCCAAAGACTCCATATGAGATGTGGAAGGGGAGAAAACCAAATCTTAAGCATGTTAAGACTTGGGGTTGTCCAGCTTATGTCAAAAAGTTTGAACATGATAAGCAATAGACTAAATCCGAAAAGTGTAGATTTGTGGGATACCCTAAAGAAACTGTAGGGTATTATTTCTATCATCTAACTGATCAAAAGGTGTTTGTTGCGAAACATGCTGCCTTCTTGGAAAAGGAGTTTATCCATGAAGGGGTCAGCGGGAGTAAGATATATCTTGAAGAAGTTCAAGAACCACAAATTACCACGGATCAAAGTCAGGTACCTGACCAAGTAGAAGAACCTACTATACCACACCCTGTTCGTAAATCTGGGAGAGTACCGAAGATACCTGAGAGGTATGGATTCGTTATAGAGGATGACGATGAGGTACACATCATGAATGATGATGATCCATTGAATTACGAACAGGCCATGAGTAATAAAGACTCAGGGAAATGGCTTGAAGCCATGAAATCCGAAATGGACTCCATGTATGAAAACAAAGTATGGACTTTGGTTTCACCACCTGAAGGCATTATGCCTATTGGGTGTAAATGGGTCTTTAAAAGAAAGACTGGAGCGGACGGCAAGGTGGAGACCTATAAGGCCTGACTGGTTGCAAAAGGTTTCAAACAAAGACAAGCAGTTAATTATGATGAAACCTTTTCACCAGTAGCTATGCTCAAGTCCATTCGGATTTTGCTTGCGATTGCAGCTTATAACGACTATGAGATCTGGCAGATGGACGTGAAAACGGCCTTCCTCAATGGGAAACTTGAGGAGGATGTGTATATGACACAGCCAGAGTTGTTTCAAAGGTTGGAATAAATCAAGTCTGTAAGCTGCAACGATCCATTTATGGATTGAAGCAAGCTTCTCGTAGATGGAACATTCGTTTTGATGAGACAATCAAAGAGTTTGATTTTATCAAAAATGACGATGAACCATGTGTGTACAAGAAGGTTAGTGGGAGCGCTGTTTCATTCCATGTATTATATGTTGATGATATATTACTGATAGGGAATGAAATTTCTATGCTAAAATCGATCAAAATAAAGTTGTCTAAACATTCCTCCATGAATGATTTGGGTAGAACATCCCACATTGGGGATATAAATCTGTATTAATAGATTTAAAAGGATGTTCGGCTTAACCCATGGAAACGTATATTCATTAGATGCTAAAGGCGTTTAGCATGGCAACTCCAAAAGGTGCCTCATGATGATGAGCCACGGAGTGTATCTCTCTAAAATTGTCCTCAGTAAAAGAGAGATCGCATAAGTAACTATTATGTATGCAATGAAATATACAAGACTTGATGTTGATCAGTCATATTCTGGAGAAGATCTCTGTGAGACAGTGATAAACATCTCAAAGTACTTAACTGACACTAAGGATGTCATCATGACACATGATGGGTCTGAATTAAACTAGAAGACTAAACAGACTCAAGTTTTCAGACTGACCAAGACGACAGCAAAATCCACTTTATGGTAAGTCGTTACCTTAAAAGGTGGTGCAGTAAATTGGAAAGGTTTCAAACAGCAAAAGTTGCTGGGTTAGTGACAAAGACAAAGTATATAACTGTAAGTGAAGCTGCAAGTTGATGTTTCGGATGAAAAGTTCATTACAGAACTACGAATAGTTCCTAAGTCTCATCTTGAATCTAAACATGTGTTGCGGCACTTTGATTAAAAAAAAAATCATTGAAAGAGGAGAGTGTGGACTCTCAAGACAACATTGCAGATCCATTTACTAAAGCTTTAACACAACAGCAGTTTGATCGTCACTTAGAGAAGATGGGTATGAGATACCATGGCGATTGGCTTTAGTGCAAGTGGGAGATTGATAGTAGTGTGCATACAAGCCAATCATTATGATGATAAAACACGTACTTTGTAAACAATCTTATTTATTTATTAATAAAATATTCATTTATTAAAGGCATTTAATTATCTACATGTTGCTGTTTTTATAATATGTAAATAACCCATAGTTTTAAGCAAAGCTTTTAGAATCATGATGATGATCATGCTAATGTGATCTAAATTCTTAGAAAGTTTTAAAACTAAAATAGTTCCCAATCGCGGGATTACTAAAAAGGGGATTAGTAAATCCGGATAGATTGGTACATATGTTGCTTGCTCATTGGATGAGGATGATTGATCTCATGATCATTTGTGTGGAGACACTAAAGCAAGTATGTAGGTGCTTATTGGAGAATAAGTTCACTGAACGTGATTCGCTATGGAATACCTAATGGAGTTTTACTCGCATGTCAATAGGAATTCCTAATGTGATAGTAGTACAAGTGATCCTTGGACTTGAGATCATCATAGTATCTTGTATGTAACAAATTATACTTTGACTTATTCCTTAAGACCTTTTAAGGCATATATAGGGTATGCTTGGGTATAATGAGTTACATATGGAGATAATGAATGATCAATAAAGAATCTACCACCTCTAGTAAAAGAGGAGATATGTCCTATGTGATTCGTTAAATGACAACCCAGGAATCCTTGGCCAAGGTGAAATGAAATTAGAAAGGAGTTTTTAATTTGCATTATTTGGAGTTGTGCATTTTCTAATCGAAATACATATAATTAAATAAAATAAGACTTGACAGTAAATCCATGTCTTATATTTAATTGGGACATTGTATGGTGGAAGGATTGAATTGTATGGTAACTATTAACTCACAGGTTCTTTTATGATTAATGTTGAAATCTATATTATCTGGAAAGTCGTTGATCGCTAGGGAGGCTTATCCCTATTGTAGAATAAATATTATTTATTTAAATAGATTATTAGTTTAATTTATTTATTTAAATAAGATTAAAATTGTTTTAATTGATTTATTTACAACCGGTTTAATATGGAGAACCTAAAGGGTCACACCATAAAAGGAAGAATAATTATTTAAGAAGGTAATGGCATAATCGTAATAATGCATTAAGTATAATTAATTTAATCTATGGTGATAGAATAAATTAAATAGCTTAATGTTTATTATTTAATATTTTGGAAATATTAAATATAAATTAATAAGAGGAGTCTTATTAATATTATTACAATTATTATTATTTTAATTTCTAAAGGAGTTTAGTAATTAATTTAATATTTAGTACTCTCATTTATTCCTAATAAGATTAGGAGACAAATTAATTAAATGAATTTAATTAATTATTCTCATGTGGTGGGAAGCCTAAATTAATTAAAGGAGTTTAATTAATTAAAAGAAATTCCATGTCTAATAGGATTAGAAGGGTTGACCAATGTCTATATAAGAGAAGTCTTATAATAGCTATTAGATGATGCAATTCCAATTGTTGGAGAGTACTCCTTTTCTATAGAAGATAGAACACTAAGCCAAACACCCTCCTTCTTGATAATTTCTCTTCCTTGGTGGATCACCTCTAGAGGCCAAACACTTGGGTGGCTAACGTTGATCAAAGAAAGGAATCTAACCCGAAAATTCAAGGAGATCACGAAGAACAAGGAGTTGAACTAGTACCTGTGGAAGCTTCGTTCTACAAGGGTATGATTCCATAACTTCTTATTTATCGTTTTAAATTAATAATTTGCATAAAGGATGATCCGGGTAATGGTTTTGTAGAATTTTTTTTTTAAACTCTGATATACCATGCTTCCGCTAATTTTTGCAATTTGATTGCGTCACGATTTCGTACAAACCCAACAACCAGGATGTCATCTATGAACACTACCACGAACTTGTCCAGAAATGGCTTGAACACCCTGTTCATTAAGTCCATAAATGCAGCTGGGGCATTCGTGAGACCAAATGACATCACCAAGAACTCGTAATGACCATACCGAGTTCTAAAAGCCATTTTCGGTATATCTTCCTTCCTCACCTTCAATTGATGATACCCGCTTCTCAAATCAATTTTCAAAAACTATTTTGCACCCTTCAGTTGATCAAACAAGTCATCAATCATAGGTAAAGGATACCTATTCTTGATCGTAACTTTATTCAACTCTCTATAATCAATGCAAAGACGCATCGACCCATCCTTTTTCTTTACAAATAAGACATGCGCTCCCCACGGCGAAACGCTCGGTTGAATATACTTCTTGTCTAGCAGTTCCTGCAGTTGAACCATCAGTTCCTTCATCTCGACTAGAGCCATTCGGTACGGAGCCTTCGAAATCGGAGCAGTTCCCGGTGCTAGATCGATCACGAACTCTGTCTCCCTATCTGGCGGAAGTCCTGGAAAATCGCTTGGAAAAACGTCCACAAACTATTTAACTACCGATATCTCCTCCACCTTCGGGCTTTCCTTACGCGAATCTATTATGTAGGCTAGATATCCTACACAGCCTTGCGTCAGAAGTTTCTTGGCTTGCATAATCGTCAGACAACTCGCTTGCCTAGGCGATTTGCTACCATAGAACACCAACTTCGACGGAGTCGTAAGGTTTACCGACTTCTTCTGACAGTCGATTACCGCCCCATGGTTGAACAACCAATCCATACCTAGTATGACGTCGAATTCCCCAAGTTTTATCGGAATCAAATCTACTCTAAGCTCCCGACCCTTAATGTCCAATCTACAGTTCTTATAAACGCTCCTAACAGGAATAACCTCCCTATTCATAAACTCTATGTTCAAAGGGTAAATTAACTCCTCTATAGGTAAGTCTAGGGTTCTAGCAAAATCATCAGATATGAATGAGCAAGTAGCACCCGAATCAAATAATATATATGCATTTATACTATTGACCGGAATAATACATGACACCACATCTTTTGATTGCACAGCATCCTGCACCGTCATATTGAATGTCCGTGCAGTGGGTCGAACAGCTTGCAATGGTGCAACGATAGTAACGGTACTGCCGCTTCCATTCCCTCCGCTCCCTATTGACCCTGCCGTCAGCTTCTTCGGGCAGTTGCGAGCTATGTGATCTTTGGATCCACATGTAAAGCAAGCTCCTTTCTTCGATTTTGGGCAATTAGGCGCGATGTGGCCTTCCTGACCACAGTTGAAGCACCCTGCTTCCCCTTCATGCACACGCCAGTGTGATTCTTACCGCATGTAGCACATGCTTCGAACTTCCACTTCTGTTGACTTCCTTGCTGACTCCCAGCAGAGGTATTATCAAACCACTTCCTCTTCTGGTTCACAGTGCTGCTACCCCCAGATTTAGTTTCTACCTCATTCTTCTTCTTCTTATCTTGGTTGAACTTCGTCACCGCTTCGCTTCCTCCCTCAGCAAGTTTGGCCTTCTCCAGCACCGCTGCAAAGGTATTCAGCTGAAACATGGAAACCTTGCTGTAGAGCCAGGGCTTTAGTCCCCGCTCAAACCTTCTTGCCTACCTAGCGTCAGTGCTGACCTGGTATGTAGCGAACCTGGCCAACTCGTTAAACTTAGCGGCATACTCAGACACCGTCATCCCTCCTTGCTTAAGTTCTAGGAACTGGACCTCCATCTGGTCCTGCGAACTCACTGGAAAATACATCTCGTAGAACATTTCCTTGAAACGTTCCCACGTGATGACTCCCTCTCCCTCTCGAGTCTTGTTAGCCTGCCACCAAAAGCTAGCATCCGACTTCAGCATGAAAGCCGCGAACATTGTCTTTTGGTCTTCTCCTACCCTAGCCACGTCAAATACTTTCTCCATTTCCATAACCCATGTCTGAGCTTCGATAGGGTTAGTCAATCCTTTGAACTCAGGCGGTCCTACTGCCTTGATTCCTTGAAAGTAGTATCCTGCACCTGCGGCTGATTCGCAAGAGCTCCTGTCAACAGGTTCACCAACTGCTGAACCGAATTGGGATTCGTTCCCTCGTTATTGTTGTTGTTCGTCGAACCCTTGGGATTTTGACGTGTTACTCTTCTTCTAGGAGGCATTTTCTGTTAAGAAAATATTATTATTAGACCCTTTATTCAATTATTAAGTACTCCAGTTCATACTTAAACGTTTAAACAATTCAGTGCACATAGAACACAGCACGTCAATAAACTTTTTTTTATTTATTCATTAGTCGTAGTTTAAAAACATGAACCAGATAGCATTTCTGCCATTTACATCACCCTTCCTGAACTGGAAAAGTTTCAGGATTATATTATTAACTCATCCCATTCTTATATCAAATTATGGAATTTACTTTATTTAATACAAAAAGCAATACATAAATAAAAGCTCTACTACTACTGCTACTGCTACTACTACTATTAATGCTACTGCTGCTACTGCCTAGGCATATTAATACGTCGCACAGCCTCTCTACATTCCTCTTCCATTACCCGAAATGCCGTTCTTCGGTCCACCACATACCACGGTAAACCTTGGAACTGAGCTGGGTAGTAGAAAATACGGTCCTGAGCTCTCTCTATCGCTGTATGGAATGCATATTCTGTTTCCCTCAGCTTGGCCCTCTTGGCTTCAGCTTCATCTTCAGCTCAATCAGCTCGTTGATTAGCCCTCAAGCTTGACTCCTCAGCTCTGGCACGCTTCCTCGACTCCTCCTAGATGTCTTGCTTCAGCTTTGCCAATTCAAAACGAGCAGCATCTCTTTCAACCTCCATATGTATCAGGTTCCACTGTGCATCTCCTAGGTCACTTGCCATTTCCTCGATCGTCTCATCTCGTTGCTGGATAGTCTCCTCGAGATCTCCTACTCGTCCATGAAGTTCCACGTTGCTATCGTAGACTGCCTCTTACATCTCAGCACTAGTAGAGTGAGGTGGGAATTCCTCTTCGGGATCCTCTTCCTCCTCTTCCTCCTCTTCAGACTCGTCCTCGTCCTCATCCTCTGGAATAGGTGTCAGCTCACGCTCCCGACCAGCTACGGTGATCACTGGAGATGGCTCTCTCCTAACCAGCTGCTCCCAGACAATATGTATGTCACGGGGCTCTTCCTCTCTAGGCACCTGAGGTACATCCTCTCTAGCCTGACTAGGTTCTCCCACGTTCAACATCCTGACAAAAGAATTTTAAAGTTCATTATTACGTGATAACGAATCGTCACTCTTCGAATACTATAATGTAAACATATAGGCACATAAGGTAGTTTATTATCTTTACCTAGCACCACTATCTTTTCGATCTTACCATAAAGCTACTACCTAAGGTTTTTTCCCACCTAAGGTTTCATAACCTACAGCTTTGATACCAACCTGTGACACCCCCAAATCCGGGTACTTCGTTTCCACATGATTTGGTGTTCACTTTCTAACTATAACAAACATCTACCCAATATATCTTAAAATAAATTACTACCTTTATTCAACTATTAATAAAATCTCCCTTAAAACAAGGATTACAACCTTCTCCATATCAATCCCAGGGTTACTCTAACCTTGAAATGAATATAATAAAATGCGAAAATAAAACATAACATTCAATTATTACAATCATTCTCAATTAAATAAAAACAAGTCTTCATTTGCTTTGCTTTCCCTTGCCCTTACTCGTAGACGGAGCATCAGCGTTATCAACCTTAACTGAAATTGTTATTTAATGCAAGAGTGAGCAAACCACAGCTCACTGAAGTTTAACAATAATAGATACATGAAAGGAATAATTTAAAAAGAATCTGAATAACTTAGCTTACTTCAACAATAAAGAATTGAATAATAATTCTCTATCAACATTAAAATTCGAATATAGAATTTATCTGAGTGTCATAAGACCTTTGAACTCTTGTCCTAGGTTATAAATATTTCTATTTAAACCTTTAACAGTCAATAAGACTATGGACCTTAACTCGTACTTAGGGGGATCAGCCCTTCGTACCATGTATTGTGCACAAACATCTTAACGCTATGCGTAGTTCAAAACCATGCGTACATAACACACAATTCTTCATTTAGGGATACCTTCTTATTGTTTCATTGGAGCACTAAAATTGTCAAAGAAAGAGGTGATTAGGAATCTTATAACTTCGTTCTAAGTTTGATTAGCATCAAAATGGGCAATCCCATGACTAACGCGTTAAAAACGATGCGTACATCTCACACAAGTCTTCATTTAAGGAGGCCTTCTTATTGTTTCATTGGTTCTCTAAAATTATGAAAGAAGGAGGTGATTAGGAGTCTTATTACTTCGTTCTAATTTGATTAGTATCAAAAGGAGCAATCCCATGACTATAGCATTAAAAACGATGTGTACATCTCACACAAGTCTTGATTTAGGGAGACCTTCTTATTATTTCATTTGTTCTCTCAAATTGTCAAAGAAAGAGGTGATTATGAGTCCTATGAATTCATTCTAGTTTGATTAGCATCAAAAGGAGCAGCAATCCTATCACTAGTGCCTTCAAAACGATCCGTACATCTCACACAAGTCTTCTTTTAGGGAGACCTTCTTAATGTTTGATTAGTATCTCAAATTGTCAAAATATAGTTGATTATGAGTCTTATTACTTCGTTCTAGTTGAAATTAGCATCAAATCAATCCCATCACTATCGCGTTCAAAATATTGCGTAGATCTCACACAGGTCTTCATTTAGCGAGACCTTCATATTGTTTCGTTGGTTGTTTCAAATTTACAAAGAAAGAGGTGATTAAGAGTTGTATTACTTCGTTCTAGTTTGATTAGCGCCAAAACGAGAAACCCATGACTATCGCGTTCAAAACCATGCGTTCATATCACACAATTCTTCATTTAGGGATATCTTCTTATTGTTTCATTGGTGCATTAAAATTGTCAAAGAAAGAGGTGATTAGGAGTCTTATAACTTCATTCTAAGTTTGATTAGCATCAAATGGAGCAATCCCATGACTATCGCATTAAAAATGATGCGTACATCTGACACAAGTCTTCATTTAAGGAGGCCTTTTTATTGTTTCATTGGTTCTCTAAAATTATGAAAGAAGGAGGTGATTAGGAGTCTTATTCCTTCGTTCTAATTTGATTAGCATCAAAAGGAGCAATCCCATGACTATCACGTTAAAAACGATGTGTACACCACACACAAGTCTTGATTTAGGGAGTCCTTCTTATTGTTTCAGTGGTTCTCTCAAATTATCAAAGAAAGAGGTGATTATGAGTCCTATGAATTCGTTCTAGTTTGATTAGTGTCAAAAGGAGCAGCAATCCTATCACTAGTGCCTTCAAAACGATTCGTACATCTCACACAAGCCTTCATTTAGGGAGACCTTCTTAATGTTTCATTAGTTCTCTCAAATTGTCAAAATATAGGTGATTATGAGTCCTATTACTTTGTTCTAGTTGAATTAGCATGAAAAGGAGAAATCCCATCACTATCGCGTTCAAAACGATGCGTAGATCTCACACAGGTCTTCATTTAGGGAGACCTTCATATTGTTTCATTGGTTGTTTCAAATTTACAAAGTAAGAGGTGATTATGAGTTGTATTACTTCGTTCTAGTTAGATTAGCGTCAAAACGAGAAACCCATGACTATCGCGTTAAAAACCATGCGTTCATAACACACAATTCTTCATTTAGGGATATCTTCTTATTGTTTCATTGGTGCATTAAAATTGTCAAAAAAAGAGGTGATTAGTAGTCTTATAACTTCGTTCTAAGTTTGATTAGCATCAAAAGGAGCAATCCCATGACTATCGCGTTAAAAACGATGCGTACATCTCATATAAGTCTTCATTTAAGGAGGACTTCTTATTGTTTCATTGGTTCTCTAAAATTATGAAAGAAGGAGGTGATTAAGAGTCTTATTACTTCGTTCTAATTTGATTAGCATCAAAAGGAGCAATCCCATGACTATCGCGTAAAAACGATGTGTATATCTCCCACATGTCTTGATTTAGGGAGACCTTCATATTGTTTCATTGGTCCTCTCAAATTGTTAAAGAAAGAGGTGATTATGAGTCCTACGAATTCGTTCTAGTTTGATTAGCATCAAAAGGAGCAGCAATCCTATCACTAGTGCCTTCAAAACGATCCATACAACTCACACAAGTCTTCATTTAGGGAGAACTTCTTAATGTTTCATTAGTTCTCTCAAATTATCAAAATATAGGTGATTATGAGTCCTATTACTTCGTTCTAGTTGAAATTAGCATCAAAAGGAGCAATCCCATCACTATCGTGTTCAAAACAATGCATAAATCTTACACAGGTCTTCAGTTAGGGAGACCTTCATCTTGTTTCATTGGTTGTTTTAAATTTACAAAGAAACTAGGTGATTAAGAGTTGTATTACTTCGTTATAGTTTGATTAGCGTCAAAACGAGAAACCCATGACTATCGCGTTCAAAACCTTGCGTACATATCACATAATTCTTTATTTAGGGATACCTTTTCATTGTTTCATTGGTGCACTAAAATTGTCAAAGAAAGAGGTGATTAGGAGTCCTATAACTTCGTTCTAAGTTTGATTAACATCAAAAGGAGCATTTCCATGACTATCGCGTTAAAAATGATGCGTACATCTCACACATGTCTTCATTTAAGGAGACCTTCTAATTGTTTCATTGGTTCTCTAAGATTGTTAAAGAAGGAGGTGATTAGGAGTCTTATTACTTCGTTCTAATTTGATTAGCATCAAAAAGAGCAATCCCATGACTATCGCGTTAAAAACGATGTGTACATCTCACACAAGTCTTGATTTAGAAAGACCTTCTTATTGTTTCATTGGTTTTCTCAAATTGTCAAGGAAAGAGGTGATTATGAGTCCTCTAAATTCGTTATAGTTTGATTAGCATCAAAAAGAGCAGCCATCCTATCACAAGTGCTTCCAAACGATCCGTGCATCTCACACAAATCTTCATTTAGGTTGACCTTCTTAATGTTTCTTTAGTTCTCTCAAATTGTCAAAATATAGGAGATTATGAGTCCTATTACTTCGTTCTAGTTGAAATTAGCATCAAAAGGAGCAATCCCATCACTATCGGGTTCATATTGTTTCATTGGTTCTCTCAAATTGTCAATGAAAGAGGTGATTATTAGTCCTACGAATTCGTTCTAGTTTGATTAGCATCAAAAGGAGCAGCAATCCTATCACTAGTGCCTTCAAAATGATCCGTACAACTCACACAAGTCTTCATTTAGGGAGAACTTCTTAATGTTTCATTAGTTCTCTGAAATTGTCAAAATATAGGTGAGTCCTATTACTTCGTTCTAGTTGAAATTAGCATCAAAATGAGCAATCCCATCACTATCGTGTTCAAAACGATGCGTAGATCTCACACATGTCTTCATTTAGGGAGACCTTCATATTGTTTCATTGGTTGTTTTAAATTTACAAAGAAATAGCTGATTAAGAGTTGTATTACTTCGTTATAGTTTGATTAGCGTCAAAACGAGAAACCCATGACTATCGCGTTGAAAACATTGCGTACATATCACACAATTCTTTATTTAGGGATACCTTTTTATTGTTTCATTGGTGCACTAAAATTGTCAAAGAAAGAGATGATTAGGAGTCCTATAATTTCGTTCTAAGTTTGATTAGCATCAAAAGGAGCAATCCCATGACTATCGCGTTAAAAACGATGCATACATCTCACACAAGTCTTGATTTAGAAAGACCTTCTTATTGTTTCATTGGTTCTCTCAAATTATCAAGGAAAGAGGTGATTATGAGTCTTATAAATTCGTTATAGTTTGATTAGCGTCAAAAGGAGCAGCAATCCTATCACTAGTGTCTTCAAAACGATCCGTACATCTCACATAAGTCTTCATTTAGGTTGACCTTCTTAATATTTCATTAGTTCTCTTAAATTGTCAAAATATAGGCGATTATGAGTCCTATTACTTCGTTCTAGTTGAAATTAGCATCAAAAAGAGCAATCCCATCACTATCGCTTTCAAAACGATGCGTAGATCTCACACAGGTCTTCATTTAGGGAGACCTTCATATTGTTTCATTGGTTGTTTCAAATTTACAAAGAAAGAGGTGATTAAGAGTTGTATTACTTCGTTCTAGTTAGATTAGTGTCAAAACGAGAAAAACATGACCATCGCGTTCAAAATCATGCGTTCATATCACCCAATTCTTTATTTGGGGATACCTTCTTATTGTTTCATTGGTGCACTAAAATTGTAAAAGAAAGATGTGATTAGGAGTCCTATAACTTCGTTCTAAGTTTGATTAGCATCAAAAGGAGCAATCCCATGACTATCGCGTTAAAAACGATGAATACATCTCACACAAGTCTTCATTTAAGGAGACCTTCTTATTATTTCATTGGTTCTCTAAAATTGTGAAAGAAGGAGGTGATTAGGAGTCTTATTACTTCGTTCTAATTTGATTAGCATCAAAAGGAGCAATCCCATGACTATCAGCGTTAAAAATAATGTGTACATCTCACACAAGTCTTGATTTAGGAAGACCTTCTTATTGTTTCATTGGTTCTCTCAAATTGTCAAAGAAAGAGGTGATTATGTGTCATTCTAGTTTGATTAGCATCAAAAGGAGCAGCAATCCTATCACTAGTGCCTTCAAAATGATCCGTACATCTCACAAAAGTCGTCATTTATGGAGACCTTCATAATGTTTCATTAGTTCTCTCAAATTATCAAAATATAGGTGATTATGAGTCCTATTACTTCGTTCTAGTTGATATTAGCATCAAAAGGAGCAATCCCATCATTATCGCGTTCAAAACGATGCGTAGATCTCACACAGGTCTTCATTTAGGGAGACCTTCATCTTGTTTTGTTGGTTGTTTCAAATTTACAAAGAAAGAGGTGATTAAGTGTTGTATTACTTCGTTCTAGTTTGATTAGCGTCAAAACGAGAAACCCATGACTATCGCGTTCAAAACCAGGCATTCATATCACACAATTCTTCATTTAGAGATACCTTCTTATTGTTTAATCGGTGAACTAAAATTGTCAAACAAAGAGGTGAATGGAGTCCTATAACTTCGTTCTAAGTTTGATTAGCATCAAAAGGAGCAATTCCATGACTATCGCGTTAAAAACGATGCGTACATCTCACACAAGTCTTCATTTAAGGAGGCCTTCTTATTGTTTCACTGGTTCTCTAAAATTATGAAAGTAGGAGGTGATTAGAGTCTTATTACTTCGTTCTAATTTGATTAGCATCAAAAGGAGCAATCCCATGACTATCGCGTTAAAAACGATTTGTACATCTCACACAAGTCTTGATTTACGGAGACCTTCATATTGTTTCATTGGTTCTCTCAAATTGTCAAAGAAAGAGGTGATTATGAGTCCTACGAATTCGTTTTAGTTTGATTAGCATCAAAAAGAGCAGCAATCCTATCACTAGTGCCTTCAAAACGATCTGTACATCTCACACAAGTCTTCATTTAGGGAGAACTTCTTAATGTTTCATTAGTTCTCTAAAATTGTCAAAATATAGGTGAGTCCTATTACTTCGTTCTAGTTAAAATTAGCATCAAAATGAGCAATCCCATCACTATCATGTTCAAAACGATGCGTAGATCTCACACAGGTCTTCATTTAAGGAGGACTTCTTATTGTTTCGTTGGTTCTCTAAAATTATGAAAGAAGGAGGTGATTAGGAGTCTTATTACTTCGTTCTAATTTGATTAACATCAAAAGGAGCAATCCCATGACTATAGCATTAAAAACGATGTGTACATCTCACACAAGTCTTGATTTAGGAAGACCTTCTTATTATTTCATTGGTTCTCTCAATATGTTAAAGAAAGAGGTGATTATTAGTCCTATGAATTCGTTCTAGTTTGATTAGCATCAAAAGGAGCAGCAATCCTATCACTAGTGCCTTCAAAACGATAAGTACATCTCACACAAGTCTTCATTTAGGGAGACCTTCTTAATGTTTCATTAGTTCTCTCAAATTGTCAAAATATAGTTGATTATGAGTCCTATTACTTCGTTCTAGTTGAAATTAGCATCAAATAAATCCCATCACTATCGTGTTCAAAAGGATGCGTATATCTCACACAGGTCTTCATTTTGGGAGACCTTCATATTGTTTCGTTGGTTGTTTCAAATTTACAAAGAAAGTGGTGATTAAGAGTTGTATTACTTCGTTCTAGTTTGATTAGCGTCAAAACGAGAAACCCATGACTATCACGTTTAAAACCAGGCGTTCATATCACACAATTCTTCATTTAGGGATACCTTCTTATTGTTTCGTTGGTGCACTAAAATTGTCAAACAAAGAGGTGATTAGGAGTTCTATAACTTCGTTCTAAGTTTGATTAGCATTAAAAAGAACAATCTCATGACTATCGCGTTAAAAATGATGCGTACATCTCACACAGGCCTTCATTTAAGGAGGACTTCTTATTGTTTCATTGGTTGTCTAAAATTATGAAAGTAGGAGGTGATTAGGAGTCTTATTAATTCGTTCTAATTTGATTAGCATCAAAATGTGCAATCCCATGACTATCGCGTTAAAAACGATGTGTACATCTCACACAAGTCTTGATTTAGAAAAGACCTTCTTATTGTTTCATTTATTCTCTCAAATTGTCAAGGAAAGAGGTGATTATGAGTCCTATGAATTCGTTCTAGTTTGATTAGCGTCAAAAGTAGCAGCAATCCTATCACTAGTGCCTTCAAAACGATCCGTACATCTCACACAAGTCTTCATTTAGGTAGACTTTCTTAATGTTTCATTAGTTCTCTCAAATTATCTAAATATAGGTGATTATGAGTCCTATTACTTCGTTCTACTTTAAATTAGCACCAAAAGGAGCAATCCCATCACTATCGCGTTCAAAACGATGCGTAGATCTCACGCAGGTCTTCATTTAGGGAGACCTTCATCTTGTTTTGTTGGTTGTTTCTAATTTACAAAAAAAGAGGTGATTAAGAGTTATATTACATCGTTCTAGTTTGATTAGCGTCAAAACGAGAAACTCATGACTATCGCATTCAAAACTATGCGTACATATCACACAATTCTTCATTTAGGGATACCTTCTTATTGTTTAATTGGTGAACTAAAATTGTCAAAGAAAGAGGTGATTAGGAGTCTATAAGTTCGTTCTAAGTTTGATTTGCATCAAAATGGAGCAATTCCATGACTATCGCGTTAAAAACGATGCGTACATCTCACACAAGTCTTCATTTAAGGAGGCCTTCTTATTGTTTCACTGGTTCTCTAAAATTATGAAAGTAGGAGGTGATTAAGAGTCTTATTACTTCGTTCTAATTTGATTAGCATCAAAAGGAGCAATCCCATGACTATCGCGTTAAAAACGATTTGTACATCTCACACAAGTCTTGATTTACGGAGACCTTCATATTGTTTCATTGGTTCTCTCAAATTGTCAAAGAAAGAGGTGATTATGAGTCCTACGAATTCGTTTTAGTTTGATTAGCATCAAAAAGAGCAGCAATCCTATCACTAGTGCCTTCAAAACGATCCGTACATCTCACACAAGTCTTCATTTAGGGAGAACTTCTTAATGTTTCATTAGTTCTCTAAAATTGTCAAAATATAGGTGAGTCCTATTACTTCGTTCTAGTTAAAATTAGCATCAAAAGGAGCAATCCCATCACTATCGTGTTCAAAACGATGCGTAGATCTCACACAGGTCTTCACTTAGGGAGACCTTCATATTGTTTCATTGGTTGTTTTAAATTTACAAAGAAATAGGTGATTAAGAGTTGTATTACTTCGTTATAGTTTGATTAGCGTCAAAACGAGAAACCCATGACTATCGCGTTCAAAACATTGCGTATATATCACACAATTCTTTATTTAGGGATACCTTTTTATTGTTTCATGTGTGCACTAAAATTATCAAAGAAAGAGGTGATTAGGAGTCCTATAATTTCGTTCTAAGTTTGATTAGCATCAAAAGGATTAATCCCATGACTATCGCGTTAAAAACGATGCATACATCTCACACAAGTCTTCATTTAAGGAGACCTTCTAATTGTTTCATTGGTTCTCTAAGATTGTTAAAGAAGGAGGTGATTAGGAGTCTTATTACTTCGTTCTAATTTGATTAGCATCAAAAGGAGTAATCCCATGACTATCGCGTTATAAACGATGTGTACATTTCACACAAGTCTTGATTTAGAAAGACCTTCTTATTGTTTCATTGGTTCAGTCAAATTATCATGGAAAGAGGTGATTATGAGTCTTATAAATTCGTTATAGTTTGATTAGCGTCAAAAGGAGCAGCAATCCTATCACTAGTGCCTTCAAAACGATCCGTACATCTCACACAAGTCTTCATTTAGGTTGACCTTCTTAATATTTCATTAGTTCTCTCAAATTGTCAAAATATAGGTGATTATGAGTCCTATTACTTCGTTCTAGTTGAAATTAGCATCAAAAGGAGCAATCCCAACACTATCGCGTTCAAAACGATGCGTAGATCTCACACAGGTCTTCATTTAGGGAGACCTTCATATTATTTCTTTGGTTGTTTTAAATTTACAAAGAAAGAGGTGATTAAGAGTTGTATTACTTCGTTCTAGTTAGATTAGGGTCAAAACGAGAAACCCATGACCATCGCGTTCAAAACCATGCGTTCATATCACACAATTCTTCATTTAGGGATACCTTCTTATTGTTTCATTGGTGCACTAAAATTGTAAAAGAAACATGTGATTAGGAGTCCTATAACTTCGTTCTAAGTTTGATTAGCATCAAAAGGAGCAATCCCATGACTATCACGTTAAAAATGATGAATACATCTCACACAAGTCTTCATTTAAGGAGACCTTCTTATTGTTTCATTGGTTCTCTAAAATTGTTAA
Organism: Panax stipuleanatus; assembly: GCA_020205555.1. Taxonomy (NCBI): domain Eukaryota; kingdom Viridiplantae; phylum Streptophyta; class Magnoliopsida; order Apiales; family Araliaceae; genus Panax; species Panax stipuleanatus. The sequence goes on from JAINUT010002844.1 coordinate 198,265, forward strand.
AGAAGGAGGTGATTAGGAGTCTTATTACTTCGTTCTAATGTGATTAGCATCAAAAGGAGCAAACCCATGACTATCGCGCTAAACGATGTGTACATCTCACACAAGTCTTGATTTAGGAAGACCTTCTTAATGTTTCATTGGTTCTCTCAAATTGTCAAAGAAAGAGGTGATTATGAGTTCTATGAATTCATTCTAGTTTGACTAGCATCAAAAGGAACAGCAATCCTACCACTAGTGCCTTCAAAACGATCCGTACATCTCACACAAGTCTTCATTTATGGAGACCTTCTTCATGTTTCATTAGTTCTCTCAAATTGTCTTAATATAGGTGATTATGAGTCCTATTACATCGTTCTAGTTGAAATTAGCATCAAAAGGAGCAATCACATCACTATCGCGTTCAAAACGATGTGTAGATGTCACACAGGTCTTCATTTAGGGAGACCTTCATATTGTTTTATTGATTATTTTAAATTTACAAAGAAACAGGTGATTAAGAGTTGTATTACTTCGTTCTAGTTTCATTTGCGTCAAAATGAGAAACCCATGACTATCGCGTTCAAAACCGTGCGGTACATATCACACAATTCTTCATTTAGGGATACTTTGTTATTGTTTCATTGGTGCAATAAAATTGTCAAAGAAAGAGGTGATTAGGAGTCCTATAACTTCGTTCTAAGTTTGATTAGCATCAAAAGGAGCAATCCCATGACTAACGCGTTAAAAACGATGCGTACATCTCACACAAGTCTTCATTTCAGGAGGCCTTCTTATGGTTTCATTGGTTCTCTAAAATTATGAAAGAAGGAGGTGATTAGGAGTCTTATTACTTTGTTCTAATTTGATTAACATCAAAAGGAGCAACCCATGACTATAGCATTAAAAACGATGTGTACATCTCACACAAGTCTTGATTTAGGGAGACCTTCTTATTGTTTTATTGGTTCTCTCAATATGTTAAAGAAAGAGGTGTTTATGAGTCCTATGAATTCGTTCTAGTTTGATTAGCATCAAAAGGAGCAGCAATCCTATCACTAGTGCCTTCAAAACGATCCGTACTTCTCACACAAGTCTTCATTTAGGGAGACCTTTTTAATGTTTCGTTAGTTCTCTCAAATTGTCAAAATATAGGTGATTATAAGTCCTATTACTTCGTTCTAGTTGAAATTAGCATCAAAAGGAGCAATCCCATCACTATCGTCAAAACGAGAAACCCATGACTATCGCATTCAAAACCAGGCATTCATATCACACAATTCTTCATTTAGGGATACATTCTTATTGTTTCTTTGGTGCATTAAAATTGTCAAAGAAAGAGGTGATTAGGAGTCCTATAACTTCGTTCTAAGTTTGATTAGCATCAAAAGGAGCAATCCCATGACTATCGCGTTAAAAACAATGCTTACATCTCACACAAGTCTTCATTTAAGGAGGCCTTCTTATTGTTTCATTGGTTCTCTAAAATTATGAAAGTAGGAGGAGATTTGGAGTCTTATTACTTCGTTCTAATTTGATTAGCATCAAAAGGAGCAATCCCATGACTATCGCGTTAAAAACGATTTGTACATCTCACACAAGTCTTGATTTACGGAGACCTTCATATTGTTTCATTGGTTCTCTCAAATTGTCAAAGAAAGAGGTGATTATGAGTCCTACGAATTCGTTTTAGTTTGATTAGCATCAAAAGGAGCAGCAATCCTATCACTAGTGCCTTCAAAACGATCCGTACATCTCACACAAGTCTTCATTTTGGGAGAACTTCTTAATATTTCATTAGTTCTCTCAAATTGTTAAAATATAGGTGATTATGAGTCCTATTACTTCGTTCTAGTTGAAATTAGCATCAAAAGAAGCAATCCCATCACCATCGCGTTCAAAACGATGCGTAGATCTCACACAGGTCTTCATTTAGGGAGACCTTCATATTGTTTCATTGATTGTTTCAAATTTACAAAGAAAGAGGTGATTAAGAGTTGTATTACTTCACTATAATTTGATTAGCATCAAAACGAGAAACCCATGACTATCGCGTTCAAAACCTTGCGTACATATCACACAATTCTTTATTTAGGGATACCTTTTTATTGTTTCATTGGTGCACTAAAATTGTCAAAGAAAGAGGTGATTAGGAGTCCTATAACTTCGTTCTAAGTTTGATTAGCATCAAAAGGAGCAATCTCATGACTAACGCGTTAAAAACGATGCGTACATCTCACACAAGTCTTCATTTCAGGAGGCCTTCTTATTGTTTCATTGGTTCTCTAAAATTATGAAAGAAGGAGGTGATTAGGAGTCTTATTACTTCGTTCTAATTTGATTAACATCAAAAGGAGCAATCCCATGACTATAGCATTAAAAACGATGTGTACATCTCACACAAGTCTTGATTTAGGGAGACCTTCTTATTATTTCATTGGTTCTCTCAATATGTTAAAGAAAGAGGTGATTATTAGTCCTATGAATTCGTTCTAGTTTGATTAGCATCAAAAGGAGCAGCAATCCTATCACTAGTGCCTTCAAAACGATAAGTACATCTCACACAAGTCTTCATTTAGGGAGACCTTCTTAATGTTTCATTAGTTCTCTCAAATTGTCAAAATATAGTTGACTATGAGTCCTATTACTTCGTTCTAGTTGAAATTAGCATCAAATCAATCCCATCACTATCGTGTTCAAAAGGATGCGTATATCTCACACAGGTCTTCATTTTGGGAGACCTTCATATTGTTTCGTTGGTTGTTTCAAATTTACAAAGAAAGTGGTGATTAAGAGTTGTATTACTTCGTTCTAGTTTGATTAGCGTCAAAACGAGAAACCCATGACTATCACGTTTAAAACCAGGCGTTCATATCACACAATTCTTCATTTAGGGATACCTTCTTATTGTTTCGTTGGTGCACTAAAATTGTCAAACAAAGAGGTGATTAGGAGTTCTATAACTTCGTTCTAAGTTTGATTAGCATTAAAAAGAACAATCTCATGACTATCGCGTTAAAAATGATGCGTACATCTCACACAGGCCTTCATTTAAGGAGGACTTCTTATTGTTTCATTGGTTGTCTAAAATTATGAAATTAGGAGGTGATTAGGAGTCTTATTAATTCGTTCTAATTTGATTAGCATCAAAATGTGCAATCCCATGACTATCGCGTTAAAAACGATGTGTACATCTCACACAAGTCTTGATTTAGAAAAGACCTTCTTATTGTTTCATTTATTCTCTTAAATTGTCAAGGAAAGAGGTGATTATGAGTCCTATGAATTCTTTCTAGTATGATTAGCGTCAAAAGGAGCAGCAATCCTATCACTAGTGCCTTCAAAACGATCCGTACATCTCACACAAGTCTTCATTTAGGTAGACTTTCTTAATGTTTCATTAGTTCTCTCAAATTATCTAAATATAGGTGATTATGAGTCCTATTACTTCGTTCTAGTTTAAATTAGCACCAAAAAGAGCAATCCCATCACTATCGCGTTCAAAACGATGCGTAGATCTCACACAGGTCTTCATTTAGGGAGACCTTCATCTTGTTTTGTTGGTTGTTTCTAATTTACAAAAAAAGAGGTGATTAAGAGTTATATTACATCGTTCTAGTTTGATTAGCGTCAAAACGAGAAACCCATGACTATAGCATTCAAAACTATGCGTACATATCACACAATTCTTCATTTAGGGATACCTTCTTATTGTTTAATTGGTGAACTAAAATTGTCAAAGAAAGAGGTGATTAGGAGTCTATAAGTTCGTTCTAAGTTTGATTTGCATCAAAAGGAGCAATTCCATGACTATCGCGTTAAAAACGATGCGTACATCTCACACAAGTCTTCATTCAAGGAGGCCTTCTTATTGTTTCACTGGTTCTCTAAAATTATGAAAGTAGGAGGTGATTAAGAGTCTTATTACTTCGTTCTAATTTGATTAGCATCAAAAGGAGCAATCCCATGACTATCGCGTTAAAAACGATTTGTACATCTCACACAAGTCTTGATTTACGGAGACCTTCATATTGTTTCATTGGTTCTCTCAAATTGTCAAAGAAAGAGGTGATTATGAGTCCTACGAATTCGTTTTAGTTTGATTAGCATCAAAAAGAGCAGCAATCCTATCACTAGTGCCTTCAAAACGATCCGTACATCTCACACAAGTCTTCATTTAGGGAGAACTTCTTAATGTTTCATTAGTTCTCTAAAATTGTCAAAATATAGGTGAGTCCTATTACTTCGTTCTAGTTAAAATTAGCATCAAAAGGAGCAATCCCATCACTATCGTGTTCAAAACGATGCGTAGATCTCACACAGGTCTTCACTTAGGGAGACCTTCATATTGTTTCATTGGTTGTTTTAAATTTACAAAGAAATAGGTGATTAAGAGTTGTATTACTTCGTTATAGTTTGATTAGCGTCAAAACGAGAAACCCATGACTATCGCGTTCAAAACATTGCGTATATATCACACAATTCTTTATTTAGGGATACCTTTTTATTGTTTCATGTGTGCACTAAAATTATCAAAGAAAGAGGTGATTAGGAGTCCTATAATTTCGTTCTAAGTTTGATTAGCATCAAAAGGATTAATCCCATGACTATCGCGTTAAAAACGATGCATACATCTCACACAAGTCTTCATTTAAGGAGACCTTCTAATTGTTTCATTGGTTCTCTAAGATTGTTAAAGAAGGAGGTGATTAGGAGTCTTATTACTTCGTTCTAATTTGATTAGCATCAAAAGGAGTAATCCCATGACTATCGCGTTATAAACGATGTGTACATTTCACACAAGTCTTGATTTAGAAAGACCTTCTTATTGTTTCATTGGTTCAGTCAAATTATCATGGAAAGAGGTGATTATGAGTCTTATAAATTCGTTATAGTTTGATTAGCGTCAAAAGGAGCAGCAATCCTATCACTAGTGCCTTCAAAACGATCCGTACATCTCACACAAGTCTTCATTTAGGTTGACCTTCTTAATATTTCATTAGTTCTCTCAAATTGTCAAAATATAGGTGATTATGAGTCCTATTACTTCGTTCTAGTTGAAATTAGCATCAAAAGGAGCAATCCCAACACTATCGCGTTCAAAACGATGCGTAGATCTCACACAGGTCTTCATTTAGGGAGACCTTCATATTGTTTCTTTGGTTGTTTTAAATTTACAAAGAAAGAGGTGATTAAGAGTTGTATTACTTCGTTCTAGTTAGATTAGGGTCAAAACGAGAAACCCATGACTATCGCGTTTAAAACCATGCGTTCATATCACACAATTCTTCATTTAGGGATACCTTCTTATTGTTTCATTGGTGCACTAAAATTGTAAAAGAAACATGTGATTAGGAGTCCTATAACTTCGTTCTAAGTTTGATTAGCATCAAAAGGAGCAATCCCATGACTATCACGTTAAAAACGATGAATACATCTCACACAAGTCTTCATTTAAGGAGACCTTCTTATTGTTTCATTGGTTCTCTAAAATTGTTAAAGAAGGAGGTGATTAGGAGTCTTATTACTTCGTTCTAATGTGATTAGCATCAAAAGGAGCAAACCCATGACTATCGCGCTAAAAACGGTGTGTACATCTCACACAAGTCTTGATTTAGGAAGACCTTCTTAATGTTTCATTGGTTCTCTCAAATTGTCAAAGAAAGAGGTGATTATGAGTTCTATGAATTCATTCTAGTTTGACTAGCATCAAAAGGAATAGCAATCCTACCACTAGTGCCTTCAAAACGATCCGTACATCTCACACAAGTCTTCATTTATGGAGACCTTCTTCATGTTTCATTAGTTCTCTCAAATTGTCTTAATATAGGTGATTATGAGTCCTATTACATCGTTCTAGTTGAAATTAGCATCAAAAGGAGCAATCACATCACCATCGCGTTCAAAACGATGTGTAGATGTCACACAGGTCTTCATTTAGGGAGACCTTCATATTGTTTTATTGATTATTTTAAATTTACAAAGAAACAGGTGATTAAGAGTTGTATTACTTCGTTCTAGTTTCATTTGCGTCAAAATGAGAAACCCATGACTATCGCGTTCAAAACCGTGCGGTACATATCACACAATTCTTCATTTAGGGATACTTTGTTATTGTTTCATTGGTGCAATAAAATTGTCAAAGAAAGAGGTGATTAGGAGTCCTATAACTTCGTTCTAAGTTTGATTAGCATCAAAAGGAGCAATCCCATGACTAACGCGTTAAAAACGATGCGTACATCTCACACAAGTCTTCATTTCAGGAGGCCTTCTTATGGTTTCATTGGTTCTCTAAAATTATGAAAGAAGGAGGTGATTAGGAGTCTTATTACTTCGTTCTAATTTGATTAACATCAAAAGGAGCAACCCATGACTATAGCATTAAAAACGATGTGTACATCTCACACAAGTCTTGATTTAGGGAGACCTTCTTATTGTTTCATTGGTTCTCTCAATATGTTAAAGAAAGAGGTGTTTATGAGTCCTATGAATTCGTTCTAGTTTGATTAGCATCAAAAGGAGCAGCAATCCTATCACTAGTGCCTTCAAAACGATCCGTACTTCTCACACAAGTCTTCATTTAGGGAGACCTTTTTAATGTTTCGTTAGTTCTCTCAAATTATCAAAATATAGGTGATTATAAGTCCTATTACTTCGTTCTAGTTGAAATTAGCATCAAAAGGAGCAATCCCATCACTATCGTCAAAACGAGAAACCCATGACTATCGCATTCAAAACCAGGCATTCATATCACACAATTCTTCATTTAGGGATACATTCTTATTGTTTCTTTGGTGCATTAAAATTGTCAAAGAAAGAGGTGATTAGGAGTCCTATAACTTCGTTCTAAGTTTGATTAGCATCAAAAGGAGCAATCCCATGACTATCGCGTTAAAAACAATGCTTACATCTCACACAAGTCTTCATTTAAGGAGGCCTTCTTATTGTTTCATTGGTTCTCTAAAATTATGAAAGTAGGAGGAGATTTGGAGTCTTATTACTTCGTTCTAATTTGATTAGCATCAAAAGGAGCAATCCCATGACTATCGCGTTAAAAACGATTTGTACATCTCACACAAGTCTTGATTTACGGAGACCTTCATATTGTTTCATTGGTTCTCTCAAATTGTCAAAGAAAGAGGTGATTATGAGTCCTACGAATTCGTTTTAGTTTGATTAGCATCAAAAGGAGCAGCAATCCTATCACTAGTGCCTTCAAAACGATCCGTACATCTCACACAAGTCTTCATTTTGGGAGAACTTCTTAATATTTCATTAGTTCTCTCAAATTGTTAAAATATAGGTGATTATGAGTCCTATTACTTCGTTCTAGTTGAAATTAGCATCAAAAGAAGCAATCCCATCACCATCGCGTTCAAAACGATGCGTAGATCTCACACAGGTCTTCATTTAGGGAGACCTTCATATTGTTTCATTGATTGTTTCAAATTTACAAAGAAAGAGGTGATTAAGAGTTGTATTACTTCGTTATAATTTGATTAGCATCAAAACGAGAAACCCATGACTATCGCGTTCAAAACCTTGCGTACATATCACACAATTCTTTATTTAGGGATACCTTTTTATTGTTTCATTGGTGCACTAAAATTGTCAAAGAAAGAGGTGATTAGGAGTCCTATAACTTCGTTCTAAGTTTGATTAGCATCAAAAGGAGCAATCTCATGACTAACGCGTTAAAAACGATGCGTACATCTCACACAAGTCTTCATTTCAGGAGGCCTTCTTATTGTTTCATTGGTTCTCTAAAATTATGAAAGAAGGAGGTGATTAGGAGTCTTATTACTTCGTTCTAATTTGATTAACATCAAAAGGAGCAATCCCATGACTATAGCATTAAAAACGATGTGTACATCTCACACAAGTCTTGATTTAGGGAGACCTTCTTATTATTTCATTGGTTCTCTCAATATGTTAAAGAAAGAGGTGATTATTAGTCCTATGAATTCGTTCTAGTTTGATTAGCATCAAAAGGAGCAGCAATCCTATCACTAGTGCCTTCAAAACGATAAGTACATCTCACACAAGTCTTCATTTAGGGAGACCTTCTTAATGTTTCATTAGTTCTCTCAAATTGTCAAAATATAGTTGACTATGAGTCCTATTACTTCGTTCTAGTTGAAATTAGCATCAAATCAATCCCATCACTATCGTGTTCAAAAGGATGCGTATATCTCACACAGGTCTTCATTTTGGGAGACCTTCATATTGTTTCGTTGGTTGTTTAAAATTTACAAAGAAAGTGGTGATTAAGAGTTGTATTACTTCGTTCTAGTTTGATTAGCGTCAAAACGAGAAACCCATGACTATCACGTTTAAAACCAGGCGTTCATATCACACAATTCTTCATTTAGGGATACCTTCTTATTGTTTCGTTGGTGCACTAAAATTGTCAAACAAAGAGGTGATTAGGAGTTCTATAACTTCGTTCTAAGTTTGATTAGCATTAAAAAGAACAATCTCATGACTATCGCGTTAAAAATGATGCGTACATCTCACACAGGCCTTCATTTAAGGAGGACTTCTTATTGTTTCATTGGTTGTCTAAAATTATGAAAGTACGAGGTGATTAGGAGTCTTATTAATTCGTTATAATTTGATTAGCATCAAAATGTGCAATCCCATGACTATCGCGTTAAAAACGATGTGTACATCTCACACAAGTCTTGATTTAGAAAAGACCTTCTTATTGTTTCATTTATTCTCTCAAATTGTCAAGGAAAGAGGTGATTATGAGTCCTATGAATTCGTTCTAGTTTGATTAGCGTCAAAAGGAGCAGCAATCCTATCACTAGTGCCTTCAAAACGATCCGTACATCTCACACAAGTCTTCATTTAGGTAGACTTTCTTAATGTTTCATTAGTTCTCTCAAATTATCTAAATATAGGTGATTATGAGTCCTATTACTTCGTTCTAGTTTAAATTAGCACCAAAAGGAGCAATCCCATCACTATCGCGTTCAAAACGATGCGTAGATCTCACACAGGTCTTCATTTAGGGAGACCTTCATCTTGTTTTGTTGGTTGTTTCTAATTTACAAAAAAAGAGGTGATTAAGAGTTATATTACATCGTTCTAGTTTGATTAGCGTCAAAACGAGAAACCCATGACTATCGCATTCAAAACTATGCGTACATATCACACAATTTTTCATTTAGGGATAACTTCTTATTGTTTAATTGGTGAACTAAAATTGTCAAAGAAAGAGGTGATTAGGAGTCTATAAGTTCGTTCTAAGTTTGATTTGCATCAAAAGGAGCAATTCCATGACTATCGCGTTAAAAACGATGCGTACATCTCACATAAGTCTTCATTTAAGGAGGCCTTCTTATTGTTTCACTGGTTCTCTAAAATTATGAAAGTAGGAGGTGATTAAGAGTCTTATTACTTCGTTCTAATTTTATTAGCATCAAAAGGAGCAATCCCATGACTATCGCGTTAAAAACGATTTGTACATCTCACACAAGTCTTGATTTACGGAGACCTTCATATTGTTTAATTGGTTCTCTCAAATTGTCAAAGAAAGAGGTGATTATGAGTCCTACGAATTCGTTTTAGTTTGATTAGCATCAAAAAGAGCAGCAATCCTATCACTAGTGCCTTCAAAACGATCCGTACATCTCACACAAGTCTTCATTTAGGGAGAACTTCTTAATGTTTCATTAGTTCTCTAAAATTGTCAAAATATAGGTGAGTCCTATTACTTCGTTCTAGTTAAAATTAGCATCAAAAGGAGCAATCCCATCACTATCGTGTTCAAAACGATGCGTAGATCTCACACAGGTCTTCACTTAGGGAGACCTTCATATTGTTTCATTGGTTGTTTTAAATTTACAAAGAAACAGGTGATTAAGAGTTGTATTACTTCGTTATAGTTTGATTAGCGTCAAAACGAGAAACCCATTACTATCGCGTTCAAAACATTGCGTATATATCACACAATTCTTTATTTAGGGATACCTTTTTATTGTTTCATGTGTGCACTAAAATTATCAAAGAAAGAGGTGATTAGGAGTCCTATAATTTCGTTCTAAGTTTGATTAGCATCAAAAGGATTAATCCCATGACTATCGCGTTAAAAACGATGCATACATCTCACGCAAGTCTTCATTTAAGGAGACCTTCTAATTGTTTCATTGGTTCTCTAAGATTGTTAAAGAAGGAGGTGATTAGGAGTCTTATTACTTCGTTCTAATTTGATTAGCATCAAAAGGAGTAATCCCATGACTATCGCGTTATAAACGATGTGTACATTTCACACAAGTCTTGATTTAGAAAGACCTTCTTATTGTTTCATTGGTTCAGTCAAATTATCATGGAAAGAGGTGATTATGAGTCTTATAAATTCGTTATAGTTTGATTAGCGTCAAAAGGAGCAGCAATCCTATCACTGGTGCCTTCAAAACGATCCGTACATCTCACACAAGTCTTCATTTAGGTTGACCTTCTTAATATTTCATTAGTTCTCTCAAATTGTCAAAATATAGGTGATTATGAGTCCTATTACTTCGTTCTAGTTGAAATTAGCATCAAAAGGAGCAATCCCAACACTATCGCGTTCAAAACGATGCGTAGATCTCACACAGGTCTTCATTTAGGGAGACCTTCATATTGTTTCTTTGGTTGTTTCAAATTTACAAAGAAAGAGGTGATTAAGAGATGTATTACTTCGTTCTAGTTAGATTAGCGTCAAAACTAGAAACCCATGACCATCGCGTTCAAAACCATGCGTTCATATCACACAATTCTTCATTTAGGGATACCTTCTTATTGTTTCATTGGTGCACTAAAATTGTAAAAGAAACATGTGATTAGGAGTCCTATAACTTCGTTCTAAGTTTGATTAGCATCAAAAGGAGCAATCCCATGACTATCGCGTTAAAAACGATGAATACATCTCACACAAGTCTTCATTTAAGGAGACCTTCTTATTGTTTCATTGGTTCTGTAAAATAGTGAAAGAAGGAGGTGATTAGGAGTCTTATTACTTCGTTCTAATGTGATTAGCATCAAAAGGAGCAAACCCATGACTATCGCGTTAAAAACGATGTGTACATCTCACACAAGTCTTGATTTAGGAAGACCTTCTTAATGTTTCATTGGTTCTCTCAAATTGTCAAGGAAAGAGGTGATTATGAGTTCTATGAATTCATTCTAGTTTGACTAGCATCAAAAGGAACAGCAATCCTACCACTAGTGCCTTCAAAATGATCCGTACATCTCACACAAGTCTTCATTTATGGAGACCTTCTTTATGTTTCATTAGTTCTCTCAAATTGTCTTAATATAGGTGATTATGAGTCCTATTACATCGTTCTAGTTGAAATTAGCATCAAAAGGAGCAATCACATCACTATCGCGTTCAAAACGATGTGTAGATCTCACACAGGTCTTTATTTAGGGAGACCTTCATATTGTTTTATTGATTATTTTAAATTTACAAAGAAACAGGTGATTAAGAGTTGTATTACTTCGTTCTAGTTTCATTTGCGTCAAAATGAGAAACCCATGACTATCGCGTTCAAAACCGTGCGGTACATATCACACAATTCTTCATTTAGGGATACCTTTTTATTGTTTCATTGGTGCACTAAAATTGTCAAAGAAAGAGGTGATTAGGAGTCCTATAACTTCGTTCTAAGTTTGATTAGCATCAAAAGGAGCAATCCCATGACTAACGCGTTAAAAACGATGCGTACATCTCACACAAGTCTTCATTTCAGGAGGCCTTCTTATTGTTTCATTGGTTCTCTAAAATTATGAAAGAAGGAGGTGATTAGGAGTCTTATTACTTCATTCTAATTTGATTAACATCAAAAGGAGCAATCCCATAACTATAGCATTAAAAACGATGTGTACATCTCACACAAGTCTTGATTTAGGGAGACCTTCTTATTGTTTCATTGGTTCTCTCAATATGTTAAAGAAAGAGGTGATTATGAGTCCTATGAATTCGTTCTAGTTTGATTAGCATCAAAAGGAGCAGCAATCCTATCACTAGTGCCTTCAAAACGATCCGTACATCTCACACAAGTCTTCATTTAGGGAGACCTTTTTAATGTTTCATTAGTTCTCTCAAATTGTCAAAATATAGGTGATTATAAGTCCTATTACTTCGTTCTAGTTGAAATTAGCATCAAAAGGAGCAATCCCATCACTATCGTCAAAATGAGAAACCCATGACTATCGCGTTCAAAACCAGGCATTCATATCACACAATTCTTCATTTAGGGATACCTTCTTATTCTTTCTTTGGTGCATTAAAATTGTCAAAGAAAGAGGTGATTAGGAGTCCTATAACTTCGTTCTAAGTTTGATTAGCATCAAAAGGAGCAATCCCATGACTATCGCGTTAAAAACAATGCTTACATCTCACACAAGTCTTCATTTAACGAGGCCTTCTTATTGTTTCATTGGTTCTCTAAAATTATGAAAGTAAGAGGAGATTTGGAGTCTTATTACTTCGTTCTAATTTGATTAGCATCAAAAGGAGCAATCCCATGACTATCGCGTTAAAAACGATTTGTACATCTCACACAAGTCTTGATTTACGGAGACCTTCAGATTGTTTCATTGGTTCTCTCAAATTGTCAAAGAAAGAGGTGATTATGAGTCCTACGAATTCGTTTTAGTTTGATTAGCATCAAAAGGAGCAGCAATCCTATCACTAGTGCCTTCAAAACGATCCGTACATCTCACACAAGTCTTCATTTTGGGAGAACTTCTTAATATTTCATTAGTTCTCTCAAATTGTTAAAATATAGGTGATTATGAGTCCTATTACTTCGTTCTAGTTGAAATTAGCATCAAAAGAAGCAATCCCATCACTATCGCGTTCAAAAGGATGCGTAGATCTCACACAGGTCTTCATTTAGGGAGACCTTCATATTGTTTCATTGATTGTTTCAAATTTACAAAGAAAGAGGTGATTAAGAGTTGTATTACTTCATTATAGTTTGATTAGCATCAAAACGAGAAACCCATGACTATCGCGTTCAAAACCTTGCGTACATATCACACAATTCTTTATTTAGGGATACCTTTTTATTGTTTCATTGGTGCACTAAAATTGTCAAAGAAAGAGGTGATTAGGAGTCCTATAACTTCGTTCTAAGTTTGATTAGCATCAAAAGGAGCAATCCCATGACTAACGCGTTAAAAACGATGCGTACATCTCACACAAGTCTTCATTTCAGGAGGCCTTCTTATTGTTTCATTTGTTCTCTAAAATTATGAAAGAAGGAGGTGATTAGGAGTTTTATTACTTCGTTCTAATTTGATTAACATCAAAAGGAGCAATCCCATGACTATAGCATTAAAAACGATGTGTACATCTCACACAAGTCTTGATTTAGGGAGACCTTCTTATTGTTTAATTGGTTCTCTCAATATGTTAAAGAAAGAGGTGATTATGAGTCCTATGAATTCGTTCTAGTTTGATTAGCATCAAAAGGAGCAGCAATCCTATCACTAGTGCCTTCAAAACGATCCGTACATCTCACACAAGTCTTCATTTAGGGAGACCTTCTTAATGTTTCATTAGTTCTCTCAAATTCTCAAAATATAGTTGATTATGAGTCCTATTACTTCGTTCTAGTTGAAATTAACATCAAATCAATCCCATCACTATCGTGTTCAAAAGGATGCGTATATCTCACACAGGTCTTCATTTTGGGAGACCTTCATATTGTTTCGTTGGTTGTTTCAAATTTACAAAGAAAGGGGTGATTAAGAGTTGCATTACTTCGTTCTAGTTTGATTAGCGTCAAAACTAGAAACCCATGACTATCGCGTTCAAAACCAGGCTTTCATATCACACAATTCTTCATTTAGGGATACCTTCTTATTGTTTCATTGGTGTACTAAAATTGTCAAAGAAAGAGGTGATTAGGAGTCTATAACTTCGTTCTAGGTTTGATTTGCATCAAAAGGAGCAATCCCATGACTAACGCGTTAAAAACGATGCGTACATCTCACACAAGTCTTCATTTAAGGAGACCTTCTTATTGTTTTATTGGTTCTCTAAAATTATAAAAGAAGGAGGTTATTAGGAGTCTTATTACTTTGTTCTAATTTGATTAGCATCAAAAGGAGCAATCCCATGACTATCGCGTTAAAAACGATGTGTACATCTCACACAAGTCTTGATTTAGGGAGACCTTCATATTGTTTCATTGGTTCTCACAAATTGTCAAAGAAAGAGGTGATTATTAGTCCTACGAATTCGTTCTAGTTTGATTAGCATCAAAAGGAGCATCAATCCTATCACTGGCGCCTTCAAAACGATCAGTACAACTCACACAAGTCTTCATTTAGGGAGAACTTCTTAATGTTTCATTAGTTCTCTAAAATTGTCAAAATATAGTTGAGTCCTATTACTTCGTTCTAGTTAAAATTAGAATCAAAAGGAGCAATCCCATCACTATCGTGTTCAAAACGATGCGTAGATCTCACACAGGTCTTCACTTAGGGAGACCTTCATATTGTTTCATTGGTTGTTTTAAATTTACAAAAAACAGGTGATTAAGAGTTGTATTACTTCGTTATAGTTTGATTAGCGTCAAAACGAGAAACCCATGACTATCGCGTTCAAAACATTGCGTATATATCACACAATTCTTTATTTTGGGATACCTTTTTATTGTTTCATGTGTGCACTAAAATTATCAAAGAAAGAGGTGATTAGGAGTCCTATAATTTCGTTCTAAGTTTGATTAGCATCAAAAGGATTAATCCCATGACTATTTCGTTAAAAACGATGCATACATCTCACACAAGTCTTCATTTAAGGAGACCTTCTAATTGTTTCATTGGTTCACTAAGATTGTTAAAGAAGGAGGTGATTAGAAGTCTTATTACTTCGTTCTAATTTGATTAGCATCAAAAGGAGTAATCCCATGACTATCGCGTTATAAACGATGTGTACATCTCACACAAGTCTTGATTTTGAAAGACCTTCTTATTGTTTCATTGGTTCTCTCAAATTATTATGGAAAGAGGTGATTATGAGTCTTATAAATTCGTTATAGTTTGATTAGCGTCAAAAGGAGCAGCAATCCTATCACTAGTGCCTTCAAAACGATCCGTACATCTCACACAAGTCTTCATTTAGGTTGACCTTCTTAATATTTCATTAGTTCTCTCAAATTGTCAAAATATAGGTGATTATGAGTCCTATTACTTCGTTCTAGTTGAAATTAGCATCAAAAGGAGCAATCCCATCACTATCGCGTTCAAAACGATACGTAGATCTCACACAGGTCTTCATTTAGGGAGACCTTCATATTGTTTCTTTGGTTGTTTCAAATTTACAAAGAAAGAGGTCATTAAGAGTTGTATTACTTTGTTCTAGTTAGATTAGCGTCAAAACGAGAAACCCATGACCATCGCGTTCAAAACCATGCGTTCATATCACACAATTCTTCATTTAGGGATACCTTCTTATTGTTTCATTGGTGCACTAAAATTGTAAAAGAAACATGTGATTAGGAGTCCTATAACTTCGTTCTAAGTTTGATTAGCATCAAAAGGAGCAATCCCATGACTATCGCGTTAAAAACGATGAATACATTTCACACAAGTCTTCCTTTAAGGAGACCTTCTTATTGTTTCATTGGTTTTGTAAAATAGTGAAAGAAGGAGGTGATTAAGAGTCCTATTACTTCGTTCTAATGTGATTAGCATCAAAAGGAGTAAACCCATGACTATCGCGTTAAAAACGATGTGTACACCTCACACAAGTCTTGTTTTAGGAAGACCTTCTTAATGTTTCATTGGTTCTCTCAAATTGTCAAAGAAAGAGGTGATTATGAGTCCTATGAATTCATTCTAGTTTGACTAGCATCAAAAGGAGCAGCAATCCTATCACCAGTGCCTTCAAAACGATCCATACATCTCACACAAGTCTTCATTTATGGAGACCTTCTTAATGTTTCATTAGTTCTCTCAAATTGTCAAAATATAGGTGATTATGAGTCCTATTACATCGTTCTAGTTGAAATTAGCATCAAAAGGAGCAATCACATCACTATCGCGTTCAAAACGATGTGTAGATCTCACACAGGTCTTCATTTAGGGAGACCTTCATATTAGTTTATTGATTATTTTAAATTTACAAAGAAACAGGTGATTAAGAGTTGTATTACTTCGTTCTAGTTTGATTTGCGTCAAAATGAGAAACCCATGACTATCGCATTCAAAACAGTGCGGTACATATCACACAATTCTTCATTTAGGGATACCTTTTTATTCCTCCATTGGTGCACTAAAATTGTCAAAGAAAGAGGTGATTATCAGTCCTATATCTTCGTTCTAAGTTTGAATAGAATGAAAAGGAGCAATCCTATGACTATCGCGTTAAAAACGATGCGTACATCTCACACAAGTCTTCATTTAAGGAGACCTTATTGTTTTATTGGTTCTCTAAAATTTGAAAGAAGGAGGTGATTAGGTGTCTTGTTACTTCGTTCTAATTTGATTAGCATCAAAAGGAGCAATCCAATGACTATCGCATTAAAAACGATGTGTACATCTCACACAAGTCTTGATTTAGGGAGACCTTCTTATTGTTTCATTGGTTCTTTCATATTGTTAAAGAAAGAGGTGATTATGAGTCCTACGAATTCGTTCTAGATTGATTAGCATCAAAAGGAGCAATCCTATCACTAGTGCCTTCAAAACGATCCATACATCTCACACAAGTCTTCATTTAGGGAGACCTTCTTAATGTTTCATTAGTTCTCTCAAATTGTGAAAATATAGGTGATTATGAGTCCTATTACTTCGTTCAAGTTGAAATTAGCATCAAAAGGAGCAATCCCATCACTATCGCGTTCAAAACGATGCGTAGATCTCACACAGGTCTTCATTTAGGGAGACCTTCATATTGTTTTGTTGGTTATTTCAAATTTACAAAGAAAGAGGTGATTAAGAGTTGTATTACTTCGTTCTAGTTTGATTAGCGTCAAAACGAGAAACCCATGACTATCGCGTTCAAAACCAGGCATTCATATCACACAATTCTTCATTTAGGGATACCTTCTTATTGTTTCTTTGGTGCATTAAAATTGTCAAAGAAAGAGGTGATTAGGAGTCCTATAACTTCGTTCTAAGTTTGATTAGCATCAAAAGGAGCAATCCCATGACTATCGCGTTAAAAACAATGCTTACATCTCACACAAGTCTTCATTTAAGGAGGCCTTCTTATTGTTTCATTGGTTCTCTAAAATTATGAAAGTAGGAGGAGATTTGGAGTCTTATTACTTCGTTCTAATTTGATTAGCATCAAAAGGAGCAATCCCATGACTATCGCGTTAAAAACGATTTGTACATCTCACACAAGTCTTGATTTACGGAGACCTTCATATTGTTTCATTGGTTCTCTCAAATTGTCAAAGAAAGAGGTGATTATGAGTCCTACGAATTCGTTTTAGTTTGATTAGCATCAAAAGGAGCAGCAATCCTATCACTAGTGCCTTCAAAAAGATCCGTACATCTCACACAAGTCTTCATTTTGGGAGAACTTCTTAATATTTCATTAGTTCTCTCAAATTGTTAAAATATAGGTGATTATGAGTCCTATTACTTCGTTCTAGTTGAAGTTAGCATTAAAAGAAGCAATCCCATCACTATCGCGTTCAAAAGGATGCGTAGATCTCACACAGGTCTTCATTTAGGGAGACCTTCATATTGTTTCATTGATTGTTTCAAATTTACAAAGAAAGAGGTGATTAAGAGTTGTATTACTTCGTTATAGTTTGATTAGCGTCAAAACGAGAAACCCATGACTATCGCGTTCAAAACCTTGCGTACATATCACACAATTCTTTATTTAGGGATACATTTTTATTGTTTCATTGGTGCACTAAAATTGTCAAAGAAAGAGGTGATTAGGAGTTCTATAACTTCGTTCTAAGTTTGATTAGCATCAAAAGGAGCAATCCCATGACTAACGCATTAAAAACGATGCGTACATCTCACACAAGTCTTCATTTCAGGAGGCCTTCTTATTGTTTCATTGGTTCTCTAAAATTATGAAAGAAAGAGGTGATTAGGAGTCTTATTACTTCGTTCTAATTTGATTAACATCAAAAGGAGCAATCCCATGACTATAGCATTAAAAACGATGTGTACATCTCACACAAGTCTTGATTTAGGGAGACCTTCTTATTGTTTCATTGGTTCTCTCAATATGTTAAAGAAAGAGGTGATTATGAGTCCTACGAATTCGTTCTAGTTTGATTAGCATCAAAAGGAGCAGCAATCCTATCACTAGTGCCTTCAAAACGATCCGTACATCTCACACAAGTCTTCATTTAGGGAGACCTTCTTAATGTTTCATTAGTTCTCTCAAATTCTCAAAATATAGTTGATTATGAGTCCTATTACTTCGTTCTAGTTGAAATTAGCATCAAATCAATCCCATCACTATCGTGTTCAAAACGATGCGTATATCTCACACAGGTATTCATTTTGGGAGACCTTCATATTGTTTCGTTGGTTGTTTCAAATTTACAAAGAAAGTGGTGATTAAGAGTTGTATTACTTCGTTCTAGTTTGATTAGCGTCAAAACGAGAAACCCATGACTATCACGTTTAAAACCAGGCGTTCATATCACACAATTCTTCATTTAGGGATACCTTCTTATTGTTTCGTTGGTACACTAAAATTGTCAAACAAAGAGGTGATTAGGAGTCCTATAACTTCGTTCTAAGTTTGATTAGCATTAAAAGGAGCAATCTCATGACTATCGCGTTAAAAATGATGCGTACATCTCACACAGGCCTTCATTTAAGGAGGACTTCTTATTATTTCATTGGTTGTCTAAAATTATGAAAGTAGGAGGTGATTAGGAGTCTTATTAATTTGTTCTAATTTGAATAGCATCAAAAGGAGCAATCCCATGACTATCGCGTTAAAAACGATGTGTACATCTCACACAAGTCTTGATTTAGAAAAGTCCTTCTTATTGTTTCATTTGTTCTCTCAAATTGTCAAGGAAAGAGGTGATTATGAGTCCTATGAATTCGTTCTAGTTTGATTAGCGTCAAAAGGAGCAGCAATCCTATCACTAGTTCCTTCAAAACGATCCGTACATCTCACACACGTCATGATTTAGGTAGACCTTCTTAATGTTTCATTAGTTCTCTCAAATTGTCAAAATATAGGTGATTATGAGTCCTATTACTTCGTTCTAGTTTAAATTAGCATCAAACGTAGCAATCCCATCACTATCCCGTTCAAAACGATGCGTAGATCTCCTACAGGTCTTCATTTAGGGAGACCTTCATATTGTTTCATTGGTTGTTTCTAATTTACAAAAAAAGAGGTGATTAAGAGTTATATTACATCGTTCTAGTTTGATTAGCGTCAAAATGAGAAACCCATGACTATCGCATTCAAAACTATGCATACATATCACACAATTCTTCATTTAGGGATACCTTCTTATTGTTTCATTGGTGCACTAAAATTGTCCAAGAAAGAGGTGATTAGGAGTCTATAACTTCGTTCTAAGTTTGATTTTCATCAAAAGGAGCAATCCCATGACTAACGCGTTAAAAACGATGCGTACATCTCACACAAGTCTTCATTTAAGGAGGCCTTCTTATTGTTTTATTGATTCTCTAAAATTATAATAGAAGGAGGTGATTAGGAGTCTTATTACTTCGTTCTAATTTGATTAGCATCAAAAGGAGCAATCACATGACTATCGCGTTAAAAACGATGTGTACATCTCACACAAGTCTTGATTTAGGGAGACCTTCATATTGTTTCATTGTTTCTCTCAAATTGTCAAAGAAAGAGGTGATTATTAGTCCTACGAATTCGTTCTAGTTTGATTAGCATCAAAAGGAACAGCAATCCTATCAATAGTGCCTTCAAAACGATCCGTACAACTCACACAAGACTTTATTTAGGGAGAACTTCTTAATGTTTCATTTGTTCTATAAAATTGTCAAAATATAGGTGAGTCCTATTACTTCGTTCTAGTTAAAATTAGCATCAAAAGGAGCAATCCCACCACTATCGTGTTCAAAACGATGCGTAGATCTCACACAGGTCTTCACTTAGGAAGACCTTCATATTATTTCATTGGTTGTTTTAAATTTACAAAGAAACAGGTGATTAAGAGTTGTATTACTTCGTTATAGTTTGATTAGCGTCAAAACGAGAAACCCATGACTATCGCGTTCAAAACATTGCGTATATATCACACAATTCTTTATTTAGGGATACCTTTTTATTGTTTCATGTGTGCACTAAAATTGTCAAAGAAAGAGGTGATTAGGAGTCCTATAATTTCGTTCTAAGTTTGATTAGCATCAAAAGGATTAATCCCATGACTATCGTGTTAAAAACGATGCATACATCTCACACAAGTCTTCATTTAAGGAGACCTTCTAATTGTTTCATTGGTTCTCTAAGATTGTTAAAGAAGGAGGTGATTAGGAGTCTTATTACTTCGTTCTAATTTGATTAGCATCAAAAGGAGTAATCCAATGACTATCGCGTTATAAACGATGTGTACATTTCACACAAGTCTTGATTTAGAAAGACCTTCTTATTGTTTCATTGGTTCTCTCAAATTATCATGGAAAGAGGTGATTGTGAGTCTTATAAATTCGTTATAGTTTGATTAGCGTCAAAAGGAGCAGCAATCCTATCACTAGTGCCTTCAAAACGATCCGTACATCTCACACAAGTCTTCATTTAGGTTGACCTTCTTAATATTTCATTAGTTCTCTCAAATTGTCAAAATAGAGGTGATTATGAGTCCTATTACTTCGTTCTAGTTGAAATTAGCACCAAAAGGAGCAATCCCATCACTATCGCGTTCAAAACGATGCGTAGATCTCACACAGGTCTTCATTTAGGGAGACCTTCATATTGTTTCTTTGGTTGTTTCAAATTTACAAAGAAAGAGGTGATTAAGAGTTGTATTACTTCGTTCTAGTTAGATTAGCGTCAAAACGAGAAACCCATGACCATCGCGTTCAAAACCATGCGTTCATATCACACAATTCTTCATTTAGGGATACCTTCTTATTGTTTCATTGGTGCCTAAAATTGTAAAAGAAACATGTGATTAGGAGTCCTATAACTTCGTTCTAAGTTTGATTAGCATCAAAAGGAGCAATCCCATGACTATCGCGTTAAAAACGATGAATACATCTCACACAAGTCTTCATTTAAGGAGACCTTCTTATTGTTTCATTGGTTCTGTAAAATAGTGAAAGAAGGAGGTGATTAGGAGTCTTATTACTTTGTTCTAATGTGATTAGCATCAAAAGGAGCAAACCCATGACTATTGCATTAAAAACGATGTGTACATCTCACACAAGTCTTGATTTAGGAAGACCTTCTTATTGTTTCATTGGTTCTCTCAAATTGTCAAAGGAAGAGGTGATTATGAGTCCTATGAATTCATTCTAGTTTGACTAGCATCAAAAGGAGCAGCAATCCTATCACTAGTGCCTTCAAAACGATCCGTACATCTCACACAAGTCTTCATATATGGAGACCTTCTTAATGTTTAATTAGTTCTCTCAAATTGTCAAAATATAGGTGATTATGAGTCCTATTACGTCGTTCTAGTTGAAATTAGCATCAAAAGGAGCAATCACATCACTATCGCGTTCAAAACGATGTGTAGATCTCACACAGGTCTTCATTTAGGGAGACCTTCATATTGTTTTATTGATTATTTTAAATTTACAAAGAAATAGGTGATTAAGAGTTGTATTACTTCGTTCTAGTTTGATTTGCGTCAAAATGAGAAACCCACGACTATCGCGTTCAAAACCGTGCGGTACATATCACACAATTCTTCATTTAGGGATACCTTTTTAATCTTCCGTTGGTGCACTAAAATTGTCAAAGAAAGAGGTGATTATCAGTCCTATATCTTCGTTCTAAGTTTGAATAGAATGAAAAGGAGCAATCCTATGACTATCGCGTTAAAAACGATGCGTACATCTCACACAAGTCTTCATTTAAGGAGACCATATTGTTTCATTGGTTCTCTAAAATTTGAAAGAAGGAGGTAATTAGGTGTCTTGTTACTTCGTTCTAATTTGATTAGCATCAAAAGGAGCAATCCAATGACTATCGCATTAAAAACGATGTGTACATCTCACACAAGTCTTGATTTAGGGAGACCTTCTTATTGTTTCATTGGTTCTTTCATATTGTTAAAGAAAGAGGTGATTATGAGTCCTATGAATTCGTTCTAGTTTGATTAGCATCAAAAGGAGCAATCCTATCACTAGTGCCTTCAAAACGACCCGTACATCTCACACAAGTCTTCATTTAGGGAGACCTTCTTAATGTTTTATTAGTTCTCTCAAATTGTCAAAATATAGGTGATTATGATTCCTATTACTTCGTTCAAGTTGAAATTAGCATCAAAAGGAGCAATCCCATCACTATCGCGTTCAAAACGATACGTAGATCTCACACAGGTCTTCATTTAGGGAGACCTTCATATTGTTTTGTTGGTTATTTCAAATTTACAAAGAAAGAGGTGATTAAGAGTTGTATTACTTCGTTCTAGTTTGATTAGCGTCAAAACGAGAAACCCATGACTATCGCGTTCAAAACCAGGCATTCATATCACACAATTCTTCATTTAGGGATACCTTCTTATTGTTTCTTTGGTGCATTAAAATTGTCAAAGAAAGAGGTGATTAGGAGTCCTATAACTTCGTTCTAAGTTTAATTAGCATCAAAAGGGGCAATCCCATGACTATCGCGTTAAAAACAATGCTTACATCTCACACAAGTCTTCATTTAAGGAGGCCTTCTTATTGTTTCATTGGTTCTCTAAAATTATGAAAGTAGGAGGAGATTTGGAGTCTTATTACTTCGTTCTAATTTGATTAGCATCAAAAGGAGTAATCCCATAAGTATTGCGTTATAAACGATGTGTACATTTCACACAAGTCTTGATTTAGAAAGACCTTTTTATTGTTTCATTGGTTCTCTCAAATTATCATGGAAAGAGGTGATTATGAGTCTTATAAATTCGTTATAGTTTGATTAGCGTCAAAAGGAGCAGCAATCCTATCACTAGTGCCTTCAAAACGATCCGTACATCTCACACAAGTCTTCATTTAGGTTGACATTCTTAATATTTCATTAGTTCTCTCAAATTGTCAAAATATAGGTGATTATGAGTCCTATTACTTCGTTCTAGTTGAAATTAGCATTAAAATGAGCAATCCCATCACTATCGCGTTCAAAACGATGCGTAGATCTCACACAGGTCTTCATTTAGGGAGACCTTCATATTGTTTATTTGGTTGTTTCAAATTTACAAAGAAAGAGGTGATTAAGTGTTGTATTACTTCGTTCTAGTTAGATTAGAGTCAAAACGAGAAACCCATGACCATCGCGTTCAAAACCATGCGTTCATATCACACAATTCTTTATTTAGGGATACCTTCTTATTGTTTCATTGGTGCACTAAAATTATAAAAGAAACATGTGATTAGGAGTCCTATAACTTCGTTCTAAGTTTGATTAGCATCAAAAGGAGCAATCCCACGACTAACGCGTTAAAAACGATGCGTACATCTCACACAAGTCTTCATTTCAGAAGGCTTTCTTATTGTTTCATTGGTTCTCTAAAATTATGAAAGAAGGAGGTGATTAGGAGTCTTATTACTTCGTTCTAAATTAGCATCAAAAGGAGCAATCCCATGACTATCGCGTTAAAAACGATGTGTACATCTCACACAAGTCTTGATTTAGGGAGACCTTCTTATTGTTTCATTGGTTCTCTCAATATGTTAAAGAAAGAGGTGATTATGAGTCCTATGAATTCGTTCTAGTTTGATTAGCATCAAAAGGAGCAGCAATCCTATCACTAGTGCCTTCAAAACGATTCGTACATCTCACACAAGTCTTCATTTAGGGAGACCTTCTTAATGTTTCATTTGTTCTCTCAAATTCTCAAAATATAGTTGATTATTAGTCCTATTACTTCGTTCTAGTTGAAATTAGCATCAAATCAATCCCATCACTATCGTGTTCAAAACGATGCGTATATCTCACACAGGTCTTCATTTTGGGAGAACTTCATATTGTTTCGTTGGTTATTTCAAATTTACAAAGAAAGTGGTGATTAAGAGTTGTATTACTTCGTTCTAGTTTGATTAGCGTCAAAACGAGAAACCCATGACTATCACGTTTAAAACCAGGCGTTCATAACACACAATTCTTCATTTAAGGAAACCTTCTTATTATTTCGTTGGTGCACTAAAATTGTCAAACAAAGAGGTGATTAGGAGTCCTATAACTTCGTTCTAAGTTTGATTAGCATTAAAAGGAGCAATCTCATGACTATCGCGTTAAAAACAATGCTTACATCTCACACAAGTCTTCATTTAAGGAGGCCTTCTTATTGTTTCATTGGTTCTCTAAAATTATGAAAGTAGGAGGAGATTTGGAGTCTTATTACTTCGTTCTAATTTGATTAGCATCAAAAGGAGCAATCCCATGACTATCGCGTTAAAAACGATGTGTCCATCTCACACAAGTCTTGATTTACGGAGACCTTCATATTGTTTCATTTGTTCTCTCAAATTGTCAACAAAAGAGGTGAATATGAGTCCTATGAATTCGTTCTAGTTTGATTAGCGTCAAAAGGAGCAGCAATCCTATCACTAGTGCCTTCAAAACGATCCGTACATCTCACACAAGTCATCATTTAGGTAGACCTTCTTAATGTTTCATTAGTTCTCTCAAATTGTCAAAATATAGGTGATTATTTGTCCTATTACTTCGTTCTAGTTTAAATTAGCATCAAAAGGAGCAATCCCATCACTATCGCGTTCAAAACGATGCGTAGATCTCACACAGGTCTTCATTTAGGGAGACCTTCATATTGTTTCATTGGTTGTTTCTAATTACAAAAAAAGAGGTGATTAAGAGTTATATTACGTCGTTCTAGTTTGATTAGCGTCAAAACGAGAAACCCATGACTATCGCGTTCAAAACCTTGCGTACATATCACACAATTCTTCATTTAGGGATACCTTCTTATTGTTTCATTGGTGCACTAAAATTGTCAAAGAAAGAGGTGATTATCAGTCCTA
This sequence comes from Panax stipuleanatus, assembly GCA_020205555.1. NCBI lineage: Eukaryota > Viridiplantae > Streptophyta > Magnoliopsida > Apiales > Araliaceae > Panax > Panax stipuleanatus. The sequence goes on from JAINUT010002844.1 coordinate 223,360, forward strand.
TATCTTCGTTCTAAGTTTGAATAGAATGAAAAGGAGCAATCCTATGACTATCGCGTTAAAAACGATGCGTACATCTCACACAAGTCTTCATTTAAGGAGACCTTATTGTTTCATTGGTTCTCTAAAATTTAAAAGAAGGAGGTGATTAGGTGTCTTGTTACTTCGTTCTAATTTGATTAGCATCAAAAGGAGCAATCCAATGACTATCGCATTAAAAACGATGTGTACATCTCACACAAGTCTTGATTTAGGGAGACCTTCTTATTGTTTCATTGGTTCTTTCATATTGTTAAAGAAAGAGGTGATTATGAGTCCTATGAATTCGTTCTAGTTTGATTAGCATCAAAAGGAGCAATCCTATCACTCGTGCCTTCAAAACGATCCGTACATCTCGCACAAGTCTTCATTTAGGAAGACCTTCTTAATGTCTCATTAGTTCTCTCAAATTGTCAAAATATAGGTGATTATGAGTCCTATTACTTCGTTCAAGTTGAAATTAGCATCAAAAGGAGAAATCCCATCACGATCGCGTTCAAAACGATGCGTAGATCTCACACAGGTCTTCATTTAGGGAGACCTTCATATTGTTTTGGTGGTTATTTCAAATTTACAAAGAAAGAGGTGATTAAGAGTTGTATTACTTCGTTCTAGTTTAATTAGCTTCAAAACGAGAAACCCATGACTATCGCGTTCAAAACCAGGCATTCATATCACACAATTCTTCATTTAGGGATACTTTCTTATTGTTTCTTTGGTGAATTAAAATTGTCAAAGAAAGAGGTGATTAGGAGTCCTATAACTTCGTTCTAAGTTTGATTAGCATCAAAAGGAGCAATCCCATGACTATCGCGTTAAAAACAATGCTTACATCTCACACAAGTCTTTATTTATGGAGGCCTTCTTATTGTTTCATTGGTTCTCTAAAATTATGAAAGTAAGAGGAGATTTGGAGTCTTATTACTTCGTTCTAATTTGATTAGCATCAAAAGGAGCAATCCCATGACTATCGCGTTAAAAACGATTTGTACATCTCACACAAGTCTTGATTTACGGAGACCTTCATATTGTTTCATTGGTTCTCTCAAATTGTCAAAGAAAGAGGTGATTATGAGTCCTACGAATTCGTTTTAGTTTGATTAGCATCAAAAGGAGCAGCAATCCTATCACTAGTGCCTTCAAAACGATCCGTACATCTCACACAAGCCTTCATTTTGGGAGAATTCTTAATATTTCATTAGTTCTCTCAAATTATTAAAATATAGGAGATTATGAGTCCTATTACTTCGTTTTAGTTGAAATTAGCATCAAAAGAAGCAATCCCATCACTATCGCGTTCAAAACGATGCGTAGATCTCACACAGGTCTTCATTTAGGGAGACCTTCATATTGTTTCATTGATTGTTTCAAATTTACAAAGAAAGAGGTGATTAAGAGTTGTATTACTTCGTTATAGTTTGATTAGCGTCAAAACGAGAAACCCATGACTATCGCGTTCAAAACCTTGCGTACATATCACACAATTCTTTATTTAGGGATACCTTTTTATTGTTTCATTGGTGCACTAAAATTGTCAAAGAAAGAGGTGATTAGGAGTCCTATAACTTCGTTCTAAGTTTGATTAGCATCAAAAGGAGCAATCCCATGACTAACGCGTTAAAAACGATGCGTACATCTCACACAAGTATTCATTTCAGGAGGCCTTCTTATTGTTTCATTGGTTCTCTAAAATTATGAAAGAAGGAGGTGATTAGGAGTCTTATTACTTCGTTCTAATTTGATTAACATCAAAAGGAGCAATCCCATGACTATAGCATTAAAAACGATGTGTACATCTCACACAAGTCTTGATTTAGGGAGACCTTCTTATTGTTTCATTGGTTCTCTCAATATGTCAAAGAAAGAGGTGATTATGAGTCCTATGAATTCGTTCTAGTTTGATTAGCATCAAAAGGAGCAGCAATCCTATCACTAGTGCCTTCAAAACGATCCGTACATCTCACACAAGTCTTCATTTAGGGAGACCTTCTTAATGTTTCATTAGTTCTCTCAAATTCTCAAAATATAGTTGATTATGAGTCCTAATTACTTCGTTCTAGTTGAAATTAGCATCAAATCAATCCCATCACTATCGCGTTCAAAACGATGCGTATATCTCACACAGGTCTTCATTTTGGGAGACCTTCATATTGTTTCGTTGGTTGTTTCAAATTTACAAAGAAAGAGGTGATTAAGAGTTTTATTACTTCGTTCTAGTTTGATTAGCGTCGAAACGAGAAACCCATGACTATCGCGTTCAAAACCATGCGTTCATATCACACAATTCTTCATTTAGGGATACTTCTTATTGTTTCTTTGGTGCATTAAAATTGTCAAAAAAAGAGGTGATTAGGAGTCTTATAACTTCGTTCTAAGTTTGATTAGCATCAAAAGGAGCAATCTCATGACTATCGCGTTAAAAACGATGCGTACATCTCACACAGGCCTTCATTTAAGGAAGACTTCTTATTATTTCATTGGTTGTCTAAAATTATGAAAGTAGGAGGTGATTAGGAGTCTTATTAATTCGTTCTAATTTGAATAGCATCAAAAGGAGCAATCCCATGACTATCGCGTTAAAAACGATGTGTACATCTCACACAAGTCTTGATTTAGAAAGACTTTTGTATTGTTTCATTGGTTCTCTCAAATTGTCAAAGAAAGAGGTTATTATGAGTCCTATGAATTCGTTCTAGTTTGATGATTAGCATCAAAAGGAGCAGCAATCCTATCACTAGTGCCTTCAAAACGTTCCGTACATCTCACACAAGTCTTCATTTAGGGAGACCTTCTTAAAGTTTCATTAGTTCTCTCAAATTGTCAAAATATAGGTGCTTATGAGTCCTATTACTTCGTTCTAGTTGAAATTAGCATCAAAAGGAGTAATCCCATCACTATCGCGTTCAAAACGATGCGTAGATCTCACACATGTATTCATTTAAGGAGACCTTCATATTGTTTCATTGGTTGTTTCAAATTTACCAAGAAAGAGGTGATTAAGAGTTGTATTACTTCGTTTTAGTTTGATTAGCGTCAACACGCGAAACCCATGACTATCGCTTTCAAAACCATGCGTACATATCACACAATTCTTCATTTAGGGATACCTTCTTATTGTTTCATTGGTGCACTAAAATTGTCAAAGAAAGAGGTGATTAGGAGTCTTATAACTTCGTTCTAAGTTTAGTTAGCATCTCACACAGGTCTTCATTTAAGGAGGCCTTCTTATTGTTTCATTGGTTCTCTAAAATTATAAAAGTAGGAGGTGATTAGGAGTCTTATTACTTCGTTCTAATTTGATTAGCATCAAAAGGAGCAATCCCATGACTATCGCGTTAAAAACGTTGTGTACATCTCACACAAGTCTTGATTTAGGGAGACCTTCATATTGTTTCATTGGTTCTCTCAAATTGTCAAAGAAAGAGGTGACTATTAGTCATACGAATTCGTTCGAGTTTGATTAGCATCAAAAGGAGCAGCAATCCTATCACTAGTGCCTTCAAAACGATTCGTACATCTCACACAAGTCTTCATTTAGGGAGACCTTCTTAATGTTTCATTAGTTCTCTCAAATTATCAAAATATAGGTGATTATGAGTCCTACGAATTCGTTCTAGTTTGATTAGCCTCAAAAGGGGCAGCAATCCTATCACTAGTGCCTTCAAAACGAGCCGTACAACTCACACAAATCTTCATTTAGGGAGAACTTCTTAATGTTTCATTAGTTCTCTCAATTGTCAAAATATAGCTGATTATGAGTCCTATTACTTCGTTCTAGTTGAAATTAGCATCAAAAGGAGCAATCCCATCACTATCGCGTTCAAAACGATGCGTAGATCTCACATAGGTCCTCATTTAGGGAGACCATCATATTGTTTCATTGGTTGTTTCAAATTTACAAAAAAACAGGTGATTAAGAGTTGTATTACTTCGTTATAGTTTGATTAGCGTCAAAACGAGAAACCCATGACTATCGCGTTCAAAACAATGCGTACATATCACACAATTCTTTATTTAGGGATACCTTTTTATTGTTTCATGTGTGCACTAAAATTGTCAAAGAAAGAGGTGATTAGGAGTCCAATAATTTCGTTCTAAGTTTGATTAGCATCAAAAGGAGTAATCCCATGACTATCGCGTTAAAAACGATGCATACATCTCACACAAGTCTTCATTTAAGGAGACCTTCTAATCGTTTCATTGGTTCTCTAAGATTGTTAAAGAAGGAGGTGATTAGGAGTCTTATTATTTCGTTCTAATTTGATTAGCATCAATAGGAGAAATCCCATGACTATCGCGTTAAAAACGATGCGTACATCTCACACAAGTCTTCATTTAAGGAGGCCTTCTTATTGTTTTATTGGTTCTCTAAAATTATGAAAGAAGGAGGTGATTAGGAGTCTTATTACTTCGTTCTAATTTGATTAGCATCAAAAGGAGCAATCCCATGACTATAACATTAAAAACGATGTGTACATCTCGCACAAGTCTTGATTTAGGGAGACCTTCTTAACTTTTCATTAGTTCTCTAAGATTGTTAAAGAAGGAGGTGATTAGGAGTCTTATTACTTCGTTTTAATTTGATTAGCATCAAAAGGAGCAAACCCATGACTATCGCGTTAAAAACGATGTGTACATCTCGCACAAGTCTTGATTTAGGAAGGCCTTCTTATTGTTTCATTGGTTCTCTCAAATTGTCAAAGGAAGAGGTGATTATGAGTCCTATGAATTCATTCTAGTTTGACTAGCATCAAAAGGAGCAGCAATCCTATCACTAGTACCTTCAAAACGATCCATACATCTCACACAAGTCTTCATTTACACCTTCTTAATGTTTAATTAGTTCTCTCAAATTGTCAAAATATAGGTGATTATGAGTCCTATTACATCGTTCTAGTTGAAATTAGCATCAAAAAGAGCAATCACATCACTATTGCGTTCAAAACGGTGTGTAGATCTCACACAGGTCTTCATTTAGGGAGACTTTTATATTGTTTTATTGATTGTTATAAATTTACAAAGAAATAGGTGATTAAGAGTTGTATTACTTCATTCTAGTTTGATTAGCGTCAAAACGAGAAACACATGACTATCGCGTTCAAAACCGTGCGGTACATACACACAATTCTTCATTTAGGGATACCTATTTATTCTTCCATTGGTGCACTAAAATTGTCAAAAAAAGAGGTGATTAGGAGTCCTATAGCTTCCTTCTAAGTTTGATTAGAATGAAAAGGAGCAATACCATGACTATCACGTTAAAAACGATGCGTACATCTCACACAAGTCTTCATTTAAGGAGACCTTATTGTTTCATTGGTTCTCTCATATTGTCAAAGAAGGGGGTGATTATGAGTCATATGAATTCGTTCTAATTTGATTAGCATCAAAAAGAGCAATCCAATGACTATCGCATTAAAAACGATGTGTACATCTCAAACAAGTCTTCATTTAGGGAGACCTTCTTAATGTTTCATTAGTTCTCTCAAATTGTCAAAATATAGGTGATTATGAGTCCTATTACTTCGTTCCAGTTAAAATTAGCATCAAAAGGAGCAATCCCATCACTATCGCGTTCAAAACGATGCGTAGATCTCACACAGGTCTTCATTTAAGGAGACCTTCATATTGTTTTGTTGGTTGTTTCAAATTTACAAAGAAAGAGGTGATTAAGAGTTGTATTACTTCGTTCTAGATTGATTAGCGTTAAAACGAGAAACCCATGACTATCGTGTTCAAAATTCATATCTCACAATTCTTCATTTAGGGATACCTTCTTATTGTTTCATTGGTGAACTAAAATTGTCAAACAAAGAGGTGATTAGGAGTCCTATAACTTCGTTCTAAGTTTGATTAGCATCAAAAGGAGCAATCCCATGACTATCGCGTTAAAAACGATGCTTACATCTCACACAAGTCTTCATTTAAGGAGGCCTTCTTATTGTTTCATTGGTTCAATAAAATTATGAAAGTAGGAGGTGATTTGGAGTCTTATTTCTTCATTCTAATTTGATTAGCATCAAAAGGAGCAATCCCATGACTATCGCGTTAAAAACGATTTGTACATCTCACACAAGTCTTGATTTACGGAGACCTTCATATTGTTTCATTGGTTCTCTCAAATTGTCAAAGAAAGAGGTGATTATGAGTCCTACGAATTCATTTTAGTTTGATTAGCATCAAAAGAAGCAGCAATCCTATCACTAGTGCCTTCAAAACGATCCGTACATCTCACACAAGTCTTCATTTAGGGAGAACTTCTTAATATTTCATTAGTTCTCTCAAATTGTCAAAATATAGGCGATTATGAGTCCTATTACTTCGTTCTAGTTGAAATTAGCATGAAAAGAAGCAATCCCATCACTATCGCGTTCAAAACGATGCGTAGATCTCACACAAGTCTTCATTTAGGGAGACCTTCATAGTGTTTCATTGATTGTTTCAAATTTACAAAGAAAGAGGTAATTAAGAGTTGTATTACTTCGTTATAGTTTGATTAGCGTCAAAACGAGAAACCAATGACTATCGCGTTTAAAACCAGGCGTTCATATCACACAATTCTTCATTTAGGGATACCTTTTTATTGTTTCATTGGTGCACTAAAATTGTCAAAGAAAGAGGTGATTAAGAGTCCTATAACTTCGTTCTAAGTTTTATTAGCATCAAAAGGAGCAATCCCATGAATATCGCGTTAAAAATGATGCGTACATCTCACACAATTCTTCATTTAAGGAGACCTTCTTATTGTTTCATTGGTTCTCTAATATTGTTAAAGAAAGAGGTGATTAGGAGTCTTATTACTTCATTCTAATTTGATTAGCATGAAAAGGAGCAATCCCATGACTATCGCGTTAAAAACGATGTGTACATCCCACACAAGTCTTGATTTAGAAAGACCTTCTTATTGTTTCATTGGTTCTCTCAAATTGTCAAGGAAAGAGGTGATTATGAGTCCTATGAATTCGTTCTAGTTTGATTAGCGTCAAAACGAGCAGCAATCCTATCACTAGTGCCTTCAAAACGATCCGTACATCTCACACAAGTCTTCATTTAGGTAGACCTTTCTAATGTTTTATTAGTTCTCTCAAATTGTCAAAATATAGGTGATTATGAGTCCTATTACTTCGTTCTAGTTGAAATTAGCATCAAAAGGAGCAATCCCATCACTATCGTGTTCAAAACGATGCGTAGATCTCACACAGGTCTTCATTTAGGAAGACCTTCATATTGTTTCATTGGTTGATTCAAATTTACAAAAAAAGTGGTGATTAAGAGTTGTATTACTTCGTTCTAGTTTGATTAGCGTCAAAACGAGAAACCCATGACTATCGCGTTCAAAACCATGCGTGCATATCACACAATTCTTCATTTAGGGATACCTTCTTATTGTTTCATTGGTGCACTAAAATTGTCAAAGAAAGAGGTGATTAGGAGTCTTATAACTTCGTTAAGGAGCAATCCCATGACTAACGCGTTAAAAACGATGCGTACATCTCACACAAGTATTCATTTCAGGAGGCCTTCTTATTGTTTCATTAGTTCTCTAAAATTATGAAAGAAGGAGGTGATTAGGAGTCTTATTCCTTCGTTCTAATTTGATTAGCATCAAAAGGAGCAATCCCATGACTATAGCATTAAAAACGATGTGTACATCTCACACAAGTCTTGATTTAGGGAGACCTTCTTATTGTTTCATTGGTTCTCTCAATATGTCAAAGAAAAAGGTGATTATGAGTCCTATGAATTCGTTCTAGTTTGATTAGCATCAAAAGGAGCAACAATCCTATCACTAGTGCCTTCAAAACGATCCGTACATCTCACACAAGTCTTCATTTAGGGAGACCTTCTTAATGTTTCATTAGTTCTCTCAAATTCTCAAAATATAGTTGATTATGAGTCCTATTACTTCGTTCTAGTTGAAATTAGCATGAAATCAATCCCATCACTATCGCGTTCAAAACGATGCGTATATCTCACACAGGTCTTCATTTAGGGAGACCTTCATGTTGTTTCGTTGGTTGTTTCAAATTTACAAAGAAAGTGGTGATTAAGAGTTGTATTACTTCGTTCTAGTTTGATTAGCGTCAAAACGAGAAACCCATGTCTATCGCGTTCAAAACCAGGCGTTCATATCATACAATTCTTCATTTAGGGATACCTTCTTATTGTTTCATTGGTGCACTAAAATTGTCAAATAAAGAGGTGATTAGGAGTCCTATAACTTCGTTCTAAGTTTGATTAGCATTAAAAGGAGCAATCTCATGACTATCGCGTTAAAAACGATGCGTACATCTCACACAGGTATTCATTTAAGGAGGCCTTCTTATTGTTTGATTGGTTCTATAAAATTATGAAAGTAGGAGGTGATTAGGAGTCTTATTACTTTGTTCTAATTTGATTAGCATCAAAAGGAGCAATCCCATGACTATCGCGTTAAAAACGATGTGTACATCTCACACAAGTCTTGATTTACGGAGACCTTCATATTGTTTTATTGGTTCTCTCAAATTGTCAAAGAAAGGGGTGATTATGAGTCCTACGAATTCGTTTTAGTTTGATTAGCATCAATAGGAGCAGCAATCCTATCACTAGTTCCTTCAAAACGATCCGTACATCTCACACAAGTCTTCATTTAGGGAGAACTTCTTATTGTTTCATTAGTTCTCTCAAATTGTCAAAATATAAATGATTATGAGTCCTATTACTTCGTTGTAGTTAAAATTAGCATCAAAAGGAGCAATCTCATCACTACCGCGTTTAAAACATTGCGTAGATCGCACACAGGTCTTCATTTAGGGAGACCTTCATATTGTTTCATTGATTGTTTCAAATTTACAAAGAAAGAGGTGATTAAGAGTTGTATTACTTCGTTATAGTTTGATTAGCGTCAAAACGAGTAACCCATGACTATCGCGTTCAAAACCTTGCGTACATATCACTCAATACTTTATTTTAGGGATACCTTTTTATTGTTTCATTGGTGCACTAAAATTGTCAAAGAAAGAGGTGATTAGAAGTCCTATAACTTCGTTCTAAGTTTGATTAGCATCGAAAGGAGCAATCCCATGACTATTGTGTTAAAAACGTTGCGTACATCTCACACAAGTCTTCATTTAAGGAGACCTTCTTATTGTTTCATTGGTTCTCTAGGATTGTTAAAGAAGGAGGTGATTAGGAGTCTTATTACTTCGTTCTAATTTGATTAGCATCAAAAGGAGCAATCCCATGACTATCGCGTTAAAAACGATGTGAACATCTCACACAAGTCTTGATTTAGGAAGACCTTCTTATTGTTTCATTGGTTCTCTCAAACTGTCAAGGAAAGAGGTGATTATGAGTCCTATGAATTCGTTCTAGTTTGATTAGCATCAAAAGGAGCAGCAATCCTATCACTAGTGCCTTCAAAACGATCCGTACATCTCACACAAGTCTTCATTTAGGTAGACCTTCTTAATGTTTTATTAGTTCTCTCAAATTGTCAAAATATAGGTGATTATGAGTCCTATTACTTCGTTCAAGTTGAAATTAGCATCAAAAGGAGCAATCTCATCACTATCGCGTTCAAAACGATGCGTAGATCTCACACAGGTCTTCATTTAGGAAGGGCTTCATATTGTTTCATTGGTTGTTTCAAATTTACAAAAAAAGAGGTGATTAAGAGTAGTATTACTTCGTTCTAGTTTGATTATCGTCAAAACGAGAAACCCATGACTATCGCATTCAAAACCATGCGTACATATCACACAATTCTTCATTTAGGGATACCTTCTTATTGTTTATTTTTTATTTTCGTAATTCAAGATGAAATCTTAACAGTCTTGCCTTGGGAGTCTTATAACTTCGTTCTAAGTTTGATTAGCATCAAAAAGAGCAATCCCATGACTAACACGTTAAAAACGATGCGTACATCTCGCACAAGTCTTCAATTAAGGAGGCCTTCTTATTGTTTCATTGGTTCACTAAAATTATGAAAGGAGGTGATTAGGAGTCTTAATACTTCGTTCTAATTTGATTAGCATCAAAAGGAGAAATCCCATAACTATAGCATTAAAAACGATGTGTACATCTCACACAAGTCTTGATTTAGGGAGACCTTCTTATTGTTTCATTGGGTCTCTCAAATTGTCAAAGAAAGAGGTGATTATGAGTCTTATGAATTCGTTCTAGTTTGATTAGCATCAAAAGGAGCAGCAATCCTATCACTAGTGCCTTCAAAACGATCCGTACATCTCACACAAGTCTTCATTTAGGGAGACCTTCTTAATGTTTCATTAGTTCTCTCAAATTGTCAAAATATAGGTGATTATGAGTCCTATTACTTTGTTCTAGTTGAAATTAGCATCAAAAGAAGCAATCCCATCACTATCGCGTTCAAAACGATGCGTAGATCTCACACAGGTCTTCATTTAGGGAGACCTTCATATTATTTCGTTGGTTGTTTCAAATTTACAAAGAAAGAGGTGATTAAGAGTTGCATTAATTCGTTCTAGTTTGATTAGCGTCAAAACGAAAAACCCATGACTATCGCGTTCAAAACTAGGCGTTCATATCACACAATTCTTCATTTAGGGATACCTTCTTATTGTTTCATTGGTGAACTAAAATTCTCAAACAAAGATGTGATCAGGAGTCCTACAACTTCGTTCTAACTTTAACTAGCAACAAAAGGAGCAATCCCATGACTATCGCGTTAAAAACGATGCGTACATCTCACACAAGTCTTCATTTAAGGAGGCCTTTTTATTGTTTCATTGGTTCTCTGAAATTATGAAAGTAGGAGGTGATTAGGTGTCTTATTACTTCGTTCTAATTTGATTAGCATCAAAAGGAGCAATCCCATGACTATAGCGTTAAAAACGATGTGTAAATCTCACACAAGTCTTAACTTAGGGAGACCTTCTGATTGTTTCATTGGTTCTCTCAAATTGTCAAAGAAAGAGGTTATTATGAGTCCTACGAATTCGTTTTAGTTTGATTAGCATCAAAAGGAGCTGCAATCCTATCACTTGTGCCTTCAAAACGATCCGTACATCTCACACAAGTCTTCATTTAGGGAGAACTTCTTAATGTCTGATTAGTTCTCTAAAATTATCAAAATATAGGTGATTATGAGTCCTATTACTTCGTTCTAGTTGAAATTAGCATCAAAAGGAGCAATCCCATCACTATCGCGTTCCAAACGATGCGTAGATCTCACACAGGTCTTCATTTAGGGAGACCTTCATATTGTTTCGTTGGTTGTTTCAAATTTAGAAAGAAAGAGGTGATTAAGAGTTGCATTACTTCGTTCTAGTTTGATTAGCGTCAAAACGAGAAACCCATGACTATCGCGTTCAAAATCAGGCGTTCATATCACACAATTCTTCATTTAGGGATACCTTCTTATTGTTTCATTGGTGAACTAAAATTCTCAAACAAAGAGGTGATTAGGAGTCCTACAACTTCGTTCTAACTTTGACTAGCAACAAAAGGAGCAATCCCATGACTATCGCGTTAAAAACGATGCGTACATCTCACACAAGTCTTCATTTAAGGAGGCCTTTTTATTGTTTCATTGGTTCTCTGAAATTATGAAAGTAGGAGGTGATTAGGAGTCTTATTACTTCGTTCTAATTTGATTAGCATCAAAAGGAGCAATCCCATGACTATAGCGTTAAAAACGATGTGTAAATCTCACACAAGTCTTAACTTAGGGAGACCTTCTGATTGTTTCATTGGTTCTCTCAAATTGTCAAAGAAAGAGGTTATTATGAGTCCTACGAATTCGTTTTAGTTTGATTAGCATCAAAAGGAGCTGTAATCCTATCACTTGTGCCTTCAAAACGATCCGTACATCTCACACAAGTCTTCATTTAGGGAGAACTTCTTAATGTCTGATTAGTTCTCTAAAATTATCAAAATATAGGTGATTATGAGTCCTATTACTTCGTTCTAGTTGAAATTAGCATCAAAAGGAGCAATCCCATCACTATCGCGTTCCAAACGATGCGTAGATCTCACACAGGTCTTCATTTAGGGAGACCTTCATATTGTTTTGTTGGTTGTTTCAAATTTAGAAAGAAAGAGGTGATTAAGAGTTGCATTACTTCGTTCTAGTTTGATTAGCGTCAAAACGAGAAACCCATGACTATCGCGTTCAAAATCAGGCGTTCATATCACACAATTCTTCATTTAGGGATACCTTCTTATTGTTTCATTGGTGAACTAAAATTCTCAAACAAAGAGGTGATTAGGAGTCCTACAACTTCGTTCTAAGTTTGATTAGCAACAAAAGGAGCAATCCTATGAGTATCGAGTTAAAAACGATGCGTACATCTCACACAAGTCTTCATTTAAGGAGGCCTTTTTATTGTTTCATTGGTTCTCTAAAATTATGAAAGTAGGAGGTGATTAGGAGTCTTATTACTTCGTTCTAATTTGATTAGCATCAAAAGGAGCAATCCCATGACTATCGCGTTAAAAACGATGTGTACATCTCACACAAGTCTTGTTTTACGGAGACCTTCATATTGTTTCATTGGTTCTCACAAATTGTCAAAGAAAGTGGTGATTATGAGTCCTACGAATTCGTTATAGTTTGATTAGCATCAAAAGGAGCAGCAATCCTATCACTATTACCTTCAAAACGATCCGTACATCTCACACAAGTATTCATTTAGGGAGAACTTCTTAATGTTTCATTAGTTCTCTCAAATTGTCAAAATATAGGTGATTATGAGTGTTATTACTTTGTTCTAGTTGAAATTAGCATCAAAAGGAGCAATCCCATCACTATCGCGTTCAAAACGATGCGTAGATCTCACACATGTCTTCATTTAGGGAGACCTTCATATTATTTCATTGGTTGTTTCTAATTTACAAAAAAAGAGGTGATTAAAAGTTGTATTACATCGTTCTAGTTTGATTAGCGTCAAAACGAGAAACCCATGACTATCGCGTTCAAAACCTTGCGTACATATCACACAATTCTTTATTTAGGGATACCTTTTTATTGTTTCATTGGTGCGCTAAAATTGTCAAAGAAAGAGGTGATTAGGAGTCCTATAACTTCGTTCTAAGTTTGATTAGCATCAAAAGGAGCAATCCCACGACTATTGCGTTAAAAACGATGCGTACATCTCACATATGTCTTCATTTAAGGAGACCTTCTTATTGTTTCATTGGTTCTCTAAGATTGTTAAAGAGGGAGGTGATTAGGAGTCTTATTACTTCGTTCTAATTTGATTAGCATCAAAAGGAGCAATCCCATGACTATCGCGTTAAAAACGATGTGTACATCTCACACAAGTCTTGATTTAGAAAAGACCTTCTTATTGTTTCATTGGTTCTCTCAAATTATCAAGGAAAGAGGTGATTATGAGTCCTATGAATTCGTTCTAGTTTGATTAGCGTCAAAAGGAGCCGCAATCCTATCACTAGTGCCTTCAAAACGATCCGTACATCTCACACAAGTCTTCATTTAGGTGGACCTTCTTAATGTTTTATTAGTTCTCTCAAATTGTCAAAATATAGGTGATTATGAGTCCTATTACTTCGTTCTAGTTGAAATTAGCATCAAAAGGAGCAATCCCACCACTATCGCGTTCAAAACGATGCGTAGATCTCACACAGGTCTTCATTTAGGGAGACCTTCATATTGTTTCATTGGTTGTTTCTAATTTACAAAAAAAGAGGTGATTAAGAGTTGTATTACATCGTTCTAGTTTGATTAGCGTCGAAACGAGAAACCCATGACTATAGCATTCAAAACCATGCGTTCATATCACACAATTCTTCATTTAGGGATACCTTCGTATTGTTTCATTGGTGCACGAAAATTGTCAAAGAAAGAGGTGATTAGGAGTATTATAACTTCGTTCTAAGTTTGATTAGCATCAAAAGGAGAAATCCCATGACTAACGCGTTAAAAACGATGCGTACATCTCACACAAGTCTTCATTTAAGGAGACCTGCTTATTGTTTCATTGGTTCTCTAAGATTGTTAAATTAGGAGGTGATTAGGAGTCTTATTACTTCGTTCTAATTTGATTAGCATCAAAAGGAGCAATCCCATGACTATCGCGTTAAAAACGATGCGTACATCTCAAACAAGTTTTCATTTAAGGAGACCTTCTTATTGTTTCATTGGTTCTCTAAGATTGTTAAAGAAGGAGGTGATTAGGAGTCTTATTACTTTGTTCTAGTTTGATTAGCATCAAAAGGAGCAATCCCATAACTATAACATTAAAAACGATGTGTATATCTCACACAAGTCTTGATTTAGGCAGACCTTCTTATTGTTTCATTGGTTCTCTCAAATTGTCAAAGTAAGAGGTGATTATGAGTCCTATGAATTCGTTCTAGTTTGATTAGCATCAAAAGGAGCAGCAATCCTATCACTAGTGCCTTCAAAACGATCCGTACATCTCACACAAGTCTTCATTTAGGGAGACCTTATTAACGTTTCATTAGTTCTCTCAAATTGTCAAAATATAGGTGATTATGAGTCCTATTACTTCGTTCTAGATGAAATTAGCATCAAAAGGGGCAATCCCATCACTATCGCGTTCAAAATGATGCGTAGATCTCACACAGGTCTTCATTTAGGGAGACCTTCATATTGTTTCGTTGGTTGTTTCAAATTTACAAAGAAAGAGGTGATTAAGAGTTGGATTACTTCGTTCTAGTTTGATTAGCGTCAAAACGAGAAACCCATGACTATCGCGTTCAAAACTAGGCGTTCATATCACACAATTTTTCATTTAGGGATACCTTCTTATTATTTCATTGGTGAACTAAAATTGTCAAACAAAGAGGTGATTAGGAGTCCTATAACTTCGTTCTAAGTTTGATTAGCATCAAAAGGAGCAATCCCATGACTATCGCGTTAAAAACGATGCGTACATCTCACACAAGTATTCATTTAAGGAGACCTGCTTATTGTTTCAATGGCTCTCTAAGATTGTTAAATTAGGAGGTGATTAGGAGTCTT
This sequence comes from Panax stipuleanatus, assembly GCA_020205555.1. Taxonomy (NCBI): domain Eukaryota; kingdom Viridiplantae; phylum Streptophyta; class Magnoliopsida; order Apiales; family Araliaceae; genus Panax; species Panax stipuleanatus. The sequence goes on from JAINUT010002844.1 coordinate 238,367, forward strand.
ATTACATCGTTCTAATTTGATTAGCATCAAAAGGAGCAATCCCATGACTATCGCGTTAAAAACGATGCGTACATCTCACACAAGTCTTCATTTAAGAAGACCTTCTTATTGTTTCATTGGTTCTCTAAGATTGTTAAAGAAGGAGGTGATTAGGAGTCTTATTACTTCGTTCTAATTTGATTAGCATCAAAAGGAGCAATCCCATGACTATCGCGTTAAAAACGATGTGTACATCTCACACAAGTCTTGATTTAGAAAAGACCTTATTGTTTCATTGGTTCTCTGAAATTGTCAAGGAAAGAGGTGATTATGAGTCCTATGAATTCGTTCTAGTTTGATTAGCGTCAAAAGGAGCCGCAATCCTATCACTAGTGCCTTCAAAACGATCCGTACATCTAACACAAGTCTTCATTTAGGTAGACCTTCTTAATGTTTCATTTGTTCTCTCAAATTGTCAAAATATAGGTGATTATGAGTCCTATTACTTCGTTCTAGTTGAAATTAGCATCAAAAGGAGCAATCTCATCACTATTGCGTTCAAAACGATGCGTAGATCTCACACAGGTTTTCATTTAGGGAGACCTTCATATTGTTTCATTGGTTGTTTCTAATTTACAAAAAAAAAGAGGTGATTAAGAGTTGTATTACATCGTTCTAGTTTGATTAGCGTCAAAACGAGAAACCCAAGACTATCGCATTCAAAACCATGCGTACATATCACACAATTCTTCATTTAGGGATACCTTCTTATTGTTTCATTGGTGCACTAAAATTGTCAAAGAAAGAGGTGATTAGGAGTCTTATAACTTCGTTCTAAGTTTGATTAGCATCAAAAGCAGCAATCCCGTGACTATTGCGTTAAAAACGATGCGTACATCTCACATATGTCTTCATTTAAGGAGACCTTCTTATTGTTTCATTGGTTCTCTAAGATTGTTAAAGAGGGAGGTGATTTGGAGTCTTATTATTTCGTTCTAATTTGATTACCATCAAAAGGAGCAATCCCATGACTATCGCGTTAAAAACGATGTGTACATCTCACACAAGTCTTGATTTAGAAAAGACCTTATTGTTTCATTGGTTCTCTGAAATTGTCAAGGAAAGAGGTGATTATGAGTCCTATGAATTCGTTCTAGTTTGATTAGCGTCAAAAGGAGCCGCAATCCTATCACTAGTGCCTTCAAAACGATCCGTACATCTAACACAAGTCTTCATTTAGGTAGACCTTCTTAATGTTTCATTTATTCTCTCAAATTGTCAAAATATAGGTGATTATGAGTCCTATTACTTCGTTCTAGTTGAAATTAGCATCAAAAGGAGCAATCTCATCACTATTGCGTTCAAAACGATGCGTAGATCTCACACAGGTCTTCATTTAGGGAGACCTTCATATTGTTTCATTGGTTGTTTCTAATTTACAAAAAAAAGAGGTGATTAAGAGTTGTATTACATCGTTCTAGTTTGATTAGCGTCAAAACGAGAAACCCAAGACTATCGCATTCAAAACCATGCGTACATATCACACAATTCTTCATTTAGGGATACCTTCTTATTGTTTCATTGGTGCACTAAAATTGTCAAAGAAAGAGGTGATTAGGAGTCTTATAACTTCGTTCTAAGTTTGATTAGCATCAAAAGCAGCAATCCCGTGACTATTGCGTTAAAAACGATGCGTACATCTCACATATGTCTTCATTTAAGGAGACCTTCTTATTGTTTCATTGGTTCTCTAAGATTGTTAAAGAGGGAGGTGATTTGGAGTCTTATTATTTCGTTCTAATTTGATTACCATCAAAAGGAGCAATCCCATGACTATCGCGTTAAAAACGATGTGTACATCTCACACAAGTCTTGATTTAGAAAAGACCTTCTTATTGTCTCATTGGTTCTCTTAAATTATCAAGGAAAGAGGTGATTATGAGTCCTATGAATTCGTTCTAGTTTGATTAGCGTCAAAAGGAGCCGCAATCCTATCACTAGTGCCTTCAAAACGATCCGTACATCTCACACAAGTCTTCATTTAGGTGGACCTTCTTAATGTTTTATTAGTTCTCTCAAATTGTCAAAATATAGGTTATTATGAGTCCTATTACTTCGTTCTAGTTGAAATTAGCATCAAAAGGAGCAATCCCATCACTATCGCGTTCAAAACGATGCGTAGATCTCACACAGGTCTTCATTTAGGGAGACCTTCATATTGTTTCATTGGTTGTTTCTAATTTACAAAAAAAGAGGTGATTAAGAGTTGTATTACATCGTTCTAGTTTGATTAGCGTCGAAACGAGAAACCCATGACTATCGCATTCAAAACCATGCGTTCATATCACACAATTCTTCATTTAGGGATACCTTCGTATTGTTTCATTGGTGCACGAAAATTGTCAAAGAAAGAGGTGATTAGGAGTATTATAACTTCGTTCTAAGTTTGATTAGCATCAAAAGGAGCAATCCCATGACTAACGCGTTAAAAATGATGCGTACATCTCACACAAGTCTTCATTTAAGGAGACCTACTTATTGTTTCATTGGTTCTCTAAGATTGTTAAATTCGGAGGTGATTAGGAGTCTTATTACTTCGTTCTAATTTGATTAGCATCAAAAGGAGCAATCCCATGACTATCGCGTTAAAAACGATGCGTACATCTCAAATAAGTCTTCATTAAAGGAGACCTTCTTATTGTTTCATTGGTTCTCTAAGATTGTTAAAGAAGGAGGTGATTAGGAGTCTTATTACTTTGTTCTAATTTGATTAGCATCAAAAGGAGCAATCCCATGACTATAACATTAAAAACGATGTGTATATCTCACACAAGTCTTGATTTAGGGAGACCTTATTGTTTCATTGGTTCTCTCAAATTGTCAAAGAAAGAGGTGATTATGAGTCCTATGAATTCGTTCTAGTTTGATTAGCATCAAAAGGAGCAGCAATCCTATCACTAGTGCCTTCAAAACGATCCGTACATCTCACACAAGTCTTCATTTAGGGAGACCTTCTTAACGTTTCATTAGTTCTCTCAAATTGTCAAAATATAGGTGATTATGAGTCCTATTACTTCGTTCTAGTTGAAATTAGCATCAAAAGGAGCAATCCCATCACTATCGCATTCAAAATGATGCGTAGATCTCACACAGGTCTTCATTTAGGGAGACCTTCATATTGTTTCGTTGGTTGTTTCAAATTTACAAAGAAAGAGGTGATTAAGAGTTGCATTACTTCGTTCTAGTTTGATTAGCGTCAAAACGAGAAACCCATGACTATCGCGTTCAAAACCAGGCGTTCATATCACACAATTCTTCATTTAGGGATACCTTCTTATTATTTCATTGGTGAACTAAAATTGTCAAACAAAGAGGTGATTAGTAGTCCTACAACTTCGTTCTAAGTTTGATTAGCATCAAAATGAGCAATCCCATGACTATCGCGTTAAAAACGATGCGTACATCTCACACAAGTCTTCATTTAAGGAGACCTGCTTATTGTTTCATTGGCCCTCTAAGATGGTTAAATTAGTAGGTGATTAGGAGTCTTATTACTTCGTTCTAATTTGATTAGCATCAAAACGAGAAATCCCATGACTATCGCGTTAAAAACGATGCGTACATCTCACACAAGTCTTCATTTAAAGAGACCTTCTTATTGTTTCATTGGTTCTCTAAGATTGTTAAAGAAGGAGGGGATTAGGAGTCTTATTACTTCGTTCTAATTTGATTAGCATCAAAAGGAGCAATCCCATGACTATCGCGTTAAAAACGATGTGTACATCTCACACAAGTCTTGATTTAGAAAAGACCTTCTTATTGTTTCATTGGTTCTCTGAAATTGTCAAGGAAAGAGGTGATTATGAGTCCTATGAATTCGTTCTAGTTTGATTAGCCGTCAAAAGGAGCCGCAATCCTATCACTAGTGCCTTCAAAACGATCCGTACATCTAACACAAGTCTTCATTTAGGTAGACCTTCTTAATGTTTCATTTGTTCTCTCAAATTGTCAAAATATAGGTGATTATGAGTCCTATTACTTCGTTCTAGTTGAAATTAGCATCAAAAGGAGCAATCCCATCACTATCGCGTTCAAAACGATGCGTAGATCTCACACAGGTCTTCATTTAGGGAGACCTTCATATTGTTTCATTGGTTGTTTCTAATTTACAAAAAAAAGAGGTGATTAAGAGTTGTATTACATCGTTCTAGTTTGATTAGTGTCAAAACGAGAAACCCATAACTATCGCATTCAAAACCATGCGTACAAATCACACAATTCTTCATTTAGGGATACCTTCTTATTGTTTCATTGGTGCACTAAAATTGTCAAAGAAAGAGGTGATTAGGAGTCTTATAACTTCGTTCTAAGTTTGATTAGCATCAAAAGGATCAATCCCATGACTAACGCGTTAAAAACGATGCGTACATCTCACACAAGTCTTCATTTAAGGAGGCCTTCTTATTGTTTTATTGGTTCTCTAAAATTATGAAAGAAGGAGGTGATTAGGAGTCTTATTACTTCGTTCTAATTTGATTAGCATCAAAAGGAGATATCCCATGACGATAACATTAAAAACGATGTGTACATCTCACACAAATCTTGATTTAGGGATACCTTCTTATTGTTTCATTGGTTCTCTCTAATTGTCAAAGAAAGAGGTGATTATGAGTCCTATGAATTCGTTCTAGTTTCATTAGTATCAAAAGGAGCAGCAATCCTATCACTAGTGCCTTCAAAACGATCCGTACATCTCACACAAGTCTTCATTTAGGGAGAACTTCTTAATGTCTCATTAGTTCTCTAAAATTGTCAAAATATAGGTGATTATGAGTCCTATTACTTCGTTCTAGTTGAAATTAGCATCAAAAGGAGCAATCCCATCACTATCGCGTTCCAAACGATGCGTAGATCTCACACAGGTCTTCATTTAGGGAGACCCTCATATTGTTTCGTTGGTTGTTTCAAATTTATAAAGAAAGAGGTGATTAAGAGTTGCATTACTTCGTTCTAGTTTGATTAGCGTCAAAACGAGAAACCCTTGACTATCGCGTTCAAAACCAGGCATTCATATCACACAATTCTTCATTTAGGGATACCTTCTTATTGTTTCATTGGTGAACTAAAATTCTCAAACAAAGAGGTGATTATGAGTCCTACAACTTCGTTCTAAGTTTGATTAGCAACAAAAGGAGCAATCCCATGACTATCACGTTAAAAACGATGCGTACATCTCACACAAGTCTTCATTTATGGAGGACTTTTTTTGTTTCATTGGTTCTCTAAAATTATAAAAGTAGGAGGTGATTAGGAGTCTTATTACTTCGTTCTAATTTGATTAGCATCAAAATGAGCAATCCCATGACTATCGTGTTAAAAACGATGTGTATATCTGACACAAGTCTTGATTTACGGAGACCTTCATATTGTTTCATTGGTTCTCTCAAATTATCAAAGAAAGAGGTGATTATGAGTCCTACGAATTCGTTTTAGTTTGATTAGCATCAAAAGGAGCAGCAATCCTATCACTAGTGCCTTCAAAACGATCCGTACATCTCACACAAGTCTTCATTTAGGGATAACTTCTTAATGTTTCATTAGTTCTCTCAAATTGTCAAAATATAGGTGATTATGAGTGTTATTACTTCGTTCTAGTTGAAATTAGCATCAAAAGGAGCAATCCCATCACTATCGCGTTCAAAACGTTGCGTAGATCTCACACAGGTCTTCATTTAGGGAGACCTTTATATTGTTTCATTGGTTGTTTCTAATTTACAAAAAAAGAGGTGATTAAGAATTGTATTACATCGTTCTAGTTTGATTAGCGTCAAAACGAGAAACCCATGACTATCGCGTTCAAAAACTTGCGTACATATCACACAATTCTTTATTTTGGGATACCTTTTTATTATTTCATTGGTGCGCTAAAATTGTCAAAGAAATAGGTGATTAGGAGTCTTATAACTTCGTTCTAAGTTTGATTAGCATCAAAAGGAGCAATCCCATGACTGTTGCGTTAAAAACGATGCGTACATCTCACATAAGTCTTCATTTAAGGAGACCTTCTTATTGTTTCATTGGTTCTCTAAGATTGTTAAAGATGGAGGTGATTAGGAGTCTTATTACTTCGTTCTAATTTGATTAGCATCAAAAGGAGCAATCCCATGACTATCGCGTTAAAAACGATGTGTACATCTCACACAAGTCTTGATTTAGAAAAGACCTTCTTATTGTTTCATTGGTTCTCTCCAATTATCAAGGAAAGAGGTGATTATGAGTCCTATGAATTCGTTCTAGTTTGATTAGCTTCAAAAGGAGCCGCAATCCTATCACTAGTGCCTTCAAAACGATCCGTACATCTCACACAAGTCTTCATTTAGGTAGACCTTCTTAATGTTTCATTAGTTCTCTCAAATTGTCAAAATATAGGTGATTATGAGTCCTATTACTTCATTCTAGTTGAAATTAGCATCAAAAGGAGCAATCCCATCACTATCGCGTTCAAAACGATGCGTAGATCTCACACAGGTCTTCATTTAGGGAGACCTTCACATTGTTCCATTGGTTGTTTCTAATTTGCAAAAAAAGAGGTGATTAAGAGTTGTATTACATCGTTCTAGTTTGATTAGCGTCGAAACGAGAAACCCATGACTATCGCATTCAAAACCATGCGTACATATCACAAAATTCTTCATTTAGGGATACCTTCTTATTGTTTCATTGGTGCACTAAAATTTTCAAAGAAAGAGGTGATTAAGAGTCTTATAACTTCGTTCTAAGTTTGATTAGCATCAAAAGGAGCAATCTCATGACTAACGCGTTAAAAACGATGCGTACATCTCACACAAGTCTTCATTTAAGGAGGCCTTCTTATTGTTTTATTGGTTCTCTAAAATTATGAAAGAAGGAGGTGATTAGGAGTCTTATTACTTCGTTCTAATTTGATTAGCATCAAAAGGAGCAATCCCATGACTATAACATTAAAAACGATGTGTACATCTCACACAAGTCTTGATTTAGGGAGACCTTCTTAACGTTTCATTTGTTCTCTAAGATTGTTAAAGAAGGAGGCGATTAGGAGTCTTATTACTTCGTTCTAATTTGATTAGCATCAAAAGGAGCAATCCCATGACTATCGCGTTAAAAACGATGTGTACATCTCACACAAGTCTTGATTTAGAAAAGACCTTCTTATTGTTTCATTGGTTCTCTCAAATTGTCAAGGAAAGAGGTGATTATGAGTCCTATGAATTCGTTCTAGTTTGATTAGCATCAAAAGGAGCCGCAATCCTATCACTAGTGCCTTCAAAACGATCCGTACATCTCACACAAGTGTTAATTTAGGTAGACCTTCTTAATGTTTCATTAGTTCTCTCAAATTATCCAAATATAGGTGATTATGAGTCCTATTACTTCGTTCTAGTTGAAATTAGCATCAAAAGGAGCAATCCCATCACTATCGCTTTCAAAACGATGCGTAGATCTCACACAGGTCTTCATTTAGGGAGACCTTCATATTGTTTCGTTGGTTGTTTCAAATTTACAAAGAAAGAGGTGATTAAGAGTTGCATTACTTCGTTCTAGTTTGATTTGTGTCAAAACGAGAAACCCATGACTATCGCGTTCAAAACCTTGCGTACATATCAAACAATTCTTTATTTAGGGATACCTTTTTATTGTTTCATTGGTGCACTAAAATTGTCAAAGAAAGAGGTGATTAGGAGTCCTATAAATTCGTTCTAAGTTTGATTAACATCAAATGGAGCAATCCCATGACTATTGCGTTAAAAACGATGCGTACATCTCACATAAGTCTTCATTTAAGGAGACCTTCTTATTATTTCATTGGTTCTCTAAAATTATGAAAGTAGGAGGTGATTAGGAGTCTTATTACTTCGTTTTAATTTGATTAGCATCAAAAGGAGCAATCCCATGACTATCGCGTTAAAAACGATGTGTATATCTCACACAAGTCTTGATTTACGGAGACCTTCATATTGTTTCATTGGTTCTCTCAAATTGTCAAAGAAAGAGGTGATTATGAGTTCTACGAATTCGTTTTAGTTTGATTAGCATCAAAAGGAGCAGCAATCCTATCACTAGTGCCTTCAAAACGATCCGTACATCTCACACAAGTCTTCATTTAGGGAGAACTTCTTAATGTCTCATTAGTTCTCTGAAATTGTCAAAATATAGGTGATTATGAGTCCTATTACTTCGTTCTAGTTGAAATTAGCATCAAAAGGAGCAATCCCATCACTATCGCGTTCCAAACGATGCGTAGATCTCACACAGGTCTTCATTTTGGGAGACTTTCATATTGTTTCGTTGGTTGTTTCAAATTTACAAAGAAAGAGGTGATTAAGAGTTGCATTACTTCGTTCTAGTTTGATTAGCGTCAAAACGAGAAACCCATGACTATCGCGTTCAAAACCAGGCGTTCATATCACACAATTCTTCATTTAGGGATACATTCTTATTGTTTCATTGGTGAACTAAAATTCTCAAAGAAAGAGGTGATTTGGAGTCCTACAACTTCGTTCTAAGTTTGATTAGCAACAAAAGGAGCAATCTCATGACTATCGCGTTAAAAACGATGCGTACATCTCACACAAGTCTTCATTTAAGGAGGCCTTTTTATTGTTTCATCGGTTCTCTAAAATTATGAAAGTAGGAGGTGATTAGGAGTCTTATTACTTCGTTCTAATTTGATTAGCATCAGAAAGAGCAATCCCATGACTATCGCATTAAAAACGATGTGTACATCTCACACAAGTCTTGATTTACGGAGACCTTCATATTATTTAATTGGTTCTCTCAAATTGTGAAAGAAAGAGGTGATTATGAGTCCTACGAATTCGTTTTAGTTTGATTAGCATCAAAAGGAGCAGCAATCCTATCACTAGTGCCTTCAAAACGATCCGTACATCTCACACAAGTCTTCATTTAGGGAGTTCTTAATGTCTCATTAGTTCTCTGAAATTGTCAAAATATAGGTGATTATGAGTCCTATTACTTCGTTCTAGTTGAAATTAGCATCAAAAGGAGCAATCACATCACTATCGCGTTCCAAACGATGCGTAGATCTCACACAGGTCTTCATTTAGGGAGACCTTCATATTGTTTCGTTGGTTGTTTCAAATTTACAAAGAAAGTGGTGATTAAGAGTTACATTACTTCGTTCTAGTTTGATTAGCGTCAAAACTAGAAACCCATGACTATCGCGTTCAAAACTAGGCGTTCATATCACACAATTCTTCATTTAGGGATACCTTCTTATTGTTTCATTGGTGAACTAAAATTCTCAAACAAAGAGGTGATTATGAGTCCTACAACTTTGTTCTAAGTTTGATTAGCAACAAAAGGAGCAATCCCATGACTATCGCGTTAAAAACGATGCGTACATCTCACACAAGTCTTCATTTAAGGTGGCCTTTTTATTGTTTCATTGGTTCTCTAAAATTATGAAAGTAGGAGGTGATTAGGAGTCTTATTACTTCGTTCTAATTTGATTAGCATCAAAAGGAACAATCCCAAGACTATCGCGTTAAAAACGATGTGTATATCTCACACAAGTCTTGATTTACGGAGACCTTCATATTGTTTCATTGGTTCTCTCAAATTGTCAAAGAAAGAGGTGATTATGAGTCCTACGAATTCGTTTTAGTTTGATTAGCATCAAAAGGAGCAGCAATCCTATCACTAGTGCCTTCAAAACGATCCGTACATTTCACACAAGTCTTCATTTAGGGAGAACTTCTTAATGTTTCATTAGTTCTCTCAAATTTTCAAAATATAGGTGATTATGAGTGTTATTACTTCGTTCTAGTTGAAATTAGCATCAAAAGGAGCAATCCCATCACTATCGCGTTCAAAACGATGCGTAGATCTCACACAGGTCTTCATTTAGGGAGACCTTTATATTGTTTCATTGGTTGCTTCTAATTTACAAAAAAAGAGGTGATTAAGAATTGTATTACATCGTTCTAGATTGATTAGCGTCAAAACGAGAAACCCATGACTATCGCGTTCAAAAACTTGCGTACATATCACACAATTCTTTATTTAGGGATTCCTTTTTATTATTTCATTGGTGCGCTAAAATTGTCAAAGAAATAGGTGATTAGGAGTCCTATAACTTCGTTCTAAGTTTGATTAGCATCAAAAGGAGCAATCCCATGACTGTTGCGTTAAAAACGATGCGTACATCTCACATAAGTCTTCATTTAAGGAGACCTTCTTATTGTTTCATTGGTTCTCTAAGATTGTTAAAGAAGGAGGTGATTAGGAGTCTTATTACTTCGTTCTAATTTGATTAGCATCAAAAGGAGCAATCCCATGACTATCGCGTTAAAAACGATGTGTACATCTCACACAAGTCTTGATTTAGAAAAGGCCTTCTTATTGTTTCATTGGTTCTCTCCAATTATCAAGGAAAGAGGTGATTATGAGTCCAATGAATTCGTTTTTGTTTGATTAGCATCAAAAGGAGCCGCAATCCTATCACTAGTGCCTTCAAAACGATCCGTACATCCCACACAAGTCTTCATTGAGGTAGACCTTCTTAATGTTTCATTAGTTCTCTCAAATTGTCAAAATATAGGTGATTATGAGTCCTATTACTTCATTCTAGTTGAAATTAGCATCAAAAGGAGCAATCCCATCACTATCGCGTTCAAAACGATGCGTAGATCTCACACAGGTCTTCATTTAGGGAGACCTTCATATTGTTGCATTGGTTGTTTCTAATTTACAAAAAAAGAGGTGATTAAGAGTTGTATTACATCGTTCTAGTTTGATTAGCGTCGAAACGAGAAACCCATGACTATCGCATTCAAAACCATGCGTACATATCACAAAATTCTTCATTTAGGGATACCTTCTTATTGTTTCATTGGTGCACAAAAATTGTCAAAGAAAGAAGTGATTAAGAGTCTTATAACTTCGTTCTAAGTTTGATTAGCATCAAAAGGAGCAATCTCATGACTAACGCGTTAAAAACGATGCGTACATCTCACACAAGTCTTCATTTAAGGAGGCCTTCTTATTGTTTTATTGGTTCTCTAAAATTATGAAAGAAGGAGGTGATTAGGAGTCTTATTACTTCGTTCTAATTTGATTAGCATCAAAAGGAGCAATCCCATGACTATAACATTAAAAACGATGTGTACATCTCACACAAGTCTTGATTTAGGGAGACCTTCTTAACGTTTCATTTGTTCTCTAAGATTGTTAAAGTAGGAGGTGATTAGGAGTGTTATTACTTCGTTCTAATTTGATTAGCATCAAAGGAGCAATCCCATGACTATCGCGTTAAAAACGATGTGTACATCTCACACAAGTCTTGATTTACGGAGACCTTCATATTGTTTCATTGGTTCTCTCAAATTGTCAAAGAAAGAGGTGATTATGAGTCCTACGAATTTGTTTTAGTTTGATTAGAATCAAAAGGAGCAGCAATCCTATCACTAGTGCCTTCAAAACGATCCGTACATCTCACACAAGTCTTCATTTAGGGAGAACTTCTTAATGTCTCATTAGTTCTCTAAAATTGTCAAAATATAGGTGATTATGAGTCCTATTACTTCGTTCTAGTTGAAATTAGTATCAAAAGGAGCAATCCCATCACTATCGCGTTCCAAACGATGCGTAGATCTCACACAGGTCTTCATTTAGGGAGACCTTCATATTGTTTCGTTGGTTGTTTCAAATTTACAAAGAAAGAGGTGATTAAGAGTTGCATTACTTCGTTCTAGTTTGATTAGCGTCAAAACGAGAAACCCATGACTATCACGTTCAAAACCAGGCGTTCATATCGCACAATTCTTCATTTAGGGATACCTTCTTATTGTTTCATTGGTGAACTAAAAACCTCAAACAAAGAGGTGAGTAGGAGTCCTACAACTTCGTTCTAAGTTTGATTAGCAACAAAAGGAGCAATTCCATGACTATCGCGTTAAAAACGATGCGTACATCTCACACAAGTCTTCATTTAAGGTGGCCTTTTTATTGTTTCGTTGGTTCTCTAAAATTATGAAAGTAGGAGGCGATTAGGAGTCTTATTACTTCGTTCTAATTTGATTAGCATCAAAAGGAGCAATCCCATGACTATCGCGTTAAAAACGATGTGTACATCTCACACAAGTCTTGATTTAGAAAAGACCTTCTTATTGTTTCATTGGTTCTCTCCAATTATCAAGGAAAGAGGTGATTATGAGTCCTATGAATTCGTTTTTGTTTGATTAGCGTCAAAAGGAGCCGCAATCCTATCACTAGTGCCTTCAAAACGATCCGTACATCTCACACAAGTCTTCATTGAGGTAGACCTTCTTAATGTTTCATTAGTTCTCTCAAATTATCAAAATATAGGTGATTATGAGTCCTATTACTTCGTTCTAGTTGAAATTAGCATCAAAAGGAGCAATCCCATCACTATCGCGTTCAAAACGATGCATAGATCTCACACAGGTCTTCTTTTAGGGAGACCTTCATATTGTTTCGTTGGTTGTTTCAAATTTACAAAGAAAGAGGTGATTAAGAGTTGCATTACTTTGTTCTAGTTTGATTTGCGTCAAAATGAGAAAGCCATGACTAATGCGTTCAAAACCTTGCTTACATATCAAACAATTCTTTATTTAGGGATACCTTTTTATTGTTTCATTGATGCACTAAAATTGTCAAAGAAAGAGGTGATTAGGAGTCCTATAAATTCGTTCTAAGTTTGATTAACATCAAAAGGAGCAATCCCATGACTATTGCGTTAAAAATGATGCGTACATCTCACATAAGTCTTCATTTAAGGAGACCTTCTTATTATTTCATTGGTTCTCTAAAATTATGAAAGTAGGAGGTGATTAGGAGTCTTATTACTTCGTTTTAATTTGATTAGCATCAAAAGGAGCAATCCCATGACTATCGTGTTAAAAACGATGTGTATATCTCACACAAGTCTTGATTTACGGAGGCCTTCATATTATTTCGTTGGTTCTCTCAAATTGTCAAAGAAAGAGGTGATTATGAGTCGTACGAATTCGTTTTAGTTTGATTAGCATCAAAAGGAGCAGCAATCCTATCACTAGTGCCTTCAAAATGATCCGTACATCTCACACAAGTCTTCATTTAGGGAGTTCTTAATGTCTCATTAGTTCTCTGAAATTGTCAAAATATAGGTGATTATGAGTCCTATTACTTCGTTCTAGTTGAAATTAGCATCAAAAGGAGTAATCCCATCACTATCGCGTTCCAAACGATGCGTAGATCTCACACAGGTCTTCATTTAGGGAGACCTTCATATTGTTTCGTTGGTTGTTTCAAATTTACAAAGAAAGGGGTGATTAAGAGTTACATTACTTCGTTCTAGTTTGATTAGCGTCAAAACTAGAAACCCATGACTATCGCGTTCAAAACCAGGCGTTCATATCACACAATTCTTCATTTAGGGATACCTTCTTATTGTTTCATTGGTGAACTAAAATTCTCAAACAAAGAGGTGATTAGGAGTCCTACAACTTCGTTCTAAGTTTGATTAGCAACAAAAGTACCAATCTCATGACTATCGCGTTAAAAATGATGCGTACATCTCACACAAGTCTTCATTTAAGGAGGCCTTTTTATTGTTTCATTGGTTCTCTAAAATTATGAAAGTAGGAGGTGATTAGGAGTGTTATTACTTCATTCTAATTTGATTAGCATCAAAAGGAGCAATCCCATGACTATCGCGTTAAAAACGATGTGTACATCTCACACAAGTCTTGATTTACGGAGACCTTCATATTGTTTCATTGGTTCTCTCAAATTGTCAAAGAAAGAGGTGATTATGAGTCCTACGAATTCGTTTTAGTTTGATTAGAATCAAAAGGAGCAGCAATCCTATCAATAGTGCCTTCAAAACGATCCGTACATCTCACACAAGTCTTCATTTAGGGAGAACTTCTTAATGTCTCATTAGTTTTCTCAAATTGTCAAAATATCGGTGATTTATAGTCCTATTACTTCGTTCTAGTTGAAATTAGTATCAAAAGGAGCAATCCCATCACTATCGCGTTCCAAACGATGCGTAGATCTCACACAGGTCTTCATTTAGGGAGACCTTCATATTGTTTCGTTGGTTGTTTCAAATTTACAAAGAAAGATGTGATTAAGAATTGCATTACTTCGTTCTAGTTTGATTAGCGTCAAAACGAGAAACCCATGACTATCACGTTCAAAACCAGGCGTTCATATCACACAATTCTTCAATTAGGGATACCTTCTTATTGTTTCATTGGTGAACTAAAAACCTCAAACAAAGAGGTGAGTAGGAGTCCTACAACTTCGTTCTAAGTTTGATTAGCAACAAAAGGAGCAATCCCATGACTATCGCGTTAAAAACGATGCGTACATCTCACACAAGTCTTCATTTAAGGTGGCCTTTTTATTGTTTCGTTGGTTCTCTAAAATTATGAAAGTAGGAGGCGATTAGGAGTCTTATTACTTCGTTCTAATTTGATTAGCATCAAAAGGAGCAATCCCATGACTATCGCGTTAAAAACGATGTGTACATCTCACACAAGTCTTGATTTACGGAGACCTTCATATTGTTTCATTGGTTCTCTCAAATTGTCAAAGAAAGAGGTGATTATGAGTCGTACGAATTCGTTTTAGTTTGATTAGCATCAAAAGGAGCAGCAATCCTATCACTAGTGCCTTCAAAACGATCCGTACATCTCACACAAGTCTTCATTTAGGGAGAACTTCTTAATGTCTCATTAGTTCTCTAAAATTGTCAAAATATAGGTGATTATGAGTCCTATTACTTCGTTCTAGTTGAAATTAGTATCAAAAGGAGCAATCCCATCACTATCGCGTTCCAAACGATGCGTAGATCTCACACAGGTCTTCATTTAGGGAGACCTTCATATTGTTTCGTTGGTTGTTTCAAATTTACAAAGAAAGATGTGATTAAGAGTTGCATTACTTCGTTCTAGTTTGATTAGCGTCAAAACGAGAAACCCATGACTATCACGTTCAAAACCAGGCGTTCATATCACACAATTCTTCATTTAGGGATACCTTCTTATTGTTTCATTGGTGAACTAAAAACCTCAAACAAAGAGGTGAGTAGGAGTCCTACAACTTCGTTATAAGTTTGATTAGCAACAAAAGGAGCAATCCCATGACTATCTCGTTAAAAACGATGCGTACATCTCACACAAGTCTTCATTTAAGGTGGCCTTTTTATTGTTTCGTTGGTTCTCTAAAATTATGAAAGTAGGAGGCGATTAGGAGTCTTATTACTTCGTTCTAATTTGATTAGCATCAAAAGGAGCAATCCCATGACTATCGCGTTAAAAACGATGTGTACATCTCACACAAGTCTTGATTTACGGAGACCTTCATATTGTTTCATTGGTTCTCTCAAATTGTCAAATAAAGAGGTGATTATGAGTCCTACGAATTTGTTTTAGTTTGATTAGCATCAAAAGGAGCAGCAATCCTATCAGTAGTGCCTTCAAAACGATCCGTACATCTCACACAAGTCTTCATTTAGGGAGAACTTCTTAATGTCTCATTAGTTCTCTAAAATTGTCAAAATATTGGTGATTATGAGTCCTATTACTTCGTTCTAGTTGAAATTAGCATCAAAAGGAGCAATCCCATCATTATCGCATTCCAAACGATGCGTAGATCTCACACAGCTCTTCATTTAGGGAGACCTTCATATTGTTTCGTTGGTTGTTTCAACTTTACAAAGAAAGAGGTGATTAAGAGTTGCATTACTTCGTTCTAGTTTGATTAGCATCAAAACGAGAAACCCATGACTATCGCGTTAAAAACTAGGCGTTCATATCACACAATTCTTCATTTAGGGATACCTTCTTATTGTTTCATTGGTGAACTAAAATTCTCAAACAAAGAGGTGAGTAGGAGTCCTACAACTTCGTTCTAAGTTTGATTAGCAACAAAAGGAGCAATCCCATGACTATCGCGTTAAAAACGATGCGTACATCTCACACAAGTCTTCATTTAAGGTGGCCTTTTTATTGTTTCGTTGGTTCTCTAAAATTATGAAAGTAGGAGGTGATTAGGAGTCTTATTACTTCGTTTTAATTTGATTAGCATCAAAAGGAGCAATCCCATGACTATCGCTTTAAAAACGATGTGTATATCTCACACAAGTCTTGATTTACGGAGACCTTCATATTGTTTCATTGGTTCTCTCAAATTGTCAAAGAAAGAGGTGATTATGAGTCCTACGAATTCGTTTTAGTTTGATTAGCATCAAAAGTAGCAGCAATCCTATCACAAGTGCCTTCAAAATGATCCGTACATCTCACACAAGTCTTCATTTAGGGAGAACTTCTTAATGTTTCATTAGTTCTCTCAAATTTTCAAAATATAGGTGATTATGAGTGTTATTACTTCGTTCTAGTTGAAATTAGCATCAAAAGGAGCAATCCCATCACTATCGCATTCAAAACGATGCGTAGATCTCACATAGGTCTTCATTTAGGGAGACCTTTATATTGTTTCATTGGTTGCTTCTAATTTACAAAAAAAGAGGTGATTAAGAATTGTATTACTATCGCGTTCATAAACTTGCGTACATATCACACAATTCTTTATTTAGGGATTCCTTTTTATTATTTCATTGGTGCGCTAAAATTGTCAAAAAAATAGGTGATTAGGAGTCCTATAACTTCGTTCTAAGTTTGATTAGCATCAAAAGGAGCAATCCCATGACTGTTGCGTTAAAAACGATGCATACATCTCACATAAGTCTTCATTTAAGGAGACCTTCTTATTGTTTCATTGGTTCTCTAAGATTGTTAAAGAAGGAGGTGATTAGGAGTCTTATTACTTCGTTCTAATTTGATTAGCATCAAAAGGAGCAATCCCATGACTATCGCGTTAAAAACGATGTGTACATCTCACACAAGTCTTGATTTAGAAAAGACCTTCTTATTGTTTCATTGGTTCTCTCCAATTATCAAGGAAAGAGGTGATTATGAGTCCTATGAATTCATTTTTGTTTGATTAGCGTCAAAAGGAGCCGCAATCCTATCACTAGTGCCTTCAAAACGATCCGTACATCTCACACAAGTCTTTATTTAGGTAGACCTTCTTAATGTTTCATTAGTTCTCTCAAATTGTCAAAATATAGGTGATTATGAGTCCTATTACTTCATTCTAGTTGAAATTAGCATCAAAAGGAGCAATCCCATCACTATCGCGTTCAAAACGATGCGTAGATCTCACACAGGTCTTCATTTAGGGAGACCTTCATATTGTTGCATTGGTTGTTTCTAATTTACAAAAAAAGAGGTGATTAAGAGTTGTATTACATCGTTCTAGTTTGATTAGCGTCGAAACGAGAAACCCATGACTATCGCATTCAAAACCATGCGTACATATCACAAAATTCTTCATTTAGGGATACCTTCTTATTGTTTCATTGGTGCACTAAAATTGTCAAAGAAAGAGGTGATTAAGAGTCTTATAACTTCGTTCTAAGTTTGATTAGGATCAAAAGGAGCAATCTCATGACTAACGCGTTAAAAACGATGCGTACATCTCACACAAGTCTTCATTTAAGGAGGCCTTCTTATTGTTTTATTGGTTCTCTAAAATTATGAAAGAAGGAGGTGATTAGGAGTCTTAGTACTTCGTTCTAATTTGATTAGCATCAAAAGGAGCAATCCCATGACTATAATATTAAAAACGATGTGTACATCTCACACAAGTCTTGATTTAGGGAGACCTTCTTAACGTTTCATTTGTTCTCTAAGATTGTTAAAGAAGGAGGTGATTAGGAGTCTTATTACTTCGTTCTAATTTGATTAGCATCAAAAGGAGCAATCCCATGACTATCGCGTTAAAAACGATGTGTACATCTCACACAAGTCTTGATTTTGAAAAGACCTTCATATTGTTTCATTGGTTATCTCAAATTGTCAAGGAAAGAGGTGATTATGAGTCCTATGAATTCGTTCTAGTTTGATTAGCGTCAAAAGGAGCCGCAATCCTATCACTAGTGCCTTCAAAACGATCCGTACATCTCACACAAGTGTTAATTTAGGTAGACCTTCTTAATGTTTCATTAGTTCTCTCAAATTATCAAAATATAGGTGATTATGAGTCCTATTACTTCGTTCTAGTTGAAATTAGCATCAAAAGGAGCAATCCCATCACTATCGCGTTCAAAACGATGCATAGATCTCACACAGGTCTTCATTTAGGGAGACCTTCATATTGTTTCGTTGGTTGTTTCAAATTTACAAAGAAAGAGGTGATTAAGAGTTGCATTACTTCGTTCTAGTTTGATTTGCGTCAAAATGAGAAACCCATGACTATCGCGTTCAAAACCTTGCGTACATATCAAACAATTATTTATTTAGGGATACCTTTTTATTGTTTCATTGGTGCACTAAAATTGTCAAAGAAAAAGGTGATTAGGAGTCCTATAAATTCGTTCTAAGTTTGATTAACATCAAAAGGAGCAATCCCATGACTATTGCGTTAAAAACGATGCGTACATCTCACATAAGTCTTCATTTAAGGAGACCTTCTTATTATTTCATTGGTTCTCTAAAATTATGAAAGTAGGAGGTGATTAGGAGTCTTATTACTTCGTTTTAATTTGATTAGCATCAAAAGGAGCAATCCCATGACTATCGCGTTAAAAACGATGTGTATATCTCACACAAGTCTTGATTTACGGAGACCTTCATATTGTTTCATTGGTTCTCTCAAATTGTCAAAGAAAGAGGTGATTATGAGTCCTACGAATTCGTTTTAGTTTGAGAGCATCAAAAGGAGCAGCAATCCTATCACTAGTGCCTTCAAAACGATCCGTACATCTCACACAAGTCTTCATTTAGGGAGAACTTCTTAATGTCTCATTAGTTCTCTCAAATTGTCAAAATATAGGTGATTATGAGTCCTATTACTTCGTTCTAGTTGAAATTAGCATCAAAAGGAGCAATCCCATCACTATCGCTTTCCAAACGATGCGTAGATCTCTCACAGGTCTTCATTTAGGGAGACTTTCATATTGTTTCATTGGTTGTTTCAAATTTACAAAGAAAGAGGTGATTAAGAGTTGCATTACTTCGTTCTAGTTTGATTAGCATCAAAACGAGAAACCCATGACTATCGCGTTCAAAACCAGGCGTTCATATCACACAATTCTTCATTTAGGGATACCTTCTTATTGTTTCATTGGTGAACTAAAATTCTCAAACAAAGAGCTGATTTGGAGTCCTACAACTTCGTTCTAAGTTTGATTAGCAACAAAAGGAGCAATCTAATGACTATCGCGTTAAAAACGATGCGTACATCTCACACAAGTCTTCATTTAAGGAGGCCTTTTTATTGTTTCATTGGTTCTCTAAAATTATGAAAGTAGGAGATGATTAGGAGTCTTATTACTTCGTTCTAATTTGATTAGCATCAAAAAGAGCAATTCCATGACTATCGCGTTAAAAACGATGTGTACATCTCACACAAGTCTTGATTTACGGAGACCTTCATATTATTTCATTGGTTCTCTCAAATTGTCAAAGAAAGAGGTGATTATGAGTCCTACGAATTCGTTTTAGTTTGATTAGCATCAAAAGGAGCAGCAATCCTATCACTAGTGCCTTCAAAACGATCCGTACATCTCACACAAGTCTTCATTTCGGGAGTTCTTAATGTCTCATTAGTTCTCTGAAATTGTCAAAATATAGGTGATTATGAGTCCTATTACTTCGTTCTAGTTGAAATTAGCATCAAAAGGAGTAATCCCATCACTATCGCGTTCCAAACGATGCGTAGATCTCACACAGGTCTTCATTTAGGGAGACCTTCATATTTTTTCGTTGGTTGTTTCAAATTTACAAAGAAAGGGTGATTAAGAGTTGCATTACTTCGTTCTAGTTTGATTAGCGTCAAAACTAGAAACCCATGACTATCGCGTTCAAAACCAGGCGTTCATATCACACAATTCTTCATTTAGGGATACCTTCTTATTGTTTTATTGGTGAACTAAAATTCTCAAACAAAGAGGTGATTAGGAGTCCTACAACTTCGTTCTAAGTTTGATTAGCAATAAAAGGAGCAATCTCATGACTATCGCGTTACAAATGATGCGTACATCTCACACAAGTCTTCATTTAAGGAGGCCTTTTTATTGTTTCATTGGTTCTCTAAAATTATGAAAGTAGGAGGTGATTAGGAGTGTTATTACTTCGTTCTAATTTGATTAGCATCAAAAGGAGCAATCCCATGACTATCGCGTTAAAAACGATGTGTACATCTCACACAAGTCTTGATTTACGGAGACCTTCATATTGTGTCATTGGTTCTCTCAAATTGTCAAAGAAAGAGGTGATTATGAGTCCTACGAATTCGTTTTAGTTTGATTAGAATCAAAAGGAGCAGCAATCCTATCACTAGTGCCTTCAAAACGATCCGTACATCTCACACAAGTCTTCATTTAGGGAGAACTTCTTAATGTCTCATTAGTTCTTTAAAATTGTCAAAATATAGGTGATTATGAGTCCTATTACTTCGTTCTAGTTGAAATTAGTATCAAAAGGAGCAATCCCATCACTATCGCGTTCCAAACGATGCGTAGATCTCACACAGGTCTTCATTTAGGGAGACCTTCATATTGTTTCGTTGGTTGTTTCAAATTTACAAAGAAAGAGGTGATTAAGAGTTGCATTACTTCGTTCTAGTTTGATTAGCATCAAAACGAGAAACCCATGACTATCACGTTCAAAACCAGGCGTTCATATCGCACAATTCTTCATTTAGGGATACCTTCTTATTGTTTCATTGGTGAACTAAAAACCTCAAACAAAGAGGTGAGTAGGAGTCCTACAACTTCGTTCTAAGTTTGATTAGCAACAAAAGGAGCAATCCCATGACTATCGCGTTAAAAACGATGCGTACATCTCACACAAGTCTTCATTTAAGGTGGCCTTTTTATTGTTTCGTTGGTTCTCTAAAATTATGAAAGTAGGAGGCGATTAGGAGTCTTATTACTTCGTTCTAATTTGATTAGCATCAAAAGGAGCAATCCCATGACTATCGCGTTAAAAACGATGTGTACATCTCACACAAGTCTTGATTTACGGAGACCTTCATATTGTTTCATTGGTTCTCTCAAATTGTCAAAGAAAGAGGTGATTATGAGTCCTACGAATTCGTTTTAGTTTGATTAGCATCAAAAGGAGCAGCAATCCTATCACTAGTGCCTTCAAAACGATCCGTACATCTCACACAAGTCTTCATTTAGGGAGAACTTCTTAATGTCTCATTAGTTCTCTAAAATTGTCAAAATATAGGTGATTATGAGTCCTATTACTTCGTTCTAGTTGAAATTAGCATCAAAAGGAGCAATCCCATCACTATCGCATTCCAAACGATGCGTAGATCTCACACAGCTCTTCATTTAGGGAGACCTTCATATTGTTTCGTTGGTTGTTTCAACTTTACAAAGAAAGAGGTGATTAAGAGTTGCATTACTTCGTTCTAGTTTGATTAGCATCAAAACGAGAAACCCATGACTATCGCGTTAAAAACTAGGCGTTCATATCACACAATTCTTCATTTAGGGATACCTTCTTATTGTTTCATTGGTGAACTAAAATTCTCAAACAAAGAGGTGAGTAGGAGTCCTACAACTTCGTTCTAAGTTTGATTAGCAACAAAAGGAGCAATCCCATGACTATCGCGTTAAAAACGATGCGTACATCTCACACAAGTCTTCATTTAAGGTGGGCTTTTTATTGTTTCGTTGGTTCTCTAAAATTATGAAAGTAGGAGGTGATTAGGAGTCTTATTACTTCGTTTTAATTTGATTAGCATCAAAAGGAGCAATCCCATGACTATCGCTTTAAAAATGATGTGTATATCTCACACAAGTCTTGATTTACGGATACCTTCATATTGTTTCATTGGTTCTCTCAAATTGTCATAGAAAGAGGTGATTATGAGTCCTACGAATTCGTTTGAGTTTGATTAGCATCAAAAGGAGCAGCAATCCTATCACTAGTGCCTTCAAAACGATCCGTACATCTCACACAAGTCTTCATTTAGGAAGAACTTCTTAATGTCTCATTAGTTCTCTGAAATTGTCAAAATATAGGTGATTATGAGTCCTATTACTTCGTTCTAGTTGAAATTAGCATCAAAAGGAGCAATCCCATCACTATCGCGTTCCAAACGATGCGTAGATCTCACACAGGTCTTCATTTAGGGAGACCTTCATATTGTTTCGTTGGTTGTTTCAAATTTACAAAGAAAGAGGTGATTAAGAGTTGCATTACTTCGTTCTAGTTTGATTAGCGTCAAAACGAGAAACCCATGACTATCGCGTTCAAAACCAGGCGTTCATATCACACAATTCTTCATTTAGGGATACCTTCTTATTGTTTCATTGGTGAACTAAAATTCTCGAACAAAGAGGTGATTTGGAGTCCTACAACTTCGTTCTAAGTTTGATTAGCAACAAAAGGAGCAATCTCATGACTATCGCGTTAAAAACGATGCGTACATCTCACACAAGTCTTCATTTAAGGAGGCCTTTTTATTGTTTCATTGGTTCTCTAAAATTATGAAAGTAGGAGGTGATTAGGAGTCTTATTACTTCGTTCTAATTTGATTAGCATCAAAAGGAGCAATCCCATGACTATCGCGTTAAAAACGATGTGTACATCTCACACAAGTCTTGATTTACGGAGACCTTCATATTATTTCATTGGTTCTCTCAAATTGTCAAAGAAAGAGGTGATTATGAGTCCTACGAATTCGTTTTAGTTTGATTAGCATCAAAAGGAGCAGCAATCCTATCACTAGTGCCTTCAAAACGATCCGTACATCTCACACAAGTCTTCATTTAGGGAGACTTCTTAATGTCTCATTAGTTCTCTGAAATTGTCAAAATATAGGTGATTATGAGTCCTATTACTTCGTTCTAGTTGAAATTAGCATCAAAAGGAGCAATCCCATCACTATCGCGTTCCAAACGATGCGTAGATCTCACACAGGTCTTCATTTAGGGAGACCTTCATATTGTTTCGTTGGTTGTTTCAAATTTACAAAGAAAGGGGTGATTAAGAGTTGCATTACTTCGTTCTAGTTTGATTAGCGTCAAAACGAGAAACCCATGACTATCGCGTTCAAAACCAGGCGTTCATATCACACAATTCTTCATTTAGGGATACCTTCTTATTGTTTCATTAGTGAACTAAAATTCTCAAACAAAGAGGTGATTAGGAGTCCTACAACTTCGTTATAAGTTTGATTAGCAACAAAAGGAGCAATCTCATGACTATCGCGTTAAAAACGATGCGTACATCTCACACAAGTCTTCATTTAAGGTGGCCTTTTTACTGTTTCGTTGGTTCTCTAAAATTATGAAAGTAGGAGGCGATTAGGAGTCTTATTACTTCGTTCTAATTTGATTAGCATCAAAAGGAGCAATCCCATGACTATAGCGTTAAAAACGATGTGTACATCTCACACAAGTCTTGATTTACGGAGACCTTCATATTGTTTCATTGGTTCTCTCAAATTGTCAAAGAAAGAGGTGATTATGAGTCCTACGAATTCGTTTTAGTTTGATTAGCATCAAAAGGAGCAGCAATCCTATCACTAGTGCCTTCAAAACGATCCGTACATCTCACACAAGTCTTCATTTAGGGAGAACTTCTTAATGTCTCATTAGTTCTCTGAAATTGTCAAAATATAGGTGATTATGAGTCCTATTACTTCGTTCTAGTTGAAATTAGCATCAAAAGGAGCAATCCCATCACTATCGCGTTCCAAACGATGCGTAGATCTCACACAGGTCTTCATTTAGGGAGACCTTCATATTGTTTCGTTGGTTGTTTCAAATTTACAAAGAAAGAGGTGATTAAGAGTTGCATTACTTCGTTCTAGTTTGATTAGCGTCAAAACGAGAAACCCATGACTATCGCGTTCAAAACCAGGCGTTCATATCACACAATTCTTCATTTAGGGATACCTTCTTATTGTTTCATTGGTGAACTAAAATTCTCAAACAAAGAGGTGAGTAGGAGTCCTACAACTTCGTTCTAAGTTTGATTAGCAACAAAAGGAGCAATCCCATGACTATCGCGTTAAAAACGATGCGTACATCTCACACAAGTCTTCATTTAAGGTGGCCTTTTTATTGTTTCGTTGGTTCTCTAAAATTATGAAAGTAGGAGGTGATTAGGAGTCTTATTACTTCGTTTTAATTTGATTAGCATCAAAAGGAGCAATCCCATGACTATCGCTTTAAAAATGATGTGTATATCTCACACAAGTCTTGATTTACGGAGACCTTCATATTGTTTCATTGGTTCTCTCAAATTGTCATAGAAAGAGGTGATTATGAGTCCTACGAATTCGTTTGAGTTTGATTAGCATCAAAAGGAGCAGCAATCCTATCACTAGTGCCTTCAAAACGATCCGTACATCTCACAGAAGTCTTCATTTAGGAAGAACTTCTTAATGTCTCATTAGTTCTCTGAAATTGTCAAAATATAGGTGATTATGAGTCCTATTACTTCGTTCTAGTTGAAATTAGCATCAAAAGGAGCAATCCCATCACTATCGCGTTCCAAACGATGCGTAGATCTCACACAGGTCTTCATTTAGGGAGACCTTCATATTGTTTCGTTGGTTGTTTCAAATTTACAAAGAAAGAGGTGATTAAGAGTTGCATTACTTCGTTCTAGTTTGATTAGCGTCAAAGCGAGAAACCCATGACTATCGCGTTCAAAACCAGGCGTTCATATCACACAATTCTTCATTTAGGGATACCTTCTTATTGTTTCATTGGTGAACTAAAATTCTCGAACAAAGAGGTGATTTGGAGTCCTACAACTTCGTTCTAAGTTTGATTAGCAACAAAAGGAGCAATCCCATGACTATCGCGTTAAAAACGATGCGTACATCTCACACAAGTCTTCATTTAAGGAGGCCTTTTTATTGTTTCATTGGTTCTCTAAAATTATGAAAGTAGGAGGTGATTAGGAGTCTTATTACTTCGTTCTAATTTGATTAGCATCAAAAAGAGCAATCCCATGACTATCGCATTAAAAACGATGTGTACATCTCACACAAGTCTTGATTTACGGAGACCTTCATATTATTTCATTGGTTTTCCCAAATTGTCAAAGAAAGAGGTGATTATGAGTCCTACGAATTCGTTTTAGTTTGATTAGCATCAAAAGGAGCAGCAATCCTATCACTAGTGCCTTCAAAACGATCCGTACATCTCACACAAGTCTTCATTTAGGGAGTTCTTAATGTCTCATTAGTTCTCTGAAATTGTCAAAATATAGGTGATTATGAGTCCTATTACTTCGTTCTAGTTGAAATTAGCATCAAAAGGAGCAATCCCATCACTATCGCGTTCCAAACGATGCGTAGATCTCACACAGGTCTTCATTTAGGGAGACCTTCATATTGTTTCGTTGGTTGTTTCAAATTTACAAAGAAAGAGGTGATTAAGAGTTGCATTACTTCGTTCTAGTTTGATTAGCGTCAAAACGAGAAACCCATGACTATCGCGTTCAAAACCAGGCGTTCATATCACACAATTCTTCATTTAGGGATACCTTCTTATTGTTTCATTGGTGAACTAAAATTCTCAAACAAAGAGGTGATTAGGAGTCCTACAACTTCGTTATAAGTTTGATTAGCAACAAAAGGAGCAATCTCATGACTATCGCGTTAAAAACGATGCGTACATCTCACACAAGTCTTCATTTAAGGTGGCCTTTTTACTGTTTCGTTGGTTCTCTAAAATTATGAAAGTAGGAGGCGATTAGGAGTCTTATTACTTCGTTCTAATTTGATTAGCATCAAAAGGAGCAATCCCATGACTATCGCGTTAAAAACGATGTGTACATCTCACACAAGTCTTGATTTACGGAGACCTTCATATTGTTTCATTGGTTCTCTCAAATTGTCAAAGAAAGAGGTGATTATGAGTCCTACGAATTCGTTTTAGTTTGATTAGCATCAAAAGGAGCAGCAATCCTATCACTAGTGCCTTCAAAACGATCCGTACATCTCACACAAGTCTTCATTTAGGGAGACTTCTTAATGTCTCATTAGTTCTCTGAAATTGTCAAAATATAGGTGATTATGAGTCCTATTACTTCGTTCTAGTTGAAATTAGCATCAAAAGGAGCAATCCCATCACTATCGCGTTCCAAACGATGCGTAGATCTCACACAGGTCTTCATTTAGGGAGACCTTCATATTGTTTCGTTGGTTGTTTCAAATTTACAAAGAAAGAGGGTGATTAAGAGTTGCATTACTTCGTTCTAGTTTGATTAGCGTCAAAACGAGAAACCCATGACTATCGCGTTCAAAACCAGGCGTTCATATCACACAATTCTTCATTTAGGGATACCTTCTTATTGTTTCATTGGTGAACTAAAATTCTCAAACAAAGAGGTGAGTAGGAGTCCTACAACTTCGTTCTAAGTTTGATTAGCAACAAAAGGAGCAATCCCATGACTATCGCGTTAAAAACGATGCGTACATCTCACACAAGTCTTCATTTAAGGTGGCCTTTTTACTGTTTCGTTGGTTCTCTAAAATTATGAAAGTAGGAGGCGATTAGGAGTCTTATTACTTCGTTCTAATTTGATTAGCATCAAAAGGAGCAATCCCATGACTATCGCGTTAAAAACGATGTGTACATCTCACACAAGTCTTGATTTACGGAGACCTTCATATTGTTTCATTGGTTCTCTCAAATTGTCAAAGAAAGAGGTGATTATGAGTCCTACGAATTCGTTTTAGTTTGATTAGCATCAAAAGGAGCAGCAATCCTATCACTAGTGCCTTCAAAACGATCCGTACATCTCACACAAGTCTTCATTTAGGGAGAACTTCTTAATGTCTCATTAGTTCTCTGAAATTGTCAAAATATAGGTGATTATGAGTCCTATTACTTCGTTCTAGTTGAAATTAGCATCAAAAGGAGCAATCCCATCACTATCGCGTTCCAAACGATGCGTAGATCTCACACAGGTCTTCATTTAGGGAGACCTTCATATTGTTTCGTTGGTTGTTTCAAATTTACAAAGAAAGAGGTGATTAAGAGTTGCATTACTTCGTTCTAGTTTGATTAGCGTCAAAACGAGAAACCCATGACTATCGCGTTCAAAACCAGGCGTTCATATCACACAATTCTTCATTTAGGGATACCTTCTTATTGTTTCATTGGTGAACTAAAATTCTCAAACAAAGAGGTGAGTAGGAGTCCTACAACTTCGTTCTAAGTTTGATTAGCAACAAAAGGAGCAATCCCATGACTATCGCGTTAAAAACGATGCGTACATCTCACACAAGTCTTCATTTAAGGTGGCCTTTTTATTGTTTCGTTGGTTCTCTAAAATTATGAAAGTAGGAGGTGATTAGGAGTCTTATTACTTCGTTTTAATTTGATTAGCATCAAAAGGAGCAATCCCATGACTATCGCGTTAAAAACGATGTGTATATCTCACACAAGTCTTGATTTACGGAGACCTTCATATTGTTTCATTGGTTCTCTCAAATTGTCAAAGAAAGAGGTGATTATGAGTCCTACGAATTCGTTTTAGTTTGATTAGCATCAAAAGGAAGCAGCAATCCTATCACTAGTGCCTTCAAAACGATCCGTACATCTCACACAAGTCTTCATTTAGGGAGACTTCTTAATGTCTCATTAGTTCTCTGAAATTGTCAAAATATAGGTGATTATGAGACCTATTACTTCGTTCTAGTTGAAATTAGCATCAAAAGGAGCAATCCCATCACTATCGCGTTCCAAACGATGCGTAGATCTCACACAGGTCTTCATTTAGGGAGACCTTCATATTGTTTCGTTGGTTGTTTCAAATTTACAAAGAAAGAGGGTGATTAAGAGTTGCATTACTTCGTTCTAGTTTGATTAGCGTCAAAACGAGAAACCCATGACTATCGCGTTCAAAACCAATCGTTCATATCACACAATTCTTCATTTAGGGATACCTTCTTATTGTTTCATTGGTGAACTAAAATTCTCAAACAAAGAGGTGAGTAGGAGTCCTACAACTTCGTTCTAAGTTTGATTAGCAACAAAAGGAGCAATCCCATGACTATCGCGTTAAAAACGATGCGTACATCTCACACAAGTCTTCATTTAAGGTGGCCTTTTTACTGTTTCGTTGGTTCTCTAAAATTATGAAAGTAGGAGGCGATTAGGAGTCTTATTACTTCGTTCTAATTTGA
Source organism: Panax stipuleanatus (assembly GCA_020205555.1). NCBI lineage: Eukaryota > Viridiplantae > Streptophyta > Magnoliopsida > Apiales > Araliaceae > Panax > Panax stipuleanatus. Next base: position 266,597 of record JAINUT010002844.1, read on the forward strand.
TTAGCATCAAAAGGAGCAATCCCATGACTATCGCGTTAAAAACGATGTGTACATCTCACACAAGTCTTGATTTACGGAGACCTTCATATTGTTTCATTGGTTCTCTCAAATTGTCAAAGAAAGAGGTGATTATGAGTCCTACGAATTCGTTTTAGTTTGATTAGCATCAAAAGGAGCAGCAATCCTATCACTAGTGCCTTCAAAACGATCCGTACATCTCACACAAGTCTTCATTTAGGGAGAACTTCTTAATGTCTCATTAGTTCTCTGAAATTGTCAAAATATAGGTGATTATGAGTCCTATTACTTCGTTCTAGTTGAAATTAGCATCAAAAGGAGCAATCCCATCACTATCGCGTTCCAAACGATGCGTAGATCTCACACAGGTCTTCATTTAGGGAGACCTTCATATTGTTTCGTTGGTTGTTTCAAATTTACAAAGAAAGAGGTGATTAAGAGTTGCATTACTTCGTTCTAGTTTGATTAGCGTCAAAACGAGAAACCCATGACTATCGCGTTCAAAACCAGGCGTTCATATCACACAATTCTTCATTTAGGGATACCTTCTTATTGTTTCATTGGTGAACTAAAATTCTCAAACAAAGAGGTGAGTAGGAGTCCTACAACTTCGTTCTAAGTTTGATTAGCAACAAAAGGAGCAATCCCATGACTATCGCGTTAAAAACGATGCGTACATCTCACACAAGTCTTCATTTAAGGTGGCCTTTTTATTGTTTCGTTGGTTCTCTAAAATTATGAAAGTAGGAGGTGATTAGGAGTCTTATTACTTCGTTTAATTTGATTAGCACCAAAAGGAGCAATCCCATGACTATCGCGTTAAAAACGATGTGTATATCTCACACAAGTCTTGATTTACGGAGACCTTCATATTGTTTCATTGGTTCTCTCAAATTGTCAAAGAAAGAGGTGATTATGAGTCCTACGAATTCGTTTTAGTTTGATTAGCATCAAAAGGAGCAGCAATCCTATCACTAGTGCCTTCAAAACGATCCGTACATCTCACACAAGTCTTCATTTAGGGAGAACTTCTTAATGTCTCATTAGTTCTCTGAAATTGTCAAAATATAGGTGATTATGAGACCTATTACTTCGTTCTAGTTGAAATTAGCATCAAAAGGAGCAATCCCATCACTATCGCGTTCCAAACGATGCGTAGATCTCACACAGGTCTTCATTTAGGGAGACCTTCATATTGTTTCGTTGGTTGTTTCAAATTTACAAAGAAAGAGGTGATTAAGAGTTGCATTACTTCGTTCTAGTTTGATTAGCGTCAAAACGAGAAACCCATGACTATCGCGTTCAAAACCAATCGTTCATATCACACAATTCTTCATTTAGGGATACCTTCTTATTGTTTCATTGGTGAACTAAAATTCTCAAACAAAGAGGTGAGTAGGAGTCCTACAACTTCGTTCTAAGTTTGATTAGCAACAAAAGGAGCAATCCCATGACTATCGCGTTAAAAACGATGCGTACATCTCACACAAGTCTTCATTTAAGGTGGCCTTTTTATTGTTTCGTTGGTTCTCTAAAATTATGAAAGTAGGAGGCGATTAGGAGTCTTATTACTTCGTTCTAATTTGATTAGCATCAAAAGGAGCAATCCCATGACTATCGCGTTAAAAACGATGTGTACATCTCACACAAGTCTTGATTTACGGAGACCTTCATATTGTTTCATTGGTTCTCTCAAATTGTCAAAGAAAGAGGTGATTATGAGTCCTACGAATTCGTTTTAGTTTGATTAGCATCAAAAGGAGCAGCAATCCTATCACTAGTGCCTTCAAAACGATCCGTACATCTCACACAAGTCTTCATTTAGGGAGAACTTCTTAATGTCTCATTAGTTCTCTGAAATTGTCAAAATATAGGTGATTATGAGTCCTATTACTTCGTTCTAGTTGAAATTAGCATCAAAAGGAGCAATCCCATCACTATCGCGTTCCAAACGATGCGTAGATCTCACACAGGTCTTCATTTAGGGAGACCTTCATATTGTTTCGTTGGTTGTTTCAAATTTACAAAGAAAGAGGTGATTAAGAGTTGCATTACTTCGTTCTAGTTTGATTAGCGTCAAAACGAGAAACCCATGACTATCGCGTTCAAAACCAGGCGTTCATATCACACAATTCTTCATTTAGGGATACCTTCTTATTGTTTCATTGGTGAACTAAAATTCTCAAACAAAGAGGTGAGTAGGAGTCCTACAACTTCGTTCTAAGTTTGATTAGCAACAAAAGGAGCAATCCCATGACTATCGCGTTAAAAACGATGCGTACATCTCACACAAGTCTTCATTTAAGGTGGCCTTTTTATTGTTTCGTTGGTTCTCTAAAATTATGAAAGTAGGAGGTGATTAGGAGTCTTATTACTTCGTTTTAATTTGATTAGCATCAAAAGGAGCAATCCCATGACTATCGCGTTAAAAACGATGTGTATATCTCACACAAGTCTTGATTTACGGAGACCTTCATATTGTTTCATTGGTTCTCTCAAATTGTCAAAGAAAGAGGTGATTATGAGTCCTACGAATTCGTTTTAGTTTGATTAGCATCAAAAGGAGCAGCAATCCTATCACTAGTGCCTTCAAAACGATCCGTACATCTCACACAAGTCTTCATTTAGGGAGAACTTCTTAATGTCTCATTAGTTCTCTGAAATTGTCAAAATATAGGTGATTATGAGTCCTATTACTTCGTTCTAGTTGAAAGTAGCATCAAAAGGAGCAATCCCATCACTATCGCGTTCCAAACGATGCGTAGATCTCACACAGGTCTTCATTTAGGGAGACCTTCATATTGTTTCGTTGGTTGTTTCAAATTTACAAAGAAAGAGGTGATTAAGAGTTGCATTACTTCGTTCTAGTTTGATTAGCGTCAAAACGAGAAACCCATGACTATCGCGTTCAAAACCAGGCGTTCATATCACACAATTCTTCATTTAGGGATACCTTCTTATTGTTTCATTGGTGAACTAAAATTCTCAAACAAAGAGGTGATTTGGAGTCCTACAACTTCGTTCTAAGTTTGATTAGCAACAAAAGGAGCAATCTCATGACTATCGCGTTAAAAACGATGCGTACATCTCACACAAGTCTTCATTTAAGGAGGCCTTTTTATTGTTTCATTGGTTCTCTAAAATTATGAAAGTAGGAGGTGATTAGGAGTCTTATTACTTCGTTCTAATTTGATTAGCATCAAAAGAGCAATCCCATGACTATCGCGTTAAAAACGATGTGTACATCTCACACAAGTCTTGATTTACGGAGACCTTCATATTATTTCATTGGTTCTCTCAAATTGTCAAAGAAAGAGGTGATTATGAGTCCTACGAATTCGTTTTAGTTTGATTAGCATCAAAAGGAGCAGCAATCCTATCACTAGTGCCTTCAAAACGATCCGTACATCTCACACAAGTCTTCATTTAGGGAGTTCTTAATGTCTCATTAGTTCTCTGAAATTGTCAAAATATAGGTGATTATGAGTCCTATTACTTCGTTCTAGTTGAAATTAGCATCAAAAGGAGCAATCCCATCACTATCGCGTTCCAAACGATGCGTAGATCTCACACAGGTCTTCATTTAGGGAGACCTTCATATTGTTTCGTTGGTTGTTTCAAATTTACAAAGAAAGGGGTGATTAAGAGTTGCATTACTTCGTTCTAGTTTGATTAGCGTCAAAACTAGAAACCCATGACTATCGCGTTCAAAACCAGGCGTTCATATCACACAATTCTTCATTTAGGGATACCTTCTTATTGTTTCATTGGTGAACTAAAATTCTCAAACAAAGAGGTGATTAGGAGTCCTACAACTTCGTTCTAAGTTTGATTAGCAACAAAAGGAGCAATCTCATGACTATCGCGTTAAAAATGATGCGTACATCTCACACAAGTCTTCATTTAAGGAGGCCTTTTTATTGTTTCATTGGTTCTCTAAAATTATGAAAGTAGGAGGTGATTAGGAGTCTTATTACTTCGTTCTAATTTGATTAGCATCAAAAGGAGCAATCCCATGACTATCGCGTTAAAAACGATGTGTACATCTCACACAAGTCTTGATTTACGGAGACCTTCATATTGTTTCATTGGTTCTCTCAAATTGTCAAAGAAAGAGGTGATTATGAGTCCTACGAATTCGTTTTAGTTTGATTAGCATCAAAAGGAGCAGCAATCCTATCACTAGTGCCTTCAAAACGATCCGTACATCTCACACAAGTCTTCATTTAGGGAGTTCTTAATGTCTCATTAGTTCTCTGAAATTGTGAAAATATAGGTGATTATGAGACCTATTACTTCATTCTAGTTGAAATTAGCATCAAAAGGAGCAATCCCATCACTATCGCGTTCCAAACGATGCGTAGATCTCACACAGGTCTTCATTTAGGGAGACCTTCATATTGTTTCGTTGGTTGTTTCAAATTTACAAAGAAAGGGGTGATTAAGAGTTGCATTACTTCGTTCTAGTTTGATTAGCGTCAAAACGAGAAACCCATGACTATCGCGTTCAAAACCAGGCGTTCATATCACACAATTCTTCATTTAGGGATACCTTCTTATTGTTTCATTGGTGAACTAAAATTCTCAAACAAAGAGGTGAGTAGGAGTCCTACAACTTCGTTCTAAGTTTGATTAGCAACAAAAGGAGCAATCCCATGACTATCGCGTTAAAAACGATGCGTACATCTCACACAAGTCTTCATTTAAGGTGGCCTTTTTATTGTTTCGTTGGTTCTCTAAAATTATGAAAGTAGGAGGCGATTAGGAGTCTTATTACTTCGTTCTAATTTGATTAGCATCAAAAGGAGCAATCCCATGACTATCGCGTTAAAAACGATGTGTACATCTCACACAAGTCTTGATTTACGGAGACCTTCATATTGTTTCATTGGTTCTCTCAAATTGTCAAAGAAAGAGGTGATTATGAGTCCTACGAATTCGTTTTAGTTTGATTAGCATCAAAAGGAGCAGCAATCCTATCACTAGTGCCTTCAAAACGATCCGTACATCTCACACAAGTCTTCATTTAGGGAGTTCTTAATGTCTCATTAGTTCTCTGAAATTGTCAAAACTATAGGTGATTATGAGACCTATTACTTCGTTCTAGTTGAAATTAGCATCAAAAGGAGCAATCCCATCACTATCGCGTTCCAAACGATGCGTAGATCTCACACAGGTCTTCATTTAGGGAGACCTTCATATTGTTTCGTTGGTTGTTTCAAATTTACAAAGAAAGGGGTGATTAAGAGTTGCATTACTTCGTTCTAGTTTGATTAGCGTCAAAACGAGAAACCCATGACTATCGCGTTCAAAACCAGGCGTTCATATCACACAATTCTTCATTTAGGGATACCTTCTTATTGTTTCATTGGTGAACTAAAATTCTCAAACAAAGAGGTGAGTAGGAGTCCTACAACTTCGTTCTAAGTTTGATTAGCAACAAAAGGAGCAATCCCATGACTATCGCGTTAAAAACGATGCGTACATCTCACACAAGTCTTCATTTAAGGTGGCCTTTTTATTGTTTCGTTGGTTCTCTAAAATTATGAAAGTAGGAGGCAATTAGGAGTCTTATTACTTCGTTCTAATTTGATTAGCATCAAAAGGAGCAATCCCATGACTATCGCGTTAAAAACGATGTGTACATCTCACACAAGTCTTGATTTACGGAGACCTTCATATTGTTTCATTGGTTCTCTCAAATTGTCAAAGAAAGAGGTGATTATGAGTCCTACGAATTCGTTTTAGTTTGATTAGCATCAAAAGGAGCAGCAATCCTATCACTAGTGCCTTCAAAACGATCCGTACATCTCACACAAGTCTTCATTTAGGGAGTTCTTAATGTCTCATTAGTTCTCTGAAATTGTCAAAACATAGGTGATTATGAGACCTATTACTTCGTTCTAGTTGAAATTAGCATCAAAAGGAGCAATCCCATCACTATTGCGTTCCAAACGATGCGTAGATCTCACACAGGTCTTCATTTAGGGAGACCTTCATATTGTTTCGTTGGTTGTTTCAAATTTACAAAGAAAGGGGTGATTAAGAGTTGCATTACTTCGTTCTAGTTTGATTAGCGTCAAAACTAGAAACCCATGACTATCGCGTTCAAAACCAGGCGTTCATATCACACAATTCTTCATTTAGGGATACCTTCTTATTGTTTCATTGGTTAACTAAAATTCTCAAACAAAGAGGTGAGTAGGAGTCCTACAACTTCGTTCTAAGTTTGATTAGCAACAAAAGGAGCAATCCCATGACTATCGCGTTAAAAACGATGCGTACATCTCACACAAGTCTTCATTTAAGGTGGCCTTTTTATTGTTTCGTTGGTTCTCTAAAATTATGAAAGTAGGAGGCGATTAGGTGTCTTATTACTTCGTTCTAATTTGATTAGCATCAAAAGGAGCAATCCCATGACTATCGCGTTAAAAACGATGTGTACATCTCACACAAGTCTTGATTTACGGAGACCTTCATATTGTTTCATTGGTTCTCTCAAATTGTCAAAGAAAGAGGTGATTATGAGTCCTACGAATTCGTTTTAGTTTGATTAGCATCAAAAGGAGTAGCAATCCTATCACTAGTGCCTTCAAAACGATCCGTACATCTCACACAAGTCTTCATTTAGGGAGACTTCTTAATGTCTCATTAGTTCTCTGAAATTGTCAAAATATAGGTGATTATGAGTACCTATTACTTCGTTCTAGTTGAAATTAGCATCAAAAGGAGCAATCCCATCACTATCGCGTTCCAAACGATGCGTAGATCTCACACAGGTCTTCATTTAGGGAGACCTTCATATTGTTTCGTTGGTTGTTTCAAATTTACAAAGAAAGGGGTGATTAAGAGTTGCATTACTTCGTTCTAGTTTGATTAGCGTCAAAACGAGAAACCCATGACTATCGCGTTCAAAACCAGGCGTTCATATCACACAATTCTTCATTTAGGGATACTTTCTTATTGTTTCATTGGTGAACTAAAATTCTCAAACAAAGAGGTGAGTAGGAGTCCTACAACTTCGTTCTAAGTTTGATTAGCAACAAAAGGAGCAATCCCATGACTATCCCGTTAAAAACGATGCGTACATCTCACACAAGTCTTGATTTACGGAGACCTTCATATTGTTTCATTGGTTCTCTCAAATTGTCAAAGAAAGAGGTGATTATGAGTCCTACGAATTCGTTTTAGTTTGATTAGCATCAAAAGGAGCAGCAATCCTATCACTAGTGCCTTCAAAACGATCCGTACATCTCACACAAGTCTTCATTTAGGGATAACTTCTTAATATCTCATTAGTTCTCTGAAATTGTCAAAATATAGGTGATTATGAGTCCTATTACTTCGTTCTAGTTGAAATTAGCATCAAAAGGAGCAATCCCATCACTATCGCGTTCCAAACGATGCGTAGATCTCACACAGGTCTTCATTTAGGGAGACCTTCATATTGTTTCGTTGGTTGTTTCAAATTTACAAAGAAAGAGGTGATTAAGAGTTGCATTACTTCGTTCTAGTTTGATTAGCGTCAAAACGAGAAACCCATGACTATCGCGTTCAAAACCAGGCGTTCATATCACACAATTCTTCATTTAGGGATACCTTCTTATTGTTTCATTGGTGAACTAAAATTCTCAAACAAAGAGGTGATTTGGAGTCCTACAACTTCGTTCTAAGTTTGATTAGCAACAAAAGGAGCAATCTCATGACTATCGCGTTAAAAACGATGCGTACATCTCAAATAAGTCTTCATTTAAGGAGTCATTTTTATTGTTTCATTGGTTCTCTAAAATTATGAAAGTAGGAGGTGATTAGGAGTCTTATTACTTCGTTCTAATTTGATTAGCATCAAAAATAGCAATCCCATGACTGTCGCGTTAAAAACGATGTGTACATCTCACACAAGTCTTGATTTACGGAGACCTTCATATTATTTCATTGGTTCTCTCAAATTGTCAAAGAAAGAGGTGATTATGAGTCCTACGAATTCGTTTTAGTTTGATTAGAATCAAAAGGAGCAGCAATCCTATCACTAGTGCCTTCAAAACGATCCGTACATCTCACACAAGTCTTCATTTAGGGAGAACTTCTTAATGTCTCATTAGTTCTCTAAATTGTCAAAATATAGGTGATTATGAGTCCTATTACTTCGTTCTAGTTGAAATTAGTATCAAAAGGAGCAATCCCATCACTATCGCGTTCCAAACGATGCGTAGATCTCACACAGGTCTTCATTTAGGGAAACCTTCATATTGTTTCGTTGGTTGTTTCAAATTTACAAAGAAAGAGGTGATTAAGAGTTGCATTACTTCGTTCTAGTTTGATTAGCGTCAAAACGAGAAACCCATGACTATCGCGTTCAAAACCAGGCGTTCATATCACACAATTCTTCATTTAGGGATACCTTCTTATTGTTTCATTGGTGAACTAAAATTCTCAAACAAAGAGGTGAGTAGGAGTCCTACAACTTCGTTCTAAGTTTGATTAGCAACAAAAGGAGCAATCCCATGACTATCGCGTTAAAAACGATGCGTACATCTCACACAAGTCTTCATTTAAGGTGGCCTTTTTATTGTTTCGTTGGTTCTCTAAAATTATGAAAGTAGGAGGCGATTAGGAGTCTTATTACTTCGTTCTAATTTGATTAGCATCAAAAGGAGCAATCCCATGACTATCGCGTTAAAAACGATGTGTACATCTCACACAAGTCTTGATTTACGGAGACCTTCATATTGTTTCATTGGTTCTCTCAAATTGTCAAAGAAAGAGGTGATTATGAGTCCTACGAATTCGTTTTAGTTTGATTAGCATCAAAAGGAGCAGCAATCGTATCACTAGTGCCTTCAAAACGATCCGTACATCTCACACAAGTCTTCATTTAGGGAGTTCTTAATGTCTCATTAGTTCTCTGAAATTGTCAAAATATAGGTGATTATGAGACCTATTACTTCGTTCTAGTTGAAATTAGCATCAAAAGGAGCAATCCCATCACTATTGCGTTCCAAACGATGCGTAGATCTCACACAGGTCTTCATTTAGGGAGACCTTCATATTGTTTCGTTGGTTGTTTCAAATTTACAAAGAAAGGGGTGATTAAGAGTTGCATTACTTCGTTCTAGTTTGATTAGCGTCAAAACTAGAAACCCATGACTATCGCGTTCAAAACCAGGCGTTCATATCACACAATTCTTCATTTAGGGATACCTTCTTATTGTTTCATTGGTGAACTAAAATTCTCAAACAAAGAGGTGGGTAGGAGTCCTACAACTTCGTTCTAAGTTTGATTAGCAACAAAAGGAGCAATCCCATGACTATCGCGTTAAAAACGATGCGTACATCTCACACAAGTCTTCATTTAAGGTGGCCTTTTTATTGTTTCGTTGGTTCTCTAAAATTATGAAAGTAGGAGGCGATTAGGAGTCTTATTACTTCGTTCTAATTTGATTAGCATCAAAAGGAGCAATCCCATGACTATCGCGTTAAAAACGATGTGTACATCTCACACAAGTCTTGATTTACGGAGACCTTCATATTGTTTCATTGGTTCTCTCAAATTGTCAAAGAAAGAGGTGATTATGAGTCCTACGAATTCGTTTTAGTTTGATTAGCATCAAAAGGAGCAGCAATCCTATCACTAGTGCCTTCAAAACGATCCGTACATCTCACACAAGTCTTCATTTAGGGAGAACTTCTTAATGTCTCATTAGTTCTCTAAAATTGTCAAAATATAGGTGATTATGAGTCCTATTACTTCGTTCTAGTTGAAATTAGCATCAAAAGGAGCAATCCCATCACTATCGCATTCCAAACGATGCGTAAATCTCACACAGGTCTTCATTTAGGGAGACCTTCATATTGTTTCGTTGGTTGTTTCAAATTTACAAAGAAAGAGGTGATTAAGAGTTGCATTACTTCGTTCTAGTTTGATTAGCGTCAAAACGAGAAACCCATGACTATCGCGTTCAAAACCAGGCGTTCATATCACACAATTCTTCATTTAGGGATACCTTCTTATTGTTTCATTGGTGAACTAAAATTCTCAAACAAAGAGGTGAGTAGGAGTCCTACAACTTCGTTCTAAGTTTGATTAGCAACAAAAGGAGCAATCCCATGACTATCGCGTTAAAAATGATGCGTACATCTCACACAAGTCTTGATTTACGGAGACCTTCATATTGTTTCATTGGTTCTCTCAAATTGTCAAAGAAAGAGGTGATTATGAGTCCTACGAATTCGTTTTAGTTTGATTAGCATCAAAAGGAGTAGCAATCCTATCACTAGTGCCTTCAAAACGATCCGTACATCTCACACAAGTCTTCATTTAGGGAGAACTTCTTAATGTCTCATTAGTTCTCTAAAATTGTCAAAATATAGGTGATTATGAGTCCTATTACTTCGTTCTAGTTGAAATTAGCATCAAAAGGAGCAATCCCATCACTATCGCGTTCTAAACGATGCGTAGATCTCACACAGATCTTCATTTAGGGAGACCTTCATATTGTTTCGTTGGTTGTTTCAAATTTACAAAGAAAGAGGTGATTAAGAGTTGCATTACTTCGTTCTAGTTTGATTAGCGTCAAAACGAGAAACCCATGACTATCGCGTTCAAAACCAGGCGTTCATATCACACAATTCTTCATTTAGGGATACCTTCTTATTGTTTCATTGGTGAACTAAAATTCTCAAACAAAGAGGTGATTTGGAGTCCTACAACTTCGTTCTAAGTTTGATTAGTAACAAAAGGAGCAATCTCATGACTATCGCGTTAAAAACGATGCGTACATCTCAAATAAGTCTTCATTTAAGGAGTCATTTTTATTGTTTCATTGGTTCTCTAAAATTATGAAAGTCGGAGGTGATTAGGAGTCTTATTACTTCGTTCTAATTTGATTAGAATCAAAAATAGCAATCCCATGACTGTCGCGTTAAAAACGATGTGTACATCTCACACAAGTCTTGATTTACGGAGACCTTCATATTATTTCATTGGTTCTCTCAAATTGTCAAAGAAAGAGGTGATTATGAGTCCTACGAATTCGTTTTAGTTTGATTAGAATCAAAAGGAGCAGCAATCCTATCACTAGTGCCTTCAAAACGATCCGTACATCTCACACAAGTCTTCATTTAGGGAGAACTTCTTAATGTCTCATTAGTTCTCTAAAATTGTCAAAATATAGGTGATTATGAGTCCTATTACTTCGTTCTAGTTGAAATTAGTATCAAAAGGAGCAATCCCATCACTATCGCGTTCCAAACGATGCGTAGATCTCACACAGGTCTTCATTTAGGGAAACCTTCATATTGTTTCGTTGGTTGTTTCAAATTTACAAAGAAAGAGGTGATTAAGAGTTGCATTACTTCGTTCTAGTTTGATTAGCGTCAAAACGAGAAACCCATGACTATCGCGTTCAAAACCAGGCGTTCATATCACACAATTCTTCATTTAGGGATACCTTCTTATTGTTTCATTGGTGAACTAAAATTCTCAAACAAAGAGGTGAGTAGGAGTCCTACAACTTCGTTCTAAGTTTGATTAGCAACAAAAGGAGCAATCCCATGACTATCGCGTTAAAAACGATGCGTACATCTCACACAAGTCTTCATTTAAGGTGGCCTTTTTATTGTTTCGTTGGTTCTCTAAAATTATGAAAGTAGGAGGCGATTAGGAGTCTTATTACTTCGTTCTAATTTGATTAGCATCAAAAGGAGCAATCCCATGACTATCGAGTTAAAAACGATGTGTACATCTCACACAAGTCTTGATTTACGGAGACCTTCATATTGTTTCATTGGTTCTCTCAAATTGTCAAAGAAAGAGGTGATTATGAGTCCTACGAATTCGTTTTAGTTTGATTAGCATCAAAAGGAGCAGCAATCGTATCACTAGTGCCTTCAAAACGATCCGTACATCTCACACAAGTCTTCATTTAGGGAGTTCTTAATGTCTCATTAGTTCTCTGAAATTGTCAAAATATAGGTGATTATGAGACCTATTACTTCGTTCTAGTTGAAATTAGCATCAAAAGGAGCAATCCCATCACTATTGCGTTCCAAACGATGCGTAGATCTCACACAGGTCTTCATTTAGGGAGACCTTCATATTGTTTCGTTGGTTGTTTCAAATTTACAAAGAAAGGGGTGATTAAGAGTTGCATTACTTCGTTCTAGTTTGATTAGCGTCAAAACTAGAAACCCATGACTATCGCGTTCAAAACCAGGCGTTCATATCACACAATTCTTCATTTAGGGATACCTTCTTATTGTTTCATTGGTGAACTAAAATTCTCAAACAAAGAGGTGGGTAGGAGTCCTACAACTTCGTTCTAAGTTTGATTAGCAACAAAAGGAGCAATCCCATGACTATCGCGTTAAAAACGATGCGTACATCTCACACAAGTCTTCATTTAAGGTGGCCTTTTTATTGTTTCGTTGGTTCTCTAAAATTATGAAAGTAGGAGGCGATTAGGAGTCTTATTACTTCGTTCTAATTTGATTAGCATCAAAAGGAGCAATCCCATGACTATCGCGTTAAAAACGATGTGTACATCTCACACAAGTCTTGATTTACGGAGACCTTCATATTGTTTCATTGGTTCTCTCAAATTGTCAAAGAAAGAGGTGATTATGAGTCCTACGAATTCGTTTTAGTTTGATTAGCATCAAAAGGAGCAGCAATCCTATCATTAGTTCCTTCAAAACGATCCGTACATCTCACACAAGTCTTCATTTAGGGAGAACTTCTTAATGTCTCATTAGTTCTCTAAAATTGTCAAAATATAGGTGATTATGAGTCCTATTACTTCGTTCTAGTTGAAATTAGCATCAAAAGGAGCAATCCCATCACTATTGCGTTCCAAACGATGCGTAGATCTCACACAGGTCTTCATTTAGGGAGACCTTCATATTGTTTCGTTGGTTGTTTCAAATTTACAAAGAAAGGGGTGATTAAGAGTTGCATTACTTCGTTCTAGTTTGATTAGCGTCAAAACTAGAAACCCATGACTATCGCGTTCAAAACCAGGCGTTCATATCACACAATTCTTCATTTAGGGATACCTTCTTATTGTTTCATTGGTGAACTAAAATTCTCAAACAAAGAGGTGAGTAGGAGTCCTACAACTTCGTTCTAAGTTTGATTAGCAACAAAAGGAGCAATCCCATGACTATCGCGTTAAAAACGATGCGTACATCTCACACAAGTCTTCATTTAAGGTGGCCTTTTTATTGTTTCGTTGGTTCTCTAAAATTATGAAAGTAGGAGGCAATTAGGAGTCTTATTACTTCGTTCTAATTTGATTAGCATCAAAAGGAGCAATCCCATGACTATCGCGTTAAAAACGATGTGTACATCTCACACAAGTCTTGATTTACGGAGACCTTCATATTGTTTCATTGGTTCTCTCAAATTGTCAAAGAAAGAGGTGATTATGAGTCCTACGAATTCGTTTTAGTTTGATTAGCATCAAAAGGAGCAGCAATCCTATCATTAGTGCCTTCAAAACGATCCGTACATCTCACACAAGTCTTCATTTAGGGAGAACTTCTTAATGTCTCATTAGTTCTCTAAAATTGTCAAAATATAGGTGATTATGAGTCCTATTACTTCGTTCTAGTTGAAATTAGCATCAAAAGGAGCAATCCCATCACTATCGCATTCCAAACGATGCGTAGATCTCACACAGGTCTTCATTTAGGGAGACCTTCATATTGTTTCGTTGGTTGTTTCAAATTTACAAAGAAAGAGGTGATTAAGAGTTGCATTACTTCGTTCTAGTTTGATTAGCGTCAAAACGAGAAACCCATGACTATCGCAGTTCAAAACCAGGCGTTCATATCACACAATTCTTCATTTAGGGATACCTTCTTATTGTTTCATTGGTGAACTAAAATTCTCAAACAAAGAGGTGAGTAGGAGTCCTACAACTTCGTTCTAAGTTTGATTAGCAACAAAAGGAGCAATCCCATGACTATCGCGTTAAAAATGATGCGTACATCTCACACAAGTCTTGATTTACGGAGACCTTCATATTGTTTCATTGGTTCTCTCAAATTGTCAAAGAAAGAGGTGATTATGAGTCCTACGAATTCGTTTTAGTTTGATTAGCATCAAAAGGAGCAGCAATCCTATCACTAGTGCCTTCAAAACGATCCGTACATCTCACACAAGTCTTCATTTAGGGAGAACTTCTTAATGTCTCATTAGTTCTCTAAAATTGTCAAAATATAGGTGATTATGAGTCCTATTACTTCGTTCTAGTTGAAATTAGTATCAAAAGGAGCAATCCCATCACTATCGCTTTCCAAACGATGCGTAAATCTCACACAGGTTTTCATTTAGGGAAACCTTCATATTATTTCGTTGGTTGTTTCAAATTTACAAAGAAAGAGGTGATTAAGAGTTGCATTACTTTGTTCTAGTTTGATTAGCGTCAAAACGAGAAACCCATGACTATCGCGTTCAAAACCAGGCGTTCATATCACACAATTCTTCATTTAGGGATACCTTCTTATTGTTTCATTGGTGCACTAAAATTCTCAAACAAAGAGGTGGGTAGGAGTCCTACAACTTCGTTCTAAGTTTGATTAGCAAAAAAAGGAGCAATCCCATGACTATCGCGTTAAAAATGATGCGTACATCTCACACAAGTCTTCATTTAAGGTGGCCTTTTTATTGTTTCGTTGGTTCTCTAAAATTATGAAAGTAGGAGGCGATTAGGAGTCTTATTACTTCGTTCTAATTTGATTAGCATAAAAGGAGCAATCCCATGACTATCGCGTTAAAAACGATGTGTACATCTCACACAAGTCTTGATTTACGGAGACCTTCATATTGTTTCATTGGTTCTCTCAAATTGTCAAAGAAAGAGGTGATTATGAGTCCTACGAATTCGTTTTAGTTTGATTAGCATCAAAAGGAGCAGCAATCCTATCACTAGTGCCTTCAAAACGATCCGTACATCTCACACAAGTCTTCATTTAGGGATAACTTCTTAATATCTCATTAGTTCTCTGAAATTGTCAAAATATAGGTGATTATGAGTCCTATTACTTCGTTCTAGTTGAAATTAGCATCAAAAGGAGCAATCCCATCACTATCGCGTTCCAAACGATGCGTAGATCTCACACAGGTCTTCATTTAGGGAGACCTTCATATTGTTTCGTTGGTTGTTTCAAATTTACAAAGAAAGAGGTGATTAAGAGTTGCATTACTTCGTTCTAGTTTGATTAGCGTCAAAACGAGAAACCCATGACTATCGCGTTCAAAACCAGGCGTTCATATCACACAATTCTTCATTTAGGGATACCTTCTTATTGTTTCATTGGTGAACTAAAATTCTCAAACAAAGAGGTGAGTAGGAGTCCTACAACTTCGTTCTAAGTTTGATTAGCAACAAAAGGAGCAATCCCATGACTATCGCGTTAAAAACGATGCGTACATCTCACACAAGTCTTCATTTAAGGTGGCCTTTTTATTGTTTTGTTGGTTCTCTAAAATTATGAAAGTAGGAGGCGATTAGGAGTCTTATTACTTCGTTCTAATTTGATTAGCATCAAAAGGAGCAATCCCATGACTATAGCATTAAAAACGATGTGTACATCTCACACAAGTCTTGATTTACGGAGACCGTCATATTGTTTCATTGGTTCTCTCAAATTGTCAAAGAAAGAGGTGATTATGAGTCCTACGAATTCGTTTTAGTTTGATTAGCATCAAAAGGAGCAGCAATCCTATCACTAGTGCCTTCAAAACGATCCGTACATCTCACACAAGTCTTCATTTAGGGAGAACTTCTTAATGTCTCATTAGTTCTCTAAAATTGTCAAAATATAGGTGATTATGAGTCCTATTACTTCGTTCTAGTTGAAATTAGTATCAAAAGGAGCAATCCCATCACTATCGCTTTCCAAACGATGCGTAAATCTCACACAGGTCTTCATTTAGGGAAACCTTCATATTATTTCGTTGGTTGTTTCAAATTTACAAAGAAAGAGGTGATTAAGAGTTGCATTACTTTGTTCTAGTTTGATTAGCGTCAAAACGAGAAACCCATGACTATCGCGTTCAAAACCAGGCGTTCATATCACACAATTCTTCATTTAGGGATACCTTCTTATTGTTTCATTGGTGAACTAAAATTCTCAAACAAAGAGGTGGGTAGGAGTCCTACAACTTCGTTCTAAGTTTGATTAGCAAAAAAAGGAGCAATCCCATGACTATCGCGTTAAAAACGATGCGTACATCTCACACAAGTCTTCATTTAAGGTGGCCTTTTTATTGTTTCGTTGGTTCTCTAAAATTATGAAAGTAGGAGGCGATTAGGAGTCTTATTACTTCGTTCTAATTTGATTAGCATAAAAGGAGCAATCCCATGACTATCGCGTTAAAAACGATGTGTACATCTCACACAAGTCTTGATTTACGGAGACCTTCATATTGTTTCATTGGTTCTCTCAAATTGTCAAAGAAAGAGGTGATTATGAGTCCTACGAATTCGTTTTAGTTTGATTAGCATCAAAAGGAGCAGCAATCCTATCACTAGTGCCTTCAAAACGATCCGTACATCTCACACAAGTCTTCATTTAGGGATAACTTCTTAATATCTCATTAGTTCTCTGAAATTGTCAAAATATAGGTGATTATGAGTCCTATTACTTCGTTCTAGTTGAAATTAGCATCAAAAGGAGCAATCCCATCACTATCGCGTTCCAAACGATGCGTAGATCTCACACAGGTCTTCATTTAGGGAGACCTTCATATTGTTTCGTTGGTTGTTTCAAATTTACAAAGAAAGAGGTGATTAAGAGTTGCATTACTTCGTTCTAGTTTGATTAGCGTCAAAACGAGAAACCCATGACTATCGCGTTCAAAACCAGGCGTTCATATCACACAATTCTTCATTTAGGGATACCTTCTTATTGTTTCATTGGTGAACTAAAATTCTCAAACAAAGAGGTGAGTAGGAGTCCTACAACTTCGTTCTAAGTTTGATTAGCAACAAAAGGAGCAATCCCATGACTATCGCGTTAAAAACGATGCGTACATCTCACACAAGTCTTCATTTAAGGTGGCCTTTTTATTGTTTTGTTGGTTCTCTAAAATTATGAAAGTAGGAGGCGATTAGGAGTCTTATTACTTCGTTCTAATTTGATTAGCATCAAAAGGAGCAATCCCATGACTATAGCATTAAAAACGATGTGTACATCTCACACAAGTCTTGATTTACGGAGACCTTCATATTGTTTCATTGGTTCTCTCAAATTGTCAAAGAAAGAGGTGATTATGAGTCCTACGAATTCGTTTTAGTTTGATTAGCATCAAAAGGAGCAGCAATCCTATCACTAGTGCCTTCAAAACGATCAGTACATCTCACACAAGTCTTCATTTAGGGAGAACTTCTTAATGTTTCATTAGTTCTCTCAAATTGTCAAAATATAGGTGATTATGAGTCTTATTACTTCGTTCTAGTTGAAATTAGCATCAAAAGGAGCAATCCCATCACTATCGCGTTCAAAACGATGCGTAGATCTCACACAGGTCTTCATTTAGGTAGACCTTCATATTGTTTCATTGGTTGTTTCTAATTTATAAAAAAAAGAGGTGATTAAGAGTTGTATTACATCGTTCTAGTTTGATTAGCGTCGAAACGAGAAACCCATGACTATCGCATTCAAAACCATGCGTACATATCACACAATTCTTCATTTAGGGATACCTTCTTATTGTTTCATTGGTGCACTAAAATTGTCAAAAAAAGAGGTGATTAGGAGTCTTATAACTTCG
The DNA here is from genome assembly GCA_020205555.1 of Panax stipuleanatus. NCBI lineage: Eukaryota > Viridiplantae > Streptophyta > Magnoliopsida > Apiales > Araliaceae > Panax > Panax stipuleanatus. The sequence goes on from JAINUT010002844.1 coordinate 284,394, forward strand.
TTCTAATTTTGATTAGCATCAAAAGGAGCAATCCCATGACTAACGCGTTAAAAACGATGCGTACATCTCACACAAGTCTTCATTTAAGGAGGCCTTCTTATTGTTTTATTGGTTCTCTAAAATTATGAAAGAAGGAGGTGATTAGGAGTCTTATTACTTCGTTCTAATTTGATTAGCATCAAAAGGAGCAATCCCATGACTATAACATTAAAAATGATGTGTACATCTCACACAAGTCTTGATTTAGGGAGACCTTCTTATTGTTTCATTGGTTCTCTCAAATTGTCAAAGAAAGAGGTGATTATGAGTCCTATGAATTCGTTCTAGTTTGATTAGCATCAAAAGGAGCAGCAATCCTATCACTAGTGCCTTCAAAACGATCCGTATATCTCACACAAGTCTTCATTTAGGGAGACCTTCTTAACGTTTCATTAGTTCTCTCAAATTGTCAAAATATAGGTGATTATGAGTCCTATTACTTCGTTCTAGTTGAAATTAGCATCAAAAGGAGCAATCCCATCACTATCGCGTTCAAAATGATGCGTAGATCTCACACAGGTCTTCATTTAGGGAGACCTTCATATTGTTTCGTTGGTTATTTCAAATTTACAAAGAAAGAGGAGATTAAGAGTTGCATTACTTCGTTCTAGTTTGATTAGCGTCAAAACGAGAAACCCATGACTATCGCGGTCAAAACCAGACGTTCATATCACACAATTCTTCATTTACGGATACCTTCTTATTGTTTCATTGGTGAACTAAAATTGTCAAACAAAGAGGTGATTAGGAGTCCTATAACTTCGTTCTAAGTTTGATTAGCATCAAAAGGAGCAATCCCATGACTATCGCATTAAAAAAAATGCGTACATCTCACACAAGTCTTCATTTAAGGATACCTTTTTATTGTTTCATTGGTTCTCTAAGTTTGTTAAAGAATGAGGTGATTAGGAGTCTTATTACTTCGTTCTAATTTGATTAGCATCAAAAGGAGTAATCCCATGACTATCGCGTTAAAAACGATGCGTACATCTCACACAAGTCTTCATTTAAGGATACCTTCTTATTGTTTCATTGGTTCTCTAAGATTGTTAAAGAAGGAGGTGATTAGGAGTCTTATTACTTCGTTCTAATTTGATTAGCATCAAAAGGAGCAATCCCATGACTATCGCGTTAAAAACGATGTGTACATCTCACACAAGTCTTGATTTAGAAAAGACCTTCTTATTGTTTCATTGGTTCTCTCAAATTATCAAGGAAAGAGGTGATTATGAGTCCTATGAATTCGTTCTAGTTTGATTAGCGTCAAAAGAAGCCGCAATCCTATCACTAGTGCCTTCAAAACGATCCGTACATCTCACACAAGTTTTCATTTAGGTAGACCTTCTTAATGTTTTATTAGTTCTCTCAAATTGTCAAAATATAGGTGATTATGAGTCCTATTACTTCGTTCTAGTTGAAATTAGCATCAAAAGGAGCAATCCCATCACTATCGCGTTCAAAACGATGCGTAGATCTCACACAGGTCTTCATTTAGGGAGACCTTCATATTATTTCATTGGTTGTTTCTAATTTACAAAAAAAGAGGTGATTAAGAGTTGTATTACATCGTTCTAGTTTGATTAGCGTCAAAACGAGAAATCCATGACTATCGCATTCAAAACCATGCGTACATATCACACAATTCTTCATTTAGGGTTACCTTCTTATTGTTTCATTGGTGCACTAAAATTGTCAAAGAAAGAGGTGATTAGGAGTCTTATAACTTCGTTCTAATTTTGATTAGCATCAAAAGGAGCAATCCCATGACTAACGCGTTAAAAAGGATGCGTACATCTCACACAAGTCTTCATTTAAGGAGGCCTTCTTATTGTTTTATTGGTTCTCTAAAATTATGAAAGAAGGAGGTGATTAGGAGTCTTATTACTTCGTTCTAATTTGATTAGCATCAAAAGGAGCAATCCCATGACTATAACATTAAAAACGATGTGTACATCTCACACAAGTCTTGATTTAGGGAGACCATCTTATTGTTTCATTGGTTCTCTTAAATTATCAAAGAAAGAGGTGATTATGAGTCCTATGAATTCGTTCTAGTTTGATTAGCATCAAAAGGAGCAGCAATCCTATCACTAGTGCCTTCAAAACGATCCGTACATCTCACACAAGTCTTCATTTAGGGAGACCTTCTTAACGTTTCATTAGTTCTCTCAAATTGTCAAAATATAGGTGATTATGAGTCCTATTACTTCGTTCTAGTTGAAATTAGCATCAAAAGGAGCAATCCCATCACTATCGCGTTCAAAATGATGCGGAGATCTCACACAGGTCTTCATTTAGGGAGACCTTCATATTGTTTCGTTGGTTGTTTCAAATTTACAAAGAAAGAGGTGATTAAGAGTTGCATTACTTCGTTCTAGTTTGATTACCGTCAAAACGAGAAACCCATGACTATCGCGTTCAAAACTAGGCGTTCATATCACACAATTCTTCATTTAGGGATACCTTCTTATTATTTCATTGGTGAACTAAAATTGTCAAACAAAGAGGTGATTAGGAGTCCTATAACTTCGTTCTAAGTTTGATTAGCATCAAAAGGAGCAATCCCATGACTATCGCGTTAAAAACGATGCGTACATCTCACACAAGTCTTCATTTAAGGAGACCTTCTTATTGTTTCATTGGTTATCTAAGATTGTTAAAGAAGGAGGTGATTCGGAGTCTTATTACTTCGTTCTAATTTGATTAGCATCAAAAGGAGCAATCCCATGACTATCGCGTTAAAAATAATGCGTACATCTCACACAAGTCTTCATTTAAGGAGACCTTCTTATTGTTTCATTGGTTCTCTAAGATTGTTAAAGAAGGAGGTGATTAGGAGTCTTATTACTTCGTTATAATTTGATTAGCATCAAAAGGAGCAATCCCATGACTATAACATTAAAAACGATGTGTACATCTCACACAAGTCTTGATTTAGGGAGACCTTCTTATTATTTCATTGGTTCTCTCAAATTGTCAAAGAAAGAGGAAATAATGAGTCCTATGAATTCGTTCTAGTTTGATTAGCATCAAAAGGAGCAGCAATCCTATCACTAGTGCCTTCAAAACGATCCGTATATCTCACACAAGTCTTCATTTAGGGAGACCTTCTTAACGTTTCATTAGTTCTCTCAAATTGTCAAAATATAGGTGATTATGAGTCCTATTACTTCGTTCTAGTTGAAATTAGCATCAAAAGGAGCAATCCCATCACTATCGCGTTCAAAATGATGCGTAGATCTCACACAGGTCTTCATTTAGGGAGACCTTCATATTGTTTCGTTGGTTATTTCAAATTTACAAAGAAAGAGGAGATTAAGAGTTGCATTACTTCGTTCTAGTTTGATTAGCGTCAAAACGAGAAACCCATGACTATCGCGGTCAAAACCAGACGTTCATATCACACAATTCTTCATTTACGGATACCTTCTTATTGTTTCATTGGTGAACTAAAATTGTCAAACAAAGAGGTGATTAGGAGTCCTATAACTTCGTTCTAAGTTTGATTAGCATCAAAAGGAGCAATCCCATGACTATCGCATTAAAAACAATGCGTACATCTCACACAAGTCTTCATTTAAGGAGACCTTTTTATTGTTTCATTGGTTCTCTAAGATTGTTAAAGAATGAGGTGATTAGGAGTCTTATTACTTCGTTCTAATTTGATTAGCATCAAAAGGAGTAATCCCATGACTATCGCATTAAAAACGATGCGTACATCTCACACAAGTCTTCATTTAAGGATACCTTCTTATTGTTTCATTGGTTCTCTAAGATTGTTAAAGAAGGAGGTGATTAGGAGTCTTATTACTTCGTTCTAATTTGATTAGCATCAAAAGGAGCAATCCCATGACTATCGCGTTAAAAACGATGTGTACATCTCACACAAGTCTTGATTTAGAAAAGACCTTCTTATTGTTTCATTGGTTCTCTCAAATTATCAAGGAAAGAGGTGATTATGAGTCCTATGAATTCGTTCTAGTTTGATTAGCATCAAAAGAAGCCGCAATCCTATCACTAGTGCCTTCAAAACGATCCGTACATCTTACACAAGTTTTCATTTAGGTAGACCTTCTTAATGTTTTATTAGTTCTCTCAAATTGTCAAAATATAGGTGATTATGAGTCCTATTACTTCGTTCTAGTTGAAATTAGCATCAAAAGGAGCAATCTCATCACTATCGCGTTCAAAACGATGCGTAGATCTCACACAGGTCTTCATTTAGGGAGACCTTCATATTATTTCATTGGTTGTTTCTAATTTACAAAAAAAGAGGTGATTAAGAGTTGTATTACATCGTTCTAGTTTGATTAGCGTCAAAACGAGAAACCCATGACTATCGCATTCAAAACCATGCGTACATATCACACAATTCTTCATTTAGGGTTACCTTCTTATTGTTTCATTGGTGCACTAAAATTGTCAAAGAAAGAGGTGATTAGGAGTCTTATAACTTCGTTCTAATTTTGATTAGCATCAAAAGGAGCAATTCCATGACTAACGCGTTAAAAAGGATGCGTACATCTCACACAAGTCTTCATTTAAGGAGGCCTTCTTATTGTTTTATTGGTTCTCTAAAATTATGAAAGAAGGAGGTGATTAGGAGTCTTATTACTTCGTTCTAATTTGATTAGCATCAAAAGGAGCAATCCCATGACTATAACATTAAAAACGATGTGTACATCTCACACAAGTCTTGATTTAGGGAGACCATCTTAACGTTTCATTAGTTCTCTCAAATTGTCAAAATATAGGTGATTATGAGTCCTATTACTTCGTTCTAGTTGAAATTAGCATCAAAAGGAGCAGCAATCCTATCACTAGTGCCTTCAAAACGATCCGTACATCTCACACAAGTCTTCATTTAGGGAGACCTTCTTAACGTTTCATTAGTTCTCTCAAATTGTCAAAATATAGGTGATTATGAGTCCTATTACTTCGTTCTAGTTGAAATTAGCATCAAAAGGAGCAATCCCATCACTATCGCGTTCAAAATGATGCGTAGATCTCACACAGGTCTTCATTTAGGGAGACCTTCATATTGTTTCGTTGGTTGTTTCAAATTTACAAAGAGAGAGGTGATTAAGAGTTGCATTACTTCGTTCTAGTTTGATTACCGTCAAAACGAGAAACCCATGACTATCGCGTTCAAAACTAGGCGTTCATATCACACAATTCTTCATTTAGGGATACCTTCTTATTATTTCATTGGTGAACTAAAATTGTCAAACAAAGAGGTGATTAGGAGTCCTATAACTTCGTTCTAAGTTTGATTAGCATCAAAAGGAGCAATCCCATGACTATCGCGTTAAAAACGATGCGTACATCTCACACAAGTCTTCATTTAAGGAGACCTTCTTATTGTTTCATTGGTTATCTAAGATTGTTAAAGAAGGAGGTGATTCGGAGTCTTATTACTTCGTTCTAATTTGATTAGCATCAAAAGGAGAAATCCCATGACTATCGCGTTAAAAATAATGCGTACATCTCACACAAGTCTTCATTTAAGGAGACCTTCTTATTGTTTCATTGGTTCTCTAAGATTGTTAAAGAAGGAGGTGATTAGGAGTCTTATTACTTCGTTCTAATTTGATTAGCATCAAAAGGAGCAATCCCATGACTATAACATTAAAAACGATGTGTACATATCACACAAGTCTTGATTTAGGGAGACCTTCTTATTATTTCATTGGTTCTCTCAAATTGTCAAAGAAAGAGGAAATAATGAGTCCTATGAATTAGTTCTAGTTTGATTAGCATCAACAGGAGCAGCAATCCTATCACTAGTGCCTTCAAAACGATCCGTACATCTCACACAAGTCTTCATTTAGGGAGACCTTCTTAACGTTTCATTAGTTCTCTCAAATTGTCAAAATATAGGTGATTATGAGTCCTATTACTTCGTTCTAGTTGAAATTAGCATCAAAAGGAGCAATCCCATCACTATCGCGTTCAAAATGATGCGTAGATCTCACACAGGTCTTCATTTAGGGAGACCTTCATATTGTTTCGTTGGTTATTTCAAATTTACAAAGAAAGAGGAGATTAAGAGTTGCATTACTTCGTTCTAGTTTGATTAGCGTCAAAACGAGAAACCCATGACTATCGTGGTCAAAACCAGACGTTCATATCACACAATTCTTCATTTACGGATACCTTCTTATTGTTTCATTGGTGAACTAAAATTGTCAAACAAAGAGGTGATTAGGAGTCCTATAACTTCGTTCTAAGTTTGATTAGCATCAAAAGGAGCAATCCCATGACTATCGCATTAAAAACAATGCGTACATCTCACACAAGTCTTCATTTAAGGAGACCTTTTTATTGTTTCATTGGTTCTCTAAGATTGTTAAAGAATGAGGTGATTAGGAGTCTTATTACTTCGTTCTAATTTGATTAGCATCAAAAGGAGTAATCCCATGACTATCGCATTAAAAACGATGCGTACATCTCACACAAGTCTTCATTTCAGGAGGCCTTCTAATTGTTTCATTGGTTCTCCAAAATTTTAAAAGTAGGAGGTGATTAGGAGTCTTATTACTTCGTTCTAATGTGATTAGCATCAAAAGGAGCAATCCCATGACTAACGCGTTAAAAAGGATGCGTACATCTCACACAAGTCTTCATTTAAGGAGGCCTTCTTATTGTTTTATTGGTTCTCTAAAATTATGAAAGAAGGAGGTGATTAGGAGTCTTATTACTTCGTTCTAATTTGATTAGCATCAAAAGGAGCAATCCCATGACTATAACATTAAAAACGATGTGTACATCTCACACAAGTCTTGATTTAGGGAGACCATCTTATTGTTTCATTGGTTCTCTTAAATTATCAAAGAAAGAGGTGATTATGAGTCCTATGAATTCGTTCTAGTTTGATTAGCATCAAAAGGAGCAGCAATCCTATCACTAGTGCCTTCAAAACGATCCGTACATCTCACACAAGTCTTCATTTAGGGAGACCTTCTTAACGTTTCATTAGTTCTCTCAAATTGTCAAAATATAGGTGATTATGAGTCCTATTACTTCGTTCTAGTTGAAATTAGCATCAAAAGGAGCAATCCCATCACTATCGCGTTCAAAATGATGCGGAGATCTCACACAGGTCTTCATTTAGGGAGACCTGCATATTGTTTCGTTGGTTGTTTCAAATTTACAAAGAATGAGGTGATTACGAGTTGCATTACTTCGTTCTAGTCTGATTAGTGTCAAAACGAGAAACCCATGACTATCGGCTTCAAAACCAGGCGTTCATATCACACAATTCTTCATTTAGGGATACCTTCTTATTATTTCATTGGTGAACTAAAATTGTCAAACAAAGAGGTGATTAGGAGTCCTATAACTTCGTTCTAAGTTTGATTTGCATCAAAAGGAGCAATCCCATGACTATCGCGTTAAAAACGATGCGTACATCTCACACAAGTCTTCATTTCAGGAGGCCTTCTAATTGTTTCATTGGTTCTCCAAAATTTTAAAAGTAGGAGGTGATTAGGAGTCTTATTACTTCGTTCTAATGTGATTAGCATCAAAAGGAGCAATCCCATGACTAACACGTTAAAAACGATGCGTACATCACACACAAGTCTTCATTTAAGGAGGTCTTCTTATTGTTTTATTGGTTCTCGAAAATTATGAAAGAAGGAGGTGATTAGGAGTCTTATTACTTCGTTCTAATTTGATTAGCATCAAAAGGAGCAATCCCATGACTATAACATTAAAAACGATGTGTACATCTCACACAAGTCTTGATTTAGGGAGACCTTCTTATTGTTTCATTGGTTCGCTCAAACTGTCAAAGAAAGAGGTGATTATGAGTCCTATGAATTCGTTCTAGTTTGATTTGCATCAAAAGGAGCAGCAATCCTATCACTAGTGCCTTCAAAACGATCCGTACATCTCACACAAGTCTTCATTTAGGGAGACCTTCTTAATGTTTCGTTAGTTCTCTCAAATTGTCAAAATATAGGTGATTATGAGTCCTATTACTTCGTTCTAGTTGAAATTAGCATCAAAAGGAGCAATCCCATCACTATCGCGTTCAAAACGATGCGTAGATCTCACACAGGTCTTCATTTAGGGAGACCTTCATATTGTTCCATTGGTTGTTTCTAATTTACAAAAAAAGAGGTGATTAAGAGTTGTATTACATCGTTCTTGTTTGATTAGCGTCGAAACGAGAAACCCATGACTATCGCGTTCAAAACCAGGAGTTCATATCACACAATTCTTCATTTAGGGATACCTTCTTATTATTTCATTGGTGAACTAAAATTGTCAAACAAAGAGGTGATTAGGAGTCCTATAACTTCGTTCTAATTTTGATTTGCATCAAAAGTAGCAATCCCATGACTATCGCGTTAAAAACGATGTGTACATCTCACACAAGTCTTGTTTTAGGGAGCCCTTCATATTGTTTCATTGGTTCTCTCAAATTATCTAAGAAAGAGGTGATTATTAGTCCTACGAATTCGTTCTAGTTCGATTAGCATCAAAAGGAGCAGCAATCCTATCACTAGTGCCTTCAAAACAATCCGTACATCTCACACAAGTCTTCATTTAGGGAGAACTTCTTAATGTCTCATTAGTTCTTTCAAATTGTCAAAATATAGGTGATTATGAGTCCTATTACTTCGTTCTAGTTGAAATTAGCATCAAAAGGAGCAATCCCATCACTATCGCATTCCAAACGATGCGTAGATCTCACACAGGTCTTCATTTAGGGAGACCTTCATATTGTTTCGTTGGTTGTTTCAAATTTACAAAGAAAGAGGTGATTAAGAGTTGCATTACTTCGTTCTAGTTTGATTAGCGTCAAAACGAGAAACCCATGACTATCGCGTTCAAAACCAGGCGTTCATATCACACAATTCTTCATTTAGGGATACTTTCTTATTGTTTCATTGGTGAACTAAAATTCTCAAACAAAGAGGTGAGTAGGAGTCCTACAACTTCGTTCTAAGTTTGATTAGCAACAAAAGGAGCAATCCCATGACTATCGCGTTAAAAACGATGCGTACATCTCACACAAGTCTTCATTTAAGGTGGCCTTTTTATTGTTTCGTTGGTTCTATAAAATTATGAAAGTAGGAGGTGATTAGGAGTCTTATTACTTCGTTTTAATTTGATTAGCATCAAAAGGAGCAATCCCATGACTATCGCGTTAAAAACGATGTGTATATCTCACACAAGTCTTGATTTACGGAGACCTTCATATTGTTTCATTGGTTCTCTCAAATTGTCAAAGAAAGAGGTGATTATGAGTCCTACGAATTCGTTTTAGTTTGATTAGCATCAAAAGGAGCAGCAATCCTATCACTAGTGCCTTCAAAACGATCCGTACATCTCACACAAGTCTTCATTTAGGGAGAACTTCTTAATGTCTCATTAGTTCTCTGAAATTGTCAAAATATAGGTGATTATGAGTCCTATTACTTCGTTCTAGTTGAAATTAGCATCAAAAGGAGCAATCCCATCACTATCGCGTTCCAAACGATGCGTAGATCTCACACAGGTCTTCATTTAGGGAGACCTTCATATTGTTTCGTTGGTTGTTTCAAATTTACAAAGAAAGAGGTGATTAAGAGTTGCATTACTTCGTTCTAGTTTGATTAGCCTCAAAACGAGAAACCCATGACTATCGCGTTCAAAACCAGGCGTTCATATCACACAATTCTTCATTTAGAGATACCTTCTTATTGTTTCATTGGTGATCTAAAATTCTCAAACAAAGAGGTGATTTGGAGTCCTACAACTTCGTTCTAAGTTTGATTAGCAACAAAAGGAGCAATCTCATGACTATCGCGTTAAAAACGATGCGTACATCTCACACAAGTCTTCATTTAAGGAGGCCTTTTTATTGTTTCATTGGTTCTCTAAAATTATGAAAGTAGGAGGTGATTAGGAGTCTTATTACTTCGTTCTAATTTAATTAGCATCAAAAAGAGCAATCCCATGACTATCGCGTTAAAAACGATGTGTACATCTCACACAAGTCTTGATTTACGGAGACCTTCATATTATTTCATTGGTTCCCTCAAATTGTCAAATAAAGAGGTGATTATGAGTCCTACGAATTCGTTTTAGTTTGATTAGAATCAAAAGGAGCAGCAATCCTATCACTAGTGCCTTCAAAACGATCCGTACATCTCACACAAGTCTTCATTTAGGGAGAACTTCTTAATGTCTCATTAGTTCTCTAAAATTGTCAAAATATAGGTGATTATGAGTCCTATTACTTCGTTCTAGTTGAAGTTAGTATCAAAAGGAGCAATCCCATCACTATCGCGTTCCAAACGATGCGTAGATCTCACACAGGTCTTCATTTAGGGAGACCTTCATATTGTTTCGTTGGTTGTTTCAAATTTACAAAGAAAGAGGTGATTAAGAGTTGCATTACTTCGTTCTAGTTTGATTAGCGTCAAAACGAGAAACCCATTACTATCGCGTTCAAAACCAGGCGTTCATATCACACAATTCTTCATTTAGGGATACCTTCTTATTGTTTCATTGGTGAACTAAAATTCTCAAACAAAGAGGTGAGTAGGAGTCCTACAACTTCGTTCTAAGTTTGATTAGCAACAAAAGGAGCAATCCCATGACTATCGCGTTAAAAACGATGCGTACATCTCACACAAGTCTTCATTTAAGGTGGCCTTTTTATTGTTTCGTTGGTTCTCTAAAATTATGAAAGTAGGAGGCGATTAGGAGTTTTATTACTTCATTCTAATTTGATTAGCATCAAAAGGAGCAATCGCATGACTATCGCGTTAAAAACGATGTGTACATCTCGCACAAGTCTTGATTTACGGAGACCTTCATATTGTTTCATTGGTTCTCTCAAATTGTCAAAGAAAGAGGTGATTATGAGTCCTACGAATTCGTTTTAGTTTGATTAGCATCAAAAGGAGCAGCAATCCTATCACTAGTGCCTTCAAAATGATCCGTACATCTCACACAAGTCTTCATTTAGGGAGAACTTCTTAATGTTTAATTAGTTCTCTCAAATTGTCAAAATATAGGTGATTATGAGTCTTATTACTTCGTTCTAGTTGAAATTAGCATCAAAAGGAGCAATCCCATCACTATCGCGTTCAAAACGATGCGTAGATCTCACACAGGTCTTCATTTAGGGAGACCTTCATATTGTTTCATTGGTTGTTTCTAATTTACAAAAAAAAGAGGTGATTAAGAGTTGTATTACATCGTTCTAGTTTGATTAGCGTCGAAACGAGAAACCCATGACTATCGCATTCAAAACCATGCGTACATATCACACAATTCTTCATTTAGGGATACCTTCTTATTGTTTCATTGGTGCACTAAAATTGTCAAAAAAAGAGGTGATTAGGAGTCTTATAACTTCGTTCTAATTTTGATTAGCATCAAAAGGAGCAATCCCATGACTAACGCGTTAAAAACGATGCGTACATCTCACACAAGTCTTCATTTAAGGAGGCCTTCTTATTGTTTTATTGGTTCTCTAAAATTATGAAAGAAGGAGGTGATTAGGAGTCTTATTACTTCGTTCTAATTTGATTAGCATCAAAAGGAGCAATCCCATGACTATAACATTAAAAACGATGTGTACATCTCACACAAGTCTTGATTTAGGGAGACATTCTTATTGTTTCATTGGTTCTCTCAAATTGTCAAAGAAAGAGGTGATTATGAGTCCTATGAATTCGTTCTAGTTTGATTAGCATCAAAAGGAGCAGCAATCCTATCACTAGTGCCTTCAAAACGATCCGTATATCTCACACAAGTCTTCATTTAGGGAAACCTTCTTAACGTTTCATTAGTTCTCTCAAATTGTCAAAATATAGGTGATTATGAGTCCTATTACTTCGTTCTAGTTGAAATTAGCATCAAAAGGAGCAATCCCATCACTATCGCGTTCAAAATGATGCGTAGATCTCACACAGGTCTTCATTTAGGGAGACCTTCATATTGTTTCGTTGGTTATTTCAAATTTACAAAGAAAAAGGAGATTAAGAGTTGCATTACTTCGTTCTAGTTTGATTAGCGTCAAAACGAGAAACCCATGACTATCGCGGTCAAAACCAGGCGTTCATTTCACACAATTCTTCATTTACGGATACCTTCTTATTCTTTCATTGGTGAACTAAAATTGTCAAACAAAGAGGTGATTAGGAGTCCTATAACTTCGTTCTAAGTTTGATTAGCATCAAAAGGAGCAATCACATGACTATCGCATTAAAAACAATGCGTACATCTCACACAAGTCTTCATTTAAGGAGACCTTCTTATTGTTTCATTGGTTCTCTAAGATTGTTAAAGAATGAGGTGATTAGGAGTCTTATTACTTCGTTCTAATTTGATTAGCATCAAAAGGAGTAATCCCATGACTATCGCGTTAAAAACGATGCGTACATCTCACACAAGTCTTCATTTAAGGATACCTTCTTATTGTTTCATTGGTTCTCTAAGATTGTTAAAGAAGGAGGTGATTAGGAGTCTTATTACTTCGTTGTAATTTGATTAGCATCAAAAGGAGCAATCCCATGACTATCGCGTTAAAAACGATGTGTACATCTCACACAAGTCTTGATTTAGAAAAGGCCTTCTTATTGGTTCATTGGTTCTCTCAAATTATCAAGGAAAGAGGTGATTATGAGTCCTATGAATTCGTTCTCGTTTGATTAGCGTCAAAAGGAGCCGCAATCCTATCACTAGTGCCTTCAAAACGATCCGTACATCTCACACAAGTTTTAATTTAGGTAGACCTTCTTAATGTTTTATTAGTTCTCTCAAATTGTCAAAATATAGGTGATTATGAGTCCTATTACTTCGTTCTAGTTGAAATTTGCATCAAAAGGAGCAATCCCATCACTATCGCGTTCAAAACGATGCGTAGATCTCACACAAGTCTTCATTTAGGGAGACCTTCATATTATTTCATTGGTTGTTTCTAATTTACAAAAAAAGAGGTGATTAAGAGTTGTATTACATCGTTCTAGTTTGATTAGCGTCAAAACGAGAAACCCATGACTATCGCATTCAAAACCATGCGTACATATCACACAATTCTTCATTTAGGGATACCTTCTTATTGTTTCATTGGTGCACTAAAATTGTCAAAAAAGAGGTGATTAGGAGTCTTATAACTTCGTTCTAATTTTGATTAGCATCAAAAGGAGCAATCCCATGACTAACGCGTTAAAAACGATGCGTACATCTCACACAAGTCTTCATTTAAGGAGGCCTTCTTATTGTTTTATTGGTTCTCTAAAATTATGAAAGAAGGAGGTGATTAGGAGTCTTATTACTTCGTTCTAATTTGATTAGCATCAAAAGGAGCAATCCCATGACTATAACATTAAAAACGATGTGTACATCTCACACAAGTCTTGATTTAGGGAGACATTCTTATTGTTTCATTGGTTCTCTCAAATTGTCAAAGAAAGAGGTGATTATGAGTCCTATGAATTCGTTCTAGTTTGATTAGCATCAAAAGGAGCAGCAATCCTATCACTAGTGCCTTCAAAACGATCTGTATATCTCACACAAGTCTTCATTTAGGGAAACCTTCTTAACGTTTCATTAGTTCTCTCAAATTGTCAAAATATAGGTGATTATGAGTCCTATTACTTCGTTCTAGTTGAAATTAGCATCAAAAGGAGCAATCCCATCACTATCGCGTTCAAAATGATGCGTAGATCTCACACAGGTCTTCATTTAGGGAGACCTTCATATTGTTTCGTTGGTTATTTCAAATTTACAAAGAAAGAGGAGATTAAGAGTTGCATTACTTCGTTCTAGTTTGATTAGCGTCAAAACGAGAAACCCATGACTATCGCGGTCAAAACCAGGCGTTCATATCACACAATTCTTCATTTACGGATACCTTCTTATTGTTTCATTGGTGAACTAAAATTGTCAAACAAAGAGGTGATTAGGAGTCCTATAACTTCGTTCTAAGTTTGATTAGCATCAAAAGGAGCAATCACATGACTATCGCATTAAAAACAATGCGTACATCTCACACAAGTCTTCATTTAAGGAGACCTTTTTATTGTTTCATTGGTTCTCTAAGATTGTTAAAGAATGAGGTGATTAGGAGTCTTATTACTTCGTTCTAATTTGATTAGCATCAAAAGGAGTAATCCCATGACTATCGCGTTAAAAACGATGCGTACATCTCACACAAGTCTTCATTTAAGGATACCTTCTTATTGTTTCATTGGTTCTCTAAGATTGTTAAAGAAGGAGGTGATTAGGAGTCTTATTACTTCGTTGTAATTTGATTAGCATCAAAAGGAGCAATCCCATGACTATCGCGTTAAAAACGATGTGTACATCTCACACAAGTCTTGATTTAGAAAAGGCCTTCTTATTGGTTCATTGGTTCTCTCAAATTATCAAGGAAAGAGGTGATTATGAGTCCTATGAATTCGTTCTCGTTTGATTAGCGTCAAAAGGAGCCGCAATCCTATCACTAGTGCCTTCAAAACGATCCGTACATCTCACACAAGTTTTAATTTAGGTAGACCTTCTTAATGTTTTATTAGTTCTCTCAAATTGTCAAAATATAGGTGATTATGAGTCCTATTACTTCGTTCTAGTTGAAATTTGCATCAAAAGGAGCAATCCCATCACTATCGCGTTCAAAACGATGCGTAGATCTCACACAAGTCTTCATTTAGGGAGACCTTCATATTATTTCATTGGTTGTTTCTAATTTACAAAAAAAGAGGTGATTAAGAGTTGTATTACATCGTTCTAGTTTGATTAGCGTCAAAACGAGAAACCCATGACTATCGCATTCAAAACCATGCGTACATATCACACAATTCTTCATTTAGGGATACCTTCTTATTGTTTCATTGGTGCACTAAAATTGTCAAAAAAGAGGTGATTAGGAGTCTTATAACTTCGTTCTAATTTTGATTAGCATCAAAAGGAGCAATCCCATGACTAACGCGTTAAAAACGATGCGTACATCTCACACAAGTCTTCATTTAAGGAGGCCTTCTTATTGTTTTATTGGTTCTCTAAAATTATGAAAGAAGGAGGTGATTAGGAGTCTTATTACTTCGTTCTAATTTGATTAGCATCAAAAGGAGCAATCCCATGACTATAACATTAAAAACGATGTGTACATCTCACACAAGTCTTGATTTAGGGAGACATTCTTATTGTTTCATTGGTTCTCTCAAATTGTCAAAGAAAGAGGTGATTATGAGTCCTATGAATTCGTTCTAGTTTGATTAGCATCAAAAGGAGCAGCAATCCTATCACTAGTGCCTTCAAAACGATCTGTATATCTCACACAAGTCTTCATTTAGGGAAACCTTCTTAACGTTTCATTAGTTCTCTCAAATTGTCAAAATATAGGTGATTATGAGTCCTATTACTTCGTTCTAGTTGAAATTAGCATCAAAAGGAGCAATCCCATCACTATCGCGTTCAAAATGATGCGTAGATCTCACACAGGTCTTCATTTAGGGAGACCTTCATATTGTTTCGTTGGTTATTTCAAATTTACAAAGAAAGAGGAGATTAAGAGTTGCATTACTTCGTTCTAGTTTGATTAGCGTCAAAACGAGAAACCCATGACTATCGCGGTCAAAACCAGGCGTTCATATCACACAATTCTTCATTTACGGATACCTTCTTATTGTTTCATTGGTGAACTAAAATTGTCAAACAAAGAGGTGATTAGGAGTCCTATAACTTCGTTCTAAGTTTGATTAGCATCAAAAGGAGCAATCACATGACTATCGCATTAAAAACAATGCGTACATCTCACACAAGTCTTCATTTAAGGAGACCTTTTATTGTTTCATTGGTTCTCTAAGATTGTTAAAGAATGAGGTGATTAGGAGTCTTATTACTTCGTTCTAATTTGATTAGCATCAAAAGGAGTAATCCCATGACTATCGCGTTAAAAACGATGCGTACATCTCACACAAGTCTTCATTTAAGGATACCTTCTTATTGTTTCATTGGTTCTCTAAGATTGTTAAAGAAGGAGGTGATTAGGAGTCTTATTACTTCGTTGTAATTTGATTAGCATCAAAAGGAGCAATCCCATGACTATCGCGTTAAAAACGATGTGTACATCTCACACAAGTCTTGATTTAGAAAAGGCCTTCTTATTGGTTCATTGGTTCTCTCAAATTATCAAGGAAAGAGGTGATTATGAGTCCTATGAATTCGTTCTCGTTTGATTAGCGTCAAAAGGAGCCGCAATCCTATCACTAGTGCCTTCAAAACGATCCGTACATCTCACACAAGTTTTCATTTAGGTAGACCTTCTTAATGTTTTATTAGTTCTCTCAAATTGTCAAAATATAGGTGATTATGAGTCCTATTACTTCGTTCTAGTTGAAATTTGCATCAAAAGGAGCAATCCCATCACTATCGCGTTCAAAACGATGCGTAGATCTCACACAAGTCTTCATTTAGGGAGACCTTCATATTATTTCATTGGTTGTTTCTAATTTACAAAAAAAGAGGTGATTAAGAGTTGTATTACATCGTTCTAGTTTGATTAGCGTCAAAACGAGAAACCCATGACTATCGCATTCAAAACCATGCGTACATATCACACAATTCTTCATTTAGGGATACCTTCTTATTGTTTCATTGGTGCACTAAAATTGTCAAAAAAGAGGTGATTAGGAGTCTTATAACTTCGTTCTAATTTTGATTAGCATCAAAAGGAGCAATCCCATGACTAACGCGTTAAAAACGATGCGTACATCTCACACAAGTCTTCATTTAAGGAGGCCTTCTTATTGTTTTATTGGTTCTCTAAAATTATGAAAGAAGGAGGTGATTAGGAGTCTTATTACTTCGTTCTAATTTGATTAGCATCAAAAGGAGCAATCCCATGACTATAACATTAAAAACGATGTGTACATCTCACACAAGTCTTGATTTAGGGAGACATTCTTATTGTTTCATTGGTTCTCTCAAATTGTCAAAGAAAGAGGTGATTATGAGTCCTATGAATTCGTTCTAGTTTGATTAGCATCAAAAGGAGCAGCAATCCTATCACTAGTGCCTTCAAAACGATCTGTATATCTCACACAAGTCTTCATTTAGGGAAACCTTCTTAACGTTTCATTAGTTCTCTCAAATTGTCAAAATATAGGTGATTATGAGTCCTATTACTTCGTTCTAGTTGAAATTAGCATCAAAAGGAGCAATCCCATCACTATCGCGTTCAAAATGATGCGTAGATCTCACACAGGTCTTCATTTAGGGAGACCTTCATATTGTTTCGTTGGTTATTTCAAATTTACAAAGAAAGAGGAGATTAAGAGTTGCATTACTTCGTTCTAGTTTGATTAGCGTCAAAACGAGAAACCCATGACTATCGCGGTCAAAACCAGGCGTTCATATCACACAATTCTTCATTTACGGATACCTTCTTATTGTTTCATTGGTGAACTAAAATTGTCAAACAAAGAGGTGATTAGGAGTCCTATAACTTCGTTCTAAGTTTGATTAGCATCAAAAGGAGCAATCACATGACTATCGCATTAAAAACAATGCGTACATCTCACACAAGTCTTCATTTAAGGAGACCTTCTTATTGTTTCATTGGTTCTCTAAGATTGTTAAAGAATGAGGTGATTAGGAGTCTTATTACTTCGTTCTAATTTGATTAGCATCAAAAGGAGTAATCCCATGACTATCGCGTTAAAAACGATGCGTACATCTCACACAAGTCTTCATTTAAGGATACCTTCTTATTGTTTCATTGGTTCTCTAAGATTGTTAAAGAAGGAGGTGATTAGGAGTCTTATTACTTCGTTGTAATTTGATTAGCATCAAAAGGAGCAATCCCATGACTATCGCGTTAAAAACGATGTGTACATCTCACACAAGTCTTGATTTAGAAAAGACCTTCTTATTGGTTCATTGGTTCTCTCAAATTATCAAGGAAAGAGGTGATTATGAGTCCTATGAATTCGTTCTCGTTTGATTAGCGTCAAAAGGAGCCGCAATCCTATCACTAGTGCCTTCAAAACGATCCGTACATCTCACACAAGTTTTCATTTAGGTAGACCTTCTTAATGTTTTATTAGTTCTCTCAAATTGTCAAAATATAGGTGATTATGAGTCCTATTACTTCGTTCTAGTTGAAATTTGCATCAAAAGGAGCAATCCCATCACTATCGCGTTCAAAACGATGCGTAGATCTCACACAAGTCTTCATTTAGGGAGACCTTCATATTATTTCATTGGTTGTTTCTAATTTACAAAAAAAGAGGTGATTAAGAGTTGTATTACATTGTTCTAGTTTGATTAGCGTCAAAACGAGAAACCCATGACTATCGCATTCAAAACCATGCGTACATATCACACAATTCTTCATTTAGGGATACCTTCTTATTGTTTCATTGGTGCACTAAAATTGTCAAAGAAAGAGGTGATTAGGAGTCTTATAACTTCGTTCTAATTTTGATTAGCATCAAAAGGAGCAATCCCATGACTAACGCGTTAAAAAGGATGCGTACATCTCACACAAGTCTTCATTTAAGGAGGCCTTCTTATTGTTTTATTGGTTCTCTAAAATTATGAAAGAAGGAGGTGATTAGGAGTCTTATTACTTCGTTCTAATTTGATTAGCATCAAAAGGAGCAATCCCATGACTATAACATTAAAAACGATGTGTACACCTCACACAAGTCTTGATTTAGGGAGACCTTCTTATTGTTTCATTGGTTCTCTTAAATTATCAAAGAAAGAGGTGATTATGAGTCCTATGAATTCGTTCTAGTTTGATTAGCATCAAAAGGAGCAGCAATCCTATCACTAGTGCCTTCAAAACGATCCGTACATCTCACACAAGTCTTCATTTAGGGAGACCTTCTTAACGTTTCATTAGTTCTCACAAATTGTCAAAATATAGGTGATTATGAGTCCTATTACTTCGTTCTAGTTGAAATTAGTATCAAAAGGAGCAATCCCATCACTATCGCGTTCAAAATGATGCGTAGATCTCACACAGGTCTTCATTTAGGGAGACCTTCATATTGTTTCGTTGGTTGTTTCAAATTTACAAAGAAAGAGGTGATTAAGAGTTGCATTACTTCGTTCTAGTTTGATTACCGTCAAAACGAGAAACCCATGACTATCGCGTTCAAAACTAGGCGTTCATATCACACAATTCTTCATTTAGGGATACCTTCTTATTATTTCATTGTTGAATTAAAATTGTCAAACAAAGAGGTGATTAGGAGTCCTATAACTTCGTTCTAAGTTTGATTAGCATCAAAAGGAGCAATCCCATGACTATCGCGTTAAAAACGATGCGTACATCTCACACAAGTCTTCATTTAAGGAGACCTTCTTATTGTTTCATTGGTTCTCTAAGATTGTTAAAGAAGGAGGTGATTAGGAGTCTTATTACTTCGTTCTAATTTGATTAGCATCAAAAGGAGCAATCCCATGACTATCGCGTTAAAAACAATGCGTACATCTCACACAAGTCTTCATTTACGGAGACCTTCTTATTGTTTCATTGGTTCTCTAAGATTGTTAAAGAAGGAGGTGATTAGGAGTCTTATTACTTCGTTCTAATTTGATTAGCATCAAAAGGAGCAATCCCATGACTATAACATTAAAAACGATGTGTACATCTCACACAAGTCTTGATTTAGGGAGACCTTCTTATTATTTCATTGGTTCTCTCAAATTGTCAAAGAAAGAGGAGATAATGAGTCCTATGAATTCGTTCTAGTTTGATTAGCATCAAAAGGAGCAGCAAACCTATCACTAGTGCCTTCAAAATAATCCGTACATCTCACACAAGTCTTCATTTAGGGAGACCTTCTTAATGTTTCATTAGTTTTCTCAAATTGTCAAGTGATTATGAGTCCTATTACTTCGTTCTAGTTGAAATTAGCATCAAAAAAGGAGCAATCCCATCACTATCGCGTTCAAAATGATGCGTAGATCTCACACAGGTCTTCATTTAGGGAGACCTTCATATTGTTTCGTTGGTTGTTTCAAATTTACAAAGAAAGAGGTGATTAAGAGTTGCATTACTTCGTTCTAGTCTGATTAGCGTCAAAACGAGAAACCCATGACTATCGCGTTCAAAACCAGGCGTTCATATCACACAATTCTTCATTTAGGGATACCTTCTTATTATTTCATTGGTGAACTAAAATTGTCAAACAAAGAGGTGATTAGGAGTCCTATAACTTCGTTCTAAGTTTGATTTGCATCAAAAGGAGCAATCCCATGACTATCGCGTTAAAAACGATGCGTACATCTCACACAAGTCTTCATTTCAGGAGGCCTTCTTATTGTTTCATTGGTTCTCTAAAATTTTAAAAGTAAGAGGTGATTAGGAGTCTTATTACTTCGTTCTAATGTGATTAGCATCAAAAGGAGCAATCCAATGACTAACGCGTTAAAAACGATGCGTACATCTCACACAAGTCTTCATTTAAGGAGGTCTTCTTATTGTTTTATTGGTTCTCTAAAATTATGAAAGAAGGAGGTGATTAGGAGTCTTATTACTTCGTTCTAATTTGATTAGCATCAAATGGAGCAATCCCATGACTATAACATTAAAAACGATGTGTACATCTCACACAAGTCTTGATTTAGGGAGACCTTCTTATTGTTTCATTGGTTCTCTCAAACTGTCAAAGAAAGAGGTGATTATGAGTCCTATGAATTCGTTCTAGTTTGATTAGCATCAAAAGGAACAGCAATCCTATCACTAGTGTCTTCAAAACGATCCGTACATCTCACACAAGTCTTCATTTAGGGAGACCTTCTTAACGTTTCATTAGTTCTCTCAAATTATCAAAATATAGGTGATTATGAGTCCTATTACTTCGTTCTAGTTGAAATTAGCATCAAAAGGAGCAATCCCATCACTATCGCGTTCAAAACTATGCGTAGATCTCACACAGGTCTTCATTTAGGGAGACCTTCATATTGTTCCATTGGTTGTTTCTAATTTACAAAAAAAGAGGTGATTAAGAGTTGTATTACATCGTTCTAGTTTGATTAGCGTCGAAACGAGAAACACATGACTATCGCGTTCAAAACAGGCGTTCATATCACACAATTCTTCATTTAGGGATACCTTCTTATTATTTCATTGGTGAACTAATATTGTCAAACAAAGAGGTGATTAGGAGTCCTATAACTTCGTTCTAAGTTTGATTTGCATCAAAAGGAGCAATCCCATGACTATCGCGTTAAAAACGATGTCTACATCTCACACAAGTCTTGTTTTAGGGAGCCCTTCATATTATTTCATTGGTTCTCTCAAATTATCTAAGAAAGAGGTGATTATGAGTCCTACGAATTCGTTCTAGTTCGATTAGCATCAAAAGGAGCAGCAATCCTATCACTAGTGCCTTCAAAACAATCCGTACATCTCACACAAGTCTTCATTTAGGGAGAACTTCTTAATGTTTCATTAGTTCTCTCAAATTGTCAAAATATAGGTGATTATGAGTCCTATTACTTCGTTCTAGTTGAAATTAGCATCAAAAGAAGCAATCCCATCACTATCGAGTTCAAAACGATGCGTAGATCTCACACAGGTCTTCATTTAGGGAGACCTTCATATTGTTTCATTGATTGTTTCAAATTTACAAAGAAAGAGGTGATTAAGAGTTATATTACTTCGTTATAGTTTGATTAGCGTCAAAATGAGAAACCCATGACTATCGCGTTCAAAACCTTGCGTACATATCACACAATTCTTTATTTAGGGATACCTTTTTATTGTTTCATTGGTGCGCTAAAATTGTCTAAGAAAGAGGTGATTAGGAGTCCTATAACTTCGTTCTAAGTTTGATTAGCATCAAAAGCAGCAATCCCATGACTATTACGTTAAAAATGATGCGTACATCTCACATAAGTCTTCATTTAAGGATACCTTCTTATTGTTTCATTGGTTCTCTAAGATTGTTAAAGAAGGAGGTGATTAGTAGTCTTATTACTTCGTTCTAATTTGATTAGCATCAAAAGGAGCAATCCCATGACTATCGCGTTAAAAACGATGTGTACATCTCACACAAGTCTTGATTTAGAAAAGACCTTCTTATTGTTTCATTGGTTCTCTCAAATTATCAAGGAAAGAGGTGATTATGAGTCCTATGAATTCGTTCTAGTTTGATTAGCGTCAAAAGGAGCCGCAATCCTATCACTAGTGCCTTCAAAACGATCCGTACATCTCACACAAGTTTTCATTTAGGTAGACCTTCTTAATGTTTTATTAGTTCTCTCAAATTATCAAAATATAGGTGATTATGAGTCCTATTACTTCGTTCTAGTTGAAATTAGCATCAAAAGGAGCAATCCCATCACTATCGCGTTCAAAACGATGCGTAGATCTCACACAGGTCTTCATTTAGGGAGACTGTAATACCCGAGAATTTCCATATATTATTAAATAAATATATTAATGGAAATGAGAATTTATTTGAATATAAATGATTTTGTGTTATGAGATGAATTAATTCAATTATATATAATTGAATAATTATAATTGAGAAATTGGTGGAGTTTGTGATAAACTCGTTGATTGCCTTGTGTGGCACAGTGGCGTAATATAAGAAGGATTATATTAATTTAAGTGAACAATTAATCTATATTAATTGTTAATCGAAGAATATTAATTAACTGTTATAAAATACTAATGAGGATCGATTAACAATATGTGATTATTATTATTGCAAGAAACTTAATAATAATGAGCAACGTGTTTATAAATACAATAAGATTTATATCAAAGTGATAATTAATCATATAAGGGTTAATTAAATTGTTATGGAGGTTAACAATTATATTGATGGATGTAGGATATGTGTATATTATTAATTAATATTCAAATTATAAGATGAGAAATTATATGTGCAAGCATGCGAATTAAATGTATAGTAACTATATGTTATGATATGTGTAGGTGACAAATGATGTGTGGATATACATTAAAATAATGTATCATGGATCTATTATAAATAATTGTTGAGTAATACAATTTAATAATATATGATATAATGTAATGTGGTAGTATCCGATGGTATTATATCAGTAGGATAAACGTACCTGGATTATATGTGTGTAAATTACACTTATTACATTATGTGAAGTACATTGTGATTTAAATTATAACCTAAGAGTACATATATATATAACATATGTATATGGTGTGTATATACAAGTGTAGTATTTGCAAATGCTGAGGAGTTAAATCAATTGTCTCATTTTAAGTGTCCCATTTGCTCTTCACGTGCTTGACATACAGCTAAGGCCTATTCCTTCTTCTTCTCCCCAAACTCAGCAACTAGCATTTCATAGCTCATGATTGTGGAGGGAGTGGGATTCATGATGAATCCAACCACTAATTACCTACCCTTTGATAACCTTCATGCATTCCTATAATCCGTTAGTTTGATATGGGATACAATTGCTTTGTCTGTATAATGGGAGTTCTATAAATATAGCCTCATCTCCTTCACATTTCTTTTGCTGAGCATTTTGGCTAAGTGAGACTAGAGAGCATATATATATATATATCAGTGTTATTGAGATAGCAGCAAGCTTAAATCATTTACAGAGGTATAAATCCTCTTCGTATCTTCATTGTCATTTTCTGTCAAAATTTCTATTCGTGAATTCTTGATTTCAGTTGGAAGTTATGGTTTTGTGAATTGAGAATAATAATTAGTTGTTTAAAGGACTTATATATGTGATTAGAATTACTATATATGCTTCATTGCTCTTCAATTTCATTTTTGGTGTTTCCATTTCTCAGATTTCTGTAAAAACATCAAATATCGTGAAATTGGTTGGTGTTCATGAAATTGGGAATTGATAATTGCTATTGACTATTATATAAGCATATATGTACGTGTTAGTAAGTTAAACAAGTCTAATAGCATTTGGGTATGTTGAAATCGATGAAATGGGAGGTTTTTGGTCGGATTTCGCTGCAGTCTGAACTGCAGAAAACTGCCTCGACGCCGCAGCGCCGCAGCCCGCGCCGCAGCGCCACTCGCGCCGCAGCCCGCGCCGCAGCGCCGCACGCAGCGCCACTCGCGCCGCAGCGCCAGTAGTGAGCTGCTGTGCCGCGCCGCAGCGCCAGCCTCTGTGTTCAGTTTTTCTGCATTCTGCAACAAAACTGTTATGAACTAATTGTTTGATTTTTGTTTAAACAAGCATGAAAGCATGATTAATACTTATATATAAACCTAATGAGGCAATGTGAACATGTTTTAGTATATTAGCATGCATGGTTAACCAAACGACATATAGTTTGAAAACGAACTTAAAGTTTCATGAACGACGTTAACATATATGAAGCATGTTAATATTCTGACTTTCGAGACATGTTAGTATGACCTAGAAACACATGAAATGCATACTAACTTATGTATATAGGTTCCGTGATATAATATGGACATGTGAACCCAACTAGTGCACCTTTCTAACAAAAATACAAGTTTTGAAGGTTGATATTGACATGTAAAGACCATGTATACATTCTGACTTTTCGAGCATGTTTATAGGGCCTTGAAATACATGAAAAGCATGTTAACTTGTGTATATGGGTTTCATAAGGAAGCATGAACATGATAGACCTTATTAATGAACTATACTAACAAAGTATAAGCTTTGAACGTGAACGTTGGTATGTTATGACGAGAATTAGAATTTGACATTTATGAACACATGTGATAGTACTCTTAGACTCATTCATGTGTCATGCATGTATATATACCATGATTAGTTGCCATGATTAAAGTTTAGCATGAACAAAGCATGTTTTCAAGATAATAACAATGCTAGCTACATATATGCAATACGAGTACTCATGAGCATGACTAATACAAGTTATATGAATATCTTATGTGTTTAAAAGCGACCATGTTAGACCATATGAGTTCGTGTCCTTGAATGGCTTTAAGTATTAACTTAAGAACCTATACCATGTACGATTGGATTTGGAAAAGTTATACAAGCATGTAAAGTATCCTTTTAATATGTTTATATGCTATGTGGTGTTGTTGGCTTGCATGACCGGACAGAAACCATAAGGCACAGCTCAGCCTTGGCTTGGCCAGAGGGCTGCGCAGCTGCGCTGTCCCTAGGCTTAGTCATGGCGCAGCTGCGCCGGCCTGGAATTGAAAGCCATGCAGTTTGACAATCTGATTTTGGACAGATAGCTTATATGACGCCTACATTGCTAGAAATGGTTTACACCCTACTGATATATGTGCATAGGTGATGATTAAGTAACAAGATAATGTTTAACTTATATAATGGAAGCCCATGGGTCAAAGAATCATAGCTACTTGAACATGATGAGTTGGTATAATATCATTTATATTATAACTATGTACTTGATTCGTGATCTGATTTTATACCATATGAGTATAAGTATGACATGTGACTAAGATAGTAACATATATGTATATTGAGTAATAAGTTGTGTAACGGATGTGTTAACTAATGAAAATCTTATGCATGTAATACATTATATATAGGATTCGAAAGTGTTGGCTAGCTTTACGTGAATAAACTACGCATAAGGCAAGTATCCTAAACCCTTGCACTACTTTATTTAACGGATATCGTAAGCGAGTATCTAAACCTTATCTCTTTGGATACGAGTATTCTATCTTTGTATATTGCGAACTAGTTCCTACTTAATCGTTTGAATTGAATTAGCATACTTGAACTCTTATTTCATTAAAGCTATTATTCATGTTGAACTTAGTGTTGTTCTTGAATATTGTGAAAGTGTCTATGCCATTTGATTCGGCTAGACTTACATTATTGAAAAGCGACCCAAAACCAATTGATTGGTGCGGGATCTTATATATGACTGAGAAGAACAAACTATAACTGTCGGAGAACCGACGCGCGCACTTGAGTATGATTGATTGTTATGCATAACGAGGGTACTTTAGGCTGATCACCTGTTGTATCTGTTTTTGTTGGATTTTCAGTTTATTACTGTCAAATCCTATGGAAGTTCATAGTCCTTAGTGACTGCTCAGTATTCAGTTATCTTGAAATCTTGAATTGATTTATTATTGAATCATATTGATATTATTCTGTCCTTAGTGGCTGTTATTGAGAACTGTTGATATTCTTGCTATCCTTGAACTATCAAACTTTCCTATACCCTTTCGAGAATTGAGAATTATATCATTTACCCTTGTTGTATATTACTTGCTGAGCAATTTGTGCTCATTCTTGCTTTTTCCTAAAACATTTCAGTTAAGGCAGAGCATGGCGAACCTTCGGGCATTGATAAGGGCAAGGGCAAGGCTACCAACTAGCTTGTCTCTTTTATGTTTTAATATTTTAATGTTGTATTAAGATAATGTAGTAAGACTGGATTTGATTATGTTTAAGCTTAAGTTAGATTATGTAATAAGTCATTTATTGATATTATTATGTTATCTATTAAGTACTGTAGGTTGCGAGACTTGGGGGAATAATTATAATAAATCATTGTAAATTATTCTAGAATAGAATTTCCGCTGTGATTGTGCAATATTTAGTTATTATTATTGTGATGTATTACCATGAGCACGTGATGAACCGAATTCGAGAGACCAAGTGGCGGTCTTAGAATTTGGGGGCGTCACAGGTTGGTATCAAAGCTGTAGTTATAAACCTTAGGAACGAGTGTCCTTAGACTATAGCTTAGGTGAACTTAGAAGTTAGGAAGGAGATAAAACTCATGTAGAGTTTTCCTTGAGAGACTTAGTCTGTTATGAAATGTAACTTCATTCTATACAATGAACTTATATTTTGTTTAACATTCTAATGGAGATGCTATTTCTTGTCTTGTGTTTGTGAGTGTAGGATGACAGACACAGGGGTACCTAGTAGAGTTGTAGAGGAGGAGCCCAGGGATATACACGTAGTATACGAGGCACCTCTAGAGGCTACACCAGTGCAGGCAGTTGCACCATCCGAGTTTGATGACGAGGATGAGATCGAGATTGAGATAGAGACTGATCCAGAGGAGGAGCCGATGGAGGATGAGCCAGTAGAGGACTCTGATGAGGCTACTATAGAGGAACAGATGTTAGGCGAGTACGAGGAGCGTATTCTAGAGTTAGACTGTAGAGTTCAGGAGCTGGAGGCAGAGGCCCACGAGAGAGAGTCTGAGTTCCAGAAGCTGAGGGACGAGGACCACCAGAGGAAGCTGGCTATGCAAGAGTTAGAGGTGGAGATTGCCTACCGTAGGGAGGCAGGGATCCAGATGGGGACTCTATTTCACAGGTCAGTGGCTAGGAATGTAGATTTGGCAGAGAAGCTAGAAGAGGTTGAGCAGAGGGAGCTGAGTGAGAAGACTGAGAAAGAGGCACTCCGTACTCAGCTAGAGTTGGAGGTGATGGATAGGTTACACTTCGAGGAGAAGTGGGAAGCGTCTAATGAGAGAGCCGACGACCTTGAGGACGAGGTCAGGTGCAAGAAGAGAAAGATGAACAAGATGGGGTATGTGTTCCGTTCAGCTTTTGAAAGGGTGATTGATGGTGTGTACCACTACCCGGCAGAACAGGGACAGACTCTACATACCTTGAGCCGAGAGCTGGTTGCGTATATAGCACAGTTGGAGTACAAGAGCGCAGTGGAGCGCGGGATGATGGGATGAGATTTCCTTAGTCAGTCTAGTGGTAGTACTAGTTGTGTCTTTATGTATTGTATATACTATGTTGTAATCCCGATCTTTTGTGTAAGATGTGGGATGATGATGTAAACCCCGAGTTAGCTTTTGTTAGAGGGGTAGTATGGTAGTAGGTTGGTATATTCCCCGTCTTTTGTGATATTAGGGGATATATGTGATAACATTTATAGCAGTATGCTGGGGAAATCATGTAATGAAATGAAATGGCATATGAATATAAATGGAGTTGATTTTAGAAACGTGTTATAAATTTATTCTTTTAGTATTAAAAGAAATACTTAAGTAATATACTTGAATAATAATAAAATGAAAACTTGTGATGCAGATAATGCCGCCCAGACGTAGATTGACAGCACCCGAAGAATCTGTTAACAATGAGAGAGAACAAGTAGACCCGATCCAGAAACTGGTAGACTTGTTAGGAGAAGCCTTAAGGGGAAGGAACAATGAACCCGTTCGCCCGAACCCTCAAACTGTGCCAGTAACAACCTTTAAAGACTTTAAGAGTGTAGGACCCCCGGAGTTCGAGGGAACTACCGACCCAATCATCGCACAAACGTGGATCAAAGAGATCGAAAAAGCTTTCACTATAGCTAGCGTAGGCGAAGATCAGAAGACGGTGTTTGCCACGTACATGATGAGGGGAGAAGCGAACTACTGGTGGGAGGCTAATCAACAAAGAGCTGGAGAAGGGATAATAGCTTGGGATAAGTTTAAGACACTGTTCTTCGAGAATTACTTTCCAAAGAGTATGAAGAATAGGATGGAGGTGAAATTCCTAGAGTTAAAACAAGGTGAGATGACGGTGGCGCAATACGCGGCTAGGTTTAACGAACTAGCGCGATTTGCGGAGCACCAAGTTGGTGATGAAGAGAGGAAGGCTAGACGCTTTGAACAAGGGTTGAAGCCATGGCTGTTCAATAAGGTATCAGTTCTTCAAATTGATTCCTTTGCAACATTACTGGAGAAGGCAATCATTGCGGAAGGCGGCAGTGAGGCCTTAAGTCAGTATAACAAAGAAAAGAAAGGAAAGAATACTGGAGGAGAGAATCGTACGGGAGGAAGTAGTAGCGGAGGAAGCAACTTGGGAAAGAGAAAGTGGGAGAATAATAACAACAACAAAAACAACAATAATCAATCAGGGAATTTTCGTGGAGGTTTCAAGAAGAGGGCTGAAGGATGCCCGAAGTGTGGGAAGAATCACCAGGGCGAGTGCTGGAAGGGACGTGGCACTTGCTACAACTGCGGACAGGAAGGGCACATCTCGCCTAACTGTTTGAAACCGAAGAAGATACAAGGATGCTTTGCTTGTGGCTCGACGGAGCACCGAATTAAGGACTGCCCAAAGAAGGGAAGTGGCGGGGGTAGTAATCAGCAAGGAGGCAACAAGCTGATGATCGGTGGACCGGCACAATCCAACCGCCCAACCGCCAGAACCTTTAACATGACCGTCCAAGACGCAGTGGCTGCGAAGGATGTGGTGTCAGGTATAATCCCAATCAATGATATAAATGCTTATGTATTATTTGATTCGGGTGCCACCTGTTCTTTTGTATCTGAAGAATTTGCTAGTAGACTTAGTACACCTCGAGAACTATTAGAAAATCCTTTGATCATAGAAGTTGCTAATAAGGAAGTGATCCCTGTAGAATACGTTTATCGAAATTGTCGCGCAAATATTAGTAAACATGAACTGAGCGTAGACTTGATTCCTATTAGACTGGGAGAATTTGACGTAATACTGGGAATGGATTGGTTGTATAACCATGCTGCGATAATTGACTGTCAGAACAAATGTGTGAACCTTCAGACTCCGAGTAAGTCTAAGGTAGTGTTTTATGGTAGCTCATCGCTTAAGCAATCGTGTTGCGTTACGATGATGCAGGCCAAGAAATTGTTAAGGAAAGGATGTGGAGGATATTTAGCTTACATCGTTGATACTCGGAAGAAGGGAGTAGAAATTAAGGATATATACGTAGTTAATGAATTCCAAGATGTGTTTCCGGACGATCTGCCTGGTCTTCCGCCAGACAGAGAAATCGAATTCGTAATAGACTTAGCACCGGGAACGGCACCGATTTCGAAAGCTCCATATCGTATGGCGCCAGTAGAAATGAAGGAATTAATGATGCAATTGCAAGAATTATTGGATAAGGGTTACATTCGACCGAGTGTTTCTCCTTGGGGAGCACCAGTGCTATTCGTTAAGAAGAAGGACGGATCGATGAGGCTCTGTATCGATTATCGAGAATTGAATAGAGTAACGATCAAGAACCGGTACCCGCTACCGAGGATAGACGACTTGTTTGATCAACTGAAGGGAGCAAAGTGTTTCTCGAAGATCGACCTACGAACAGGATATCATCAACTGAAGGTACGGGATGAGGACATACCAAAGACTGCGTTTCGAACCCGTTATGGACACTACGAGTTTTTGGTAATGTCATTCGGATTGACTAATGCTCCGGCAGCATTTATGGACTTGATGAACCGAGTTTTCAAGCCATACTTGGATAAATTTGTAGTGGTTTTTATCGACGACATTTTGATCTACTCAAAGACAGAGGAAGAACACGCCGAACATCTGAAGATTGTTTTGGAGGCACTAAGGAAGGAGAAGATGTATGCAAAATTTTCTAAGTGCGAATTTTGGATGGAGAAGGTTCAATTCTTAGGCCACGTGGTGGATAAGAATGGAATCTCTGTAGACCCTGCGAAGGTTGAAGCAGTAAGTAATTGGGAACAACCGAGAACACCGACGGAGGTGAGAAGCTTTCTAGGGTTAGCTGGGTACTATCGAAGATTCATCCAAGATTTTTCTAAGATAGCAACCCCGCTGACCAATTTGACTAGAAAGACGGTGAAATTTGTATGGACCGACAAATGCGAAGAAAGTCTTCAAGAACTGAAAAGGAGATTGAGCGAAGCACCTGTATTATCATTACCAGATGATGCGGGAAATTTTGTGGTGTATAGTGATGCATCGCACAAGGGGCTTGGCTGTGTGCTCATGCAACATGGCAAGGTCATTGCATATGCATCACGACAATTAAAGGATTACGAAAAACGATACCCTACTCACGACTTAGAGTTAGCGGCAGTAGTTTTTGCGTTAAAGATATGGAGGCATTATCTATACGGAGAAAAATGTGAGATATACACGGACCACAAAAGTCTGAAATATATCTTCACACAGAAGGAGTTAACATGCGACAGAGAAGGTGGTTAGAATTAATCAAAGACTATGACTGCGATATTCTTTATCACCCGGGAAAGGCAAATGTGGTTGCCGACGCTCTGAGCAGGAAAGGAAGGGAGAAGTTGTTTAATTTGACGACTCAGGAAGAGTTGATAAGAGAGATGGAGAAATTGGAGATAGAAGTAAAAGGACCAGAAAAGTCTGGTGAGAAGTTAATTGTAATGGAAGCTTGTCCGACGTTGTTGAATAGAGTAAAGGAAGCTCAGGAAAAGGATGAAGAGTGTGAGAAAATCCGAAAGAGGATCACAGAAAGTGAGGGAGAAAAATTTCGAATGGATAAAGACGGTATTTTGAGATTTGAAGGGAGAGTGTGGGTACCAGCGGTAACTGAGTTGAGGGAAGAGATTTTGCACGAGGCACACAATACGACATATTCCGTTCATCCGGGAGGCACAAAGATGTACCGAGATCTAAGGCAACATTTTTGGTGGCCTAATTTGAAACGGGAAGTCGCAGAGTGCGTCAGTAAATGCTTGACTTGCCAACGCGTTAAAGCAGAACATCAGCGGCCAAGTGGTTTACTACAACCATTAGAAATACCAGAGTGGAAATGGGAGCATATTACCATGGACTTCGTGGTAGGACTTCCAGTTACACAGAAAGGTTATGATGCTATTTGGGTTATCGTGGATCGACTAACGAAGACCGCACACTTTCTACCAATCAAGATCCGCTACAGTTTGAACCAATTAGCAAGCCTATATGTAAAAGAAATTATTTCACGACATGGAGTGCCGGTGTCAATTGTCTCTGATCGAGATCCGCGCTTCACGTCCAATTTTTGGAAGAGTTTGCAAGAAAGAATGGGAACGCAGTTGAGGTTGAGTACAGCTTATCATCCTCAAACAGACGGACAAAGTGAGCGAACAATACAAACGCTAGAAGACATGCTTAGGACTTGCGTGATGGATTTTAAGGGAAATTGGGACGACCACCTACCCTTAGTAGAATTCGCATATAATAATAGCTACCATGCGAGTATTGGCATGCCACCGTACGAAGCTCTTTACGGGAGAAAGTGCAGAACGCCGTTATGTTGGGACGAAGTCGGAGAACGACGAATACTCGGACCAGAGTTAGTTCAACAAACCGCAGACGTGGTGACAGTGATAAGAGCCAGACTTGTAGCAGCTCAAGATCGCCAGAAGAAATACGCAGATTTGCATCGGCAGGACCG
The DNA here is from genome assembly GCA_020205555.1 of Panax stipuleanatus. Taxonomy (NCBI): domain Eukaryota; kingdom Viridiplantae; phylum Streptophyta; class Magnoliopsida; order Apiales; family Araliaceae; genus Panax; species Panax stipuleanatus. The sequence continues at coordinate 316,530 of JAINUT010002844.1, forward strand.
AGACTTCAAAGTCGGCAGTTTCGTATTCTTAAAGGTATCTCCATGGAAGGGAAAAATCCGTTTCGGCAAGAAAGGAAAATTGAGTCCAAGATTCATAGGACCGTTCGAGATACTGAAGCGAGTGGGCGAAGTGGCATACAAAGTTGCGTTGCCACCCGAACTGGAGCATATCCACAACGTGTTCCACATTTCCGTGTTGCGACCGTACAAGGCCGACTACAAGCACGTGATTTCTTACGAGCCCATTCAAGTGGAGAAGAACTTGGCGTATGAAGAAATTCCTGTCCAAATATTAGATAGGAAAGAACAAACTTTGAGAAATAAAGTTATTTCATCTGTAAAAGTACTTTGGCGTAACCACGATGTCGAGGAGGCAACGTGGGAGTTAGAAGATAGGATGATGAGGGACTATCCCCATCTATTTGTGTAACCTTGTAGCAATTCCGGGACGGAATTTTTATAAGGGGGGGAGGATGTAATACCCGAGAATTTCCATATATTATTAAATAAATATATTAATGGAAATGAGAATTTATTTGAATATAAATGATTTTGTGTTATGAGATGAATTAATTCAATTATATATAATTGAATAATTATAATAATTGAGAAATTGGTGGAGTTTGTGATAAACTCGTTGATTGCCTTGTGTGGCACAGTGGCGTAATATAAGAAGGATTATATTAATTTAAGCGAACAATTAATCTATATTAATTGTTAATCGAAGAATATTAATTAACTGTTATAAAATACTAATGAGGATCGATTAACAATATGTGATTATTATTATTGCAAGAAACTTAATAATAATGAGCAACGTGTTTATAAATACAATAAGATTTATATCAAAGTGATAATTAATCATATAAGGGTTAATTAAATTGTTATGGAGGTTAACAATTATATTGATGGATGTAGGATATGTGTATATTATTAATTAATATTCAAATTATAAGATGAGAAATTATATGTGCAAGCATGCGAATTAAATGTATAGTAACTATATGTTATGATATGTGTAGGTGACAAATGATGTGTGGATATACATTAAAATAATGTATCATGGATCTATTATAAATAATTGTTGAGTAATACAATTTAATAATATATGATATAATGTAATGTGGTAGTATCCGATGGTATTATATCAGTAAGATAAACGTACCTGGATTATATGTGTGTAAATTACACTTATTACATTATGTGAAGTACATTGTGATTTAAATTATAACCTAAGAGTACATATATATATAACATATGTATATGGTGTGTATATACAAGTGTAGTATTTGCAAATGCTGAGGAGTTAAATCAATTGTCTCATTTTAAGTGTCCCATTTGCTCTTCACGTGCTTGACATACAGCTAAGGCCTATTCCTTCTTCTTCTCCCCAAACTCAGCAACTAGCATTTCATAGCTCATGATTGTGGAGGGAGTGGGATTCATGATGAATCCAACCACTAATTACCTACCCTTTGATAACCTTCATGCATTCCTATAATCCGTTAGTTTGATATGGGATACAATTGCTTTGTCTGTATAATGGGAGTTCTATAAATATAGCCTCATCTCCTTCACATTTCTTTTGCTGAGCATTTTGGCTAAGTGAGACTAGAGAGCATATATATATATATATCAGTGTTATTGAGATAGCAGCAAGCTTAAATCATTTACAGAGGTATAAATCCTCTTCGTATCTTCATTGTCATTTTCTGTCAAAATTTCTATTCGTGAATTCTTGATTTCAGTTGGAAGTTATGGTTTTGTGAATTGAGAATAATAATTAGTTGTTTAAAGGACTTATATATGTGATTAGAATTACTATATATGCTTCATTGCTCTTCAATTTCATTTTTGGTGTTTCCATTTCTGAGATTTCTGTAAAAACATCAAATATCGTGAAATTGGTTGGTGTTCATGAAATTGGGAATTGATAATTGCTATTGACTATTATATAAGCATATATGTACGTGTTAGTAAGTTAAACAAGTCTAATAGCATTTGGGTATGTTGAAATCGATGAAATGGGAGGTTTTTGGTCGGATTTCGCTGCAGTCTGAACTGCAGAAAACTGCCTCGACGCCGCAGCGCCGCAGCCCGCGCCGCAGCGCCACTCGCGCCGCAGCCCGCGCCGCAGCGCCGCACGCAGCGCCACTCGCGCCGCAGCGCCAGTAGTGAGCTGCTGTGCCGCGCCGCAGCGCCAGCCTCTGTGTTCAGTTTTTCTGCATTCTGCAACAAAACTGTTATGAACTAATTGTTTGATTTTTGTTTAAACAAGCATGAAAGCATGATTAATACTTATATATAAACCTAATGAGGCAATGTGAGCATGTTTTAGTATATTAGCATGCATGGTTAACCAAACGACATATAGTTTGAAAACGAACTTAAAGTTTCATGAACGACGTTAACATATATGAAGCATGTTAATATTCTGACTTTCGAGACATGTTAGTATGACCTAGAAACACATGAAATGCATACTAACTTATGTATATAGGTTCCGTGATATAATATGGACATGTGAACCCAACTAGTGCACCTTTCTAACAAAAATACAAGTTTTGAAGGTTGATATTGACATGTAAAGACCATGTATACATTCTGACTTTTCGAGCATGTTTATAGGGCCTTGAAATACATGAAAAGCATGTTAACTTGTGTATATGGGTTTCATAAGGAAGCATGAACATGATAGACCTTATTAATGAACTATACTAACAAAGTATAAGCTTTGAACGTGAACGTTGGTATGTTATGACGAGAATTAGAATTTGACATTTATGAACACATGTGATAGTACTCTTAGACTCATTCATGTGTCATGCATGTATATATACCATGATTAGTTGCCATGATTAAAGTTTAGCATGAACAAAGCATGTTTTCAAGATAATAACAATGCTAGCTACATATATGCAATACGAGTACTCATGAGCATGACTAATACAAGTTATATGAATATCTTATGTGTTTAAAAGCGACCATGTTAGACCATATGAGTTCGTGTCCTTGGATGACTTTTTAGTCATTGAAAGTATTGACTTAGAATCTATATCACATATAATTGAAACGAGGAAAGGTTGTACAAACATAAAAGTATCTTTTAATATGTTTATATGCTATGTGGTGTTGTTGGCTTGCATGACCGGACAGAAACCATAAGGCACAGCTCAGCCTTGGCTTGGCCAGAGGGCTGCGCAGCTGCGCTGTCCCTAGGCTTAGTCATGGCGCAGCTGCGCCGGCCTGGAATTGAAAGCCATGCAGTTTGACAATCTGATTTTGGACAGATAGCTTATATGACGCCTACATTGCTAGAAATGGTTTACACCCTACTGATATATGTGCATAGGTGATGATTAAGTAACAAGATAATGTTTAACTTATATAATGGAAGCCCATGGGTCAAAGAATCATAGCTACTTGAACATGATGAGTTGGTATAATATCATTTATATTATAACTATGTACTTGATTCGTGATCTGATTTTATATCATATGAGTATAAGTATGACATGTGACTAAGATAGTAACATATATGTATATTGAGTAATAAGTTGTGTAACGGATGTGTTAACTAATGAAAATCTTATGCATGTAATACATTATATATAGGATTCGAAAGTGTTGGCTAGCTTTACGTGAATAAACTACGCATAAGGCAAGTATCCTAAACCCTTGCACTACTTTATTTAACGGATATCGTAAGCGAGTATCTAAACCTTATCTCTTTGGATACGAGTATTCTATCTTTGTATATTGCGAACTAGTTCCTACTTAATCGTTTGAATTGAATTAGCATACTTGAACTCTTATTTCATTAAAGCTATTATTCATGTTGAACTTAGTGTTGTTCTTGAATATTGTGAAAGTGTCTATGCCATTTGATTCGGCTAGACTTACATTATTGAAAAGCGACCCAAAACCAATTGATTGGTGCGGGATCTTATATATGACTGAGAAGAACAAACTATAACTGTCGGAGAACCGACGCGCGCACTTGAGTATGATTGATTGTTATGCATAACGAGGGTACTTTAGGCTGATCACCTGTTGTATCTGTTTTTGTTGGATTTTCAGTTTATTACTGTCAAATCCTATGGAAGTTCATAGTCCTTAGTGACTGCTCAGTATTCAGTTATCTTGAAATCTTGAATTGATTTATTATTGAATCATATTGATATTATTCTGTCCTTAGTGGCTGTTATTGAGAACTGTTGATATTCTTGCTATCCTTGAACTATCAAACTTTCCTATACCCTTTCGAGAATTGAGAATTATATCATTTACCCTTGTTGTATATTACTTGCTGAGCAATTTGTGCTCATTCTTGCTTTTTCCTAAAACATTTCAGTTAAGGCAGAGCATGGCGAACCTTCGGGCATTGATAAGGGCAAGGGCAAGGCTACCAACTAGCTTGTCTCTTTTATGTTTTAATATTTTAATGTTGTATTAAGATAATGTAGTAAGACTGGATTTGATTATGTTTAAGCTTAAGTTAGATTATGTAATAAGTCATTTATTGATATTATTATGTTATCTATTAAGTACTGTAGGTTGCGAGACTTGGGGGAATAATTATAATAAATCATTGTAAATTATTCTAGAATAGAATTTCCGCTGTGATTGTGCAATATTTAGTTATTATTATTGTGATGTATTACCATGAGCACGTGATGAACCGAATTCGAGAGACCAAGTGGCGGTCTTAGAATTTGGGGGCGTCACAGAGACCTTCATATTGTTTTATTGGTTGTTTCTAATTTACAAAAAAAGAGGTGATTAAGAGTTGTATTACATCGTTCTAGTTTGATTAGCGTCGAAACGAGAAACCCATGACTATCGCATTCAAAACCATGCGTACATATCACACAATTCTTCACTTAGGGATACCTTCTTATTGTTTCATTGGTGCACTAAAATTGTCAAAGAAAGAGGTGATTAGGAGTCTTATAACTTCGTTCTAATTTTGATTAGCATCAAAAGGAGCAATCCCATGACTAACGCATTAAAAAGGATGCGTACATCTCACACAAGTCTTCATTTAAGGAGGCCTTCTTATTGTTTTATTGGTTCTCTAAAATTATGAAAGAAGGAGGTGATTAGGAGTCTTATTACTTCGTTCTAATTTGATTAGCATCAAAAGGAGCAATCCCATGACTATAACATTAAAAACGATGTGTACATCTCACACAAGTCTTGATTTAGGGAGACCTTCTTATTGTTTCATTGGTTCTCTTAAATTATCAAAGAAAGAGGTGATTATGAGTCCTATGAATTCGTTCTAGTTTGATTAGCATCAAAAGGAGCAGCAATCCTATCACTAGTGCCTTCAAAAAGATCCGTACATCTCACACAAGTCTTCATTTAGGGAGACCTTCTTAACGTTTCATTAGTTCTCTCAAATTGTCAAAATATAGGTGATTATGAGTCCTATTACTTCGTTCTAGTTGAAATTAGCATCAAAAGGAGCAATCCCATCACTATCGCGTTCAAAATGATGCGTAGATCTCACACAGGTCTTCATTTAGGGACACCTTCATATTGTTTCGTTGGTTGTTTCAAATTTACAAAGAAAGAGGTGATTAAGAGTTGCATTACTTCGTTCTAGTTTGATTACCGTCAAAACGAGAAACCCATGACTATCGCGTTCAAAACTAGGCGTTCATATCACACAATTCTTCATTTAGGGATACCTTCTTATTATTTCATTGGTGAACTAAAATTGTCAAACAAAGAGGTGATTAGGAGTCCTATAACTTCGTTCTAAGTTTGATTAGCATCAAAAAGAGCAATCCCATGACTATCGCGTTAAAAACGATGCGTACATCTCACACAAGTCTTCATTTAAGGAGACCTTCTTATTGTTTCATTGGTTCTCTAACATTGTTAAAGAATGAGGTGATTAGGAGTCTTATTACTTCGTTGTAATTTGATTAGCATCAAAAGGAGCAATCCCATGACTATCGCGTTAAAAACAATGCGTACATCTCACATAAGTCTTCATTTAAGGAGACCTTCTTATTGTTTCATTGGTTCTCTAAGATTGTTAAAGAAGGAGGTGATTAGGAGTCTTAGTACTTCGTTCTAATTTGATTACCATCAAAATGAGCAATCCCATGACTATCGCGTTAAAAACGATGTGTACATCTCACACAAGTCTTGATTTAGAAAGACCTTCTTATTGTTTCATTGGTTCTCTCAAATTGTCAAGGAAAGAGGTGATTATGAGTCCTATGAATTCGTTCTAGTTTGATTAGCGTCAAAAGGAGCCGCAATCCTATCACTAGTGCCTTCAAAACGATCCGTACATCTCACACAAGTCTTCATTTAGGTAGACCTTCTTAACGTTTCATTAGTTCTCTTAAATTGTCAAAAGATAGGTGATTATGAGTCCTATTACTTCGTTCTAGTTAAAATTAGCATCAAAAGGAGCAATTCAATCACTATCGCGTTCAAAACGTTGCGTAGATCTCACACAGGTCTTCATTTAGGGAGTCCTTCATATTATTTCGTTGGTTGTTTCAAATTTACAAAGAAAGAGGTGATTAAGAGTTGTATTACTTTGTTCTAGTTTGATTAGCGTCAAAACAAGAAACCCATGATTATCGCGTTCAAAACTAGGAGTTCATATCACACAATTCTTCATTTAGGGATACCTTCAATTATTTCATTGGTGAACTAAAATTGTCAAACAAAGTGGTGATTAGGAGTCCTATAACTTCGTTCTAAGTTTGATTAGCATTAAAAGGAGCAATCGCATGACTATCGCGTTAAAAACGATGCATACATCTCACACAAGTCTTCATTTAAGGAGGCCTTCTTATTGTTTCATTGGTTCTCTAAAATTATGAAAGTAGGAGGTGATTAGGAGTCTTATTACTTCATTTTAATTTGATTAGCATCAAAAGGAGCAATCCCATGATTATCGCATTAAAAACGATGTGTACATCTCACACAAGTCTTGATTTACGGAGACCTTCATATTGTTTCATTGGTTCTCTCAAATTATCAAAGAAAAAGGTGATTATGAGTCCTACGAATTCGTTTTAGTTTGATTAGCATCAAAAGGAGCAGCAATCCTATCACTAATGCCTTCAAAACGATCCGTACATCTCACACAAGTCTTCATTTAAGGAGAACTTCTTAATGTTTCATTAGTTCTCTCAAATTTTCAAAATATAGGTGATTATGAGTCCTATTACTTTGTTCTAGTTGAAATTAGCATCAAAAGGAGCAATCACATCACTAATGCCTTCAAAACGATCCGTAGATCTCACACAGGTCTTCATTTAGGGAGACCTTCATATTATTTCATTGGTTGTTTCTAATTTACAAAAAAAGGGGTGATTAAGAGTTGTATTACATCGTTCTAGTTTGATTAGCGTCAAAACAAGAAACCCATGACTATCGCATTCAAAACCATGCGTACATATCACACAACTCTTCATTTAGGGATACCTTCTTATTGTTTCATTGGTGCACTAAAATTGTTAAAGAAAGTGGTGATTAGGAGTCTTATAACTTCGTTCTAAGTTTTATTAGAATCAAAAGGAGAAATCCCATGACTAACGCGTTAAAAACGATGCGTACATCTCACACAAGTCTTCATTTAAGGAGGCCTTCTTATTATTTTATTGGTTCTCTAAAATTATGAAAGAAGGAGGTGATTAGGAGTCTTATTACTTTGTTCTAATTTGATTAGCATCAAAAAGAGCAATCCCATGACTATAACATTAAAAAAGATGTGTACATCTCACACAAGTCTTGATTTAGGGAGACCTTCTTATTGTTTCATTGGTTCTCTCAAATTATCAAAGAAAGAGGTGATTATGAGTCCTATGAATTCGTTCTAGTTTGATTAGCATCAAAAGGAGCAGCAATCCTATCACTAGTGCCTTCAAAATGATCCGTACATCTCACACAAGTCTTCATTTAGGGAGACCTTCTTAATGTTTCATTAGTTCTCTCAAATTGTCAAAATATAGGTGATTATGAGTCCTATTACTTCGTTCTAGTTGAAATTAGTATCAAAAGGAGCAATCCCATCACTATCGCGTTTAAAACGATACGTAGATCTCACACAGGTCTTCATTTAGGGAGACCTTCATATTGTTTCGTTGGTTGTTTCAAATTTACAAAGAAAGAGGTGATTAAGAGTTGCATTACTTCGTTCTAGTTTGATTAGCGTCAAAACGAGAAACCAATGACTATCGCGTTCAAAACCAGGCGTACATATCACACAATTCTTTATTTAGGGATACCTTCTTATTATTTCATTGGTGAACTAAAATTGTCAAACAAAGAGGTGATTAGGAGTCCTATAACTTCGTTCTAAGTTTGATTTGCATCAAAAGGAGCAATCCCATGACTATCGCGTTAAAAACGATGCGTACATCTCACACGAGTCTTCATTTAAGGAGACCTTCTTATTGTTTCATTGGTTCTCTAAGATTGTTAAAGAAGGAGGTGATTAGGAGTCTTATTACTTCGTTCTAATTTGATTAGCATCAAAAGGAGCAATCCCATGACTATCGCGTTAAAAACAATGCGTACATCTCACACAAGTCTTCATTTACGAAGACCTTCTTATTGTTTCATTGGTTCTCTAAGATTGTTAAAGAAGGAGGTGATTAGGAGTCTTATTACTTCGTTCTAATTTGATTAGCATCAAAAGGAGCAATCCCATGACTATAACATTAAAAACGATGTGTACATCTCACACAAGTCTTGATTTAGGGAGACCTTCTTATTATTTCATTGGTTCTCTCAAATTGTCAAAGAAAGAGGAGATAATGAGTCCTATGAATTCGTTCTAGTTTGATTAGCATCAAAAGGAGCAACAATCCTATCACTAGTGCCTTCAAAATGATCCGTACATCTCACACAAGTCTTCATTTAGGGAGACCTTCTTAATGTTTCATTAGTTTTCTCAAATTGTCAAAATATAGGTGATTATGAGTCCTATTACTTCGTTCTAGTTGAAATTAGCATCAAAAGGAGCAATCCAATCACTATCGCGTTAAAAACGATGCGTAGATCTCACACAGGTCTTCATTTAGGGAGACCTTCATATTGTTTCATTGGTTGTTTCAAATTTACAAAGAAAGAGGTGATTAAGAGTTGCATTACTTCGTTCTAGTCTGATTAGCGTCAAAACGAGAAACCCATGACTATCGCGTTCAAAACCAGGCGTTCATATCACACAATTCTTCATTTAGGGATACCTTCTTATTATTTCATTGGTGAACTAAAATTGTCAAACAAAGAGGTGATTAGGAGTCCTATAACTTCGTTCTAAGTTTGATTTGCATCAAAAGGAGCAATCCCATGACTATCGCGTTAAAAACGATGCGTACATCTCACACAAGTCTTCATTTCAGGAGGCCTTCTTATTGTTTCATTGGTTCTCTAAAATTTTAAAAGTAGGAGGTGATTAGGAGTCTTATTATTTCGTTCTAATGTGATTAGCATCAAAAGGAGCAATCCAATGACTAACGCGTTAAAAACGATGCGTACATCTCACACAAGTCTTCATTTAGGGAGGTCTTCTTATTGTTTTATTGGTTCTCTAAAATTATGAAAGAAGGAGGTGATTAGGAGTCTTATTACTTCGTTCTAATTTGATTAGCATCAAAAGGAGCAATCCCATGACTATAACATTAAAAACGATGTGTACATCTCACACAAGTCTTGATTTAGGGAGACCTTCTTATTGTTTCATTGGTTCTCTCAAACTGTCAAAGAAAGAGGTGATTATGAGTCCTATGAATTCGTTCTAGTTTGATTAGCATCAAAAGGAGCATCAATCCTATCACTAGTGCCTTCAAAATGATCCGTACATCTCACACAAGTCTTCATTTAGGGAGACCTTCTTAACGTTTCATTAGTTCTCTCAAATTATCAAAATATAGGTGATTATGAGTCCTATTACTTCGTTCTAGTTGAAATTAGCATCAAAAGGAGCAATCCCATCACTATCGCGTTCAAAACGATGCGTAGATCTCACACAGGTCTTCATTTAGGGAGACCTTCATATTGTTCCATTGGTTGTTTCTAATTTACAAAAAAAGAGGTGATTAAGAGTTGTATTACATCGTTCTAGTTTGATTAGCGTCGAAACGAGAAACACATGACTATCGCGTTCAAAACAGGCGTTCATATCACACAATTCTTCATTTAGGGATACCTTCTTATTATTTCATTGGTGAACTAATATTGTCAAACAACTGATTAGGAGTCCTATAACTTCGTTCTAAGTTTGATTTGCATCAAAAGGAGCAATCCCATGACTATCGCGTTAAAAACGATGTCTACATCTCACACAAGTCTTGTTTTAGGGAGCCCTTCATATTATTTCATTGGTTCTCTCAAATTATCTAAGAAGGAGGTGATTATGAGTCCTACGAATTCGTTCTAGTTCGATTAGCATCAAAAGGAGCAGCAATCCTATCACTAGTGCCTTCAAAACAATCCGTACATCTCACACAAGTCTTCATTTAGGGAGAACTTCTTAATGTTTCATTAGTTCTCTCAAATTGTCAAAATATAGGTGATTATGAGTCCTATTACTTCGTTCTAGTTGAAATTAGCATCAAAAGAAGCAATCCCATCACTATCGAGTTCAAAACGATGCGTAGATCTCACACAGGTCTTCATTTAGGGAGACCTTCATATTGTTTCATTGATTGTTTCAAATTTACAAAGAAAGAGGTGATTAAGAGTTGTATTACTTCGTTATAGTTTGATTAGCGTCAAAACGAGAAACCCATGACTATCGCGTTCAAAACCTTGCGTACATATCACACAATTCTTTATTTAGGGATACCTTTTTATTGTTTCATTGGTGCGCTAAAATTGTCAAAGAAAGAGGTGATTAGGAGTCCTATAACTTCGTTCTAAGTTTGATTAGCATCAAAAGCAGCAATCCCATGACTATTACGTTAAAAATGATGCGTACATCTCACATAAGTCTTCATTTAAGAATACCTTCTTATTGTTTCATTGGTTCTCTAAGATTGTTAAAGAAGGAGGTGATTAGTAGTCTTATTACTTCGTTCTAATTTGATTAGCATCAAAAGGAGCAATCCCATGACTATCGCGTTAAAAACGATGTGTACATCTCACACAAGTCTTGATTTAGGAAAGACCTTCTTATTGTTTCATTGGTTCTCTCAAATTATCAAGGAAAGAGGTGATTATGAGTCCTATGAATTCGTTCTAGTTTGATTAGCGTCAAAAGGAGCCGCAATCCTATCACTAGTGCCTTCAAAACGATCCGTACATCTCACACAAGTTTTCATTTAGGTAGACCTTCTTAATGATTTATTAGTTCTCTCAAATTGTCAAAATATAGGTGATTATGAGTCCTATTACTTCGTTCTAGTTGAAATTAGCATCAAAAGGAGCAATCCCATCACTATCGCGTTCAAAACGATGCGTAGATCTCACACAGGTCTTCATTTAGGGAGACCTTCATATTATTTCATTGGTTGTTTCTAATTTACAAAAAAAGAGGTGATTAAGAGTTGTATTACATCGTTCTAGTTTGATTAGCGTCGAAACGAGAAACCCATGACTATCGCATTCAAAACCATGCGTACATATCACACAATTCTTCACTTAGGGATACCTTCTTATTGTTTCATTGGTGCACTAAAATTGTCAAAGAAAGAGGTGATTAGGAGTCTTATAACTTCGTTCTAATTTTGATTAGCATCAAAAGGAGCAATCCCATGACTAACGCGTTAAAAAGGATGCGTACATCTCACACAAGTCTTCATTTAAGGAGGCCTTCTTATTGTTTTATTGGTTCTCTAAAATTATGAAAGAAGGAGGTGATTAGGAGTCTTATTACTTCGTTCTAATTTGATTAGCATCAAAAGGAGCAATCCCATGACTATAACATTAAAAACGATGTGTACATCTCACACAAGTCTTGATTTAGGGAGACCTTCTTATTGTTTCATTGGTTCTCTTAAATTATCAAAGAAAGAGGTGATTATGAGTCCTATGAATTCGTTCTAGTTTGATTAGCATCAAAAGGAGCAGCAATCCTATCACTAGTGCCTTCAAAACGATCCGTACATCTCACACAAGTCTTCATTTAGGGAGACCTTCTTAATGTTTCATTAGTTCTCTCAAATTGTCAAAATATAGGTGATTATGAGTCCTATTACTTCGTTCTAGTTGAAATTAGCATCAAAAGGAGCAATCCCATCACTATCGCGTTCAAAATGATGCGTAGATCTCACACAGGTCTTCATTTAGGGAGACCTTCATATTGTTTCGTTGGTTGTTTCAAATTTACAAAGAAAGAGGTGATTAAGAGTTGCATTACTTCGTTCTAGTTTGATTACCGTCAAAACGAGAAACCCATGACTATCGCGTTCAAAACCAGGCGTTCATATAACACAATTCTTCATTTAGGGATACCTTCTTATTATTTCGTTGGTGAACTAAAATTATCAAACAAAGAGGTGATTAGGAGTCCTATAAGTTCGTTCTAAGTTTTATTTGCATCAAAAGGAGCAATCCCATGACTATCGCGTTAAAAACGATGCGTACATCTCACACAAGTCTTCATTTCAGGAGGCCTTCTTATTGTTTCATTGGTTCTCTAAAATTATGAAAGTAGGAGGTGATTAGGAGTCTTATTACTTCGTTCTAATTTGATTAGGATCAAAAGGAGCAATCCCATGACTATAACATTAAAAACGATGTGTACATCTCACACAAGTCTTGATTTAGGGAGACCTTCTTAACGTTTCATTTGTTCTCTAAGATTGTTAAAGAAGGAGGTGATTAGGAGTCTTATTACTTCGTTCTAATTTGATTACCATCAAAAGGAGCAATCCCATGACTATCGCGTTAAAAACGATGTGTACGTCTCACACAAGTCTTGATTTAGAAAAGACCTTCTTATTGTTTCATTGGTTCTCCCAAATTGTCAAGGAAAGAGGTGATTATGAGTCCTATGAATTCGTTCTAGTTTGATTAGCGTCAAATGGAGCCGCAATCCTATCACTAGTGCCTTCAAAACGATCCATACATCTCACACAAGTTTTCATTTAGGTAGACCTTCTTAATGTTTTATTAGTTCTCTCAAATTGTCAAAATATAGGTGATTATGAGTCCTATTACTTCGTTCTAGTTGAAATTAGCATCGAAAGGAGCAATCCCATCACTATCGCGTTCAAAACGATGCGTAGATCTCACACAGGTCTTCATTTAGGGAGACCTTCATATTGTTTCATTGGTTGTTTCTAATTTACAAAAAAAGAGGTGATTAAGAGTTGTATTACATCGTTCTAGTTTGATTAGCGTCGAAACGAGAAACCCATAACTATCGCATTCAAAACCATGCGTACATATCACACAATTCTTCACTTAGGGATACCTTCTTATTGTTTCATTGGTGCACTAAAATTGTCAAAGAAAGAGGTGATTAGGAGTTTTATAACTTCGTTCTAATTTTGATTAGCATCAAAAGGAGCAATCCCATGACTAACGCGTTAAAAAGGATGCGTACATCTCACACAAGTCTTCATTTAAGGAGACCTGCTTATTGTTTTATTGGTTCTCTAAAATTATGAAAGAAGGAGGTGATTAGGAGTCTTATTACTTCGTTCTAATTTGATTAGCATCAAAAGGAGCAATCCCATGACTATAACATTAAAAACGATGTGTACATCTCACACAAGTCTTGAATTAGGGAGACCTTCTTATTGTTTCATTGGTTCTCTTAAATTATCAAAGAAAGAGGTGATTATGAGTCCTATGAATTCGTTCTAGTTTGATTAGCATCAAAAGGAGCAGCAATCCTATCACTAGTGCCTTCAAAACGATCCGTACATCTCACACAAGTCTTCATTTAGGGAGACCTTCTTAACGTTTCATTAGGTCTCTCAAATTGTCAAAATATAAGTGATTATGAGTCCTATTACTTCGTTCTAGTTGAAATTAGCATCAAAAGGAGCAATTCCATCACTATCGCGTTCAAAATGATGCGTAGATCTCACACAGGTCTTCATTTAGGGAGACCTTCATATTGTTTCGTTGGTTGTTTCAAATTTACAAAGAAAGAGGTGATTAAGAGTTGCATTACTTCGTTCTAGTTTGATTACCGTCAAAACGAGAAACCCATGACTATCGCGTTCAAAACCAGGCGTTCATATCACACAATTCTTCATTTAGGGATACCTTCTTATTATTTCATTGGTGAACTAAAATTGTCAAACAAAGAGGTGATTAGGAGTCCTATAACTTCGTTCTAAGTTTGATTAGCATCAAAAAGAGCAATCCCATGACTATCGCGTTAAAAACGATGCGTACATCTCACACAAGTCTTCATTTAAGGAAACCTTCTTATTGTTTCATTGGTTCTCTAACATTGTTAAAGAATGAGGTGATTAGGAGTCTTATTACTTCGTTGTAATTTGATTAGCATCAAAAGGAGCAATCCCATGACTATCGCGTTAAAAACAATGCGTACATCTCACATAAGTCTTCATTTAAGGAGACCTTCTTATTGTTTCATTGGTTCTCTAAGATTGTTAAAGAAGGAGGAGATTAGTAGTCTTATTACTTCGTTCTAATTTGATTAGCATCAAAAGGAGCAATCCCATGACTATCGCGTTAAAAACGATGTGTACATCTCACACAAGTCTTGATTTAGAAAAGACCTTCTTATTGTTTTATTGGTTCTCTCAAATTGTCACGGAAAGAGGTGATTATGAGTCCTATGAATTCGTTCTAGTTTGATTAGCGTCAAAAGGAGCCGCAATCCTATCACTAGTGCCTTCAAAACGATCCGTACATCTCACACAAGTCTTCATTTAGGTAGACCTTCTTAACGTTTCATTAGTTCTCTTAAATTGTCAAAAGATAGGTGATTATGAGTCCTATTACTTCGTTCTAGTTGAAATTAGCATCAAAAGGAGCAATTCAATCACTATCGCGTTCAAAACGTTGCGTAGATCTCACACAGGTCTTCATTTAGGGAGTCCTTCATATTATTTCATTGGTTGTTTCAAATTTACAAAGAAAGAGGTGATTAAGAGTTGTATTACTTTGTTCTAGTTTGATTAGCGTCAAAACAAGAAACCCATGATTATCGCGTTCAAAACTAGGAGTTCATATCACACAATTCTTCATTTAGGGATACCTTCAATTATTTCGTTGGTGAACTAAAATTGTCAAACAAAGTGGTGATTAGGAGTCCTATAACTTCGTTCTAAGTTTGATTAGCATTAAAAGGAGCAATCCCATGACTATCGCGTTAAAAACGATGCATACATCTCACACAAGTCTTCATTTAAGGAGGCCTTCTTATTGTTTCATTGGTTCTCTAAAATTATGAAAGTAGGAGGTGATTAGGAGTCTTATTACTTCGTTTTAATTTGATTAGCATCAAAAGGAGCAATCCCATGATTATCGCATTAAAAACGATGTGTACATCTCACACAAGTCGTGATTTACGGAGACCTTCATATTGTTTCATTGGTTCTCTCAAATTATCAAAGAAAGAGGTGATTATGAGTCCTACGAATTCGTTTTAGTTTGTTTAGCATCAAAAGGAGCAGCAATCCTATCACTAATTCCTTCAAAACGATCCGTACATCTCACACAAGTCTTCATTTAGGGAGAACTTCTTAATGTTTCATTAGTTCTCTCAAATTTCAAAATATAGGTGATTATGAGTCCTATTACTTCGTTCTAGTTGAAATTAGCATCAAAAGGAGCAATCACATCACTAATGCCTTCAAAACGATCCGTAGATCTCACATAGGTCTTCATTTAGGGAGACCTTCATATTATTTCATTGGTTGTTTCTAATTTACAAAAAAAGAGGTGATTAAGAGTTGTATTACATCGTTCTAGTTTGATTAGCGTCAAAACAAGAAACCCATGACTATCGCATTCAAAACCATGCGTACATATCACACAATTCTTCATTTAGGGATACCTTCTTATTGTTTCATTGGTGCACTAAAATTGTTAAAGAAAGTGGTGATTCGGAGTCTTATAACTTCGTTCTAAGTTTTATTAGAATCAAAAGGAGAAATCCCATGACTAACGCGTTAAAAAGGATGCGTACATCTCACACAAGTCTTCATTTAAGGAGGCCTTCTTATTATTTTATTGGTTCTCTAAAATTATGAAAGAAGGAGGTGATTAGGAGTCTTATTACTTTGTTCTAATTTGATTAGCATCAAAAGGAGCAATCCCATGACTATAACATTAAAAACGATGTGTACATCTCACACAAGTCTTGATTTAGGGAGACCTTCTTATTGTTTTATTGGTTCTCTCAAATTGTCAAAGAAAGAGGTGATTATGAGTCCTATGAATTCTTTCTAGTTTGATTAGCATCAAAAGGAGCAGCAATCCTATCACTAGTGCCTTCAAAATGATCCGTACATCTCACACAAGTCTTCATTTAGGGAGACCTTCTTAATGTTTCATTAGTTCTCTCAAATTGTCAAAATATAGGTGATTATGAGTCCTATTACTTCGTTCTAGTTGAAATTAGTATCAAAAGGAGCAATCCCATCACTATCGCGTTTAAAACAATGCGTAGATCTCACACAGGTCTTCATTTAGGGAGACCTTCATATTGTTTCGTTGGTTGTTTCAAATTTACAAAGAAAGAGGTGATTAAGAGTTGCATTACTTCGTTCTAGTTTGATTACCGTCAAAACGAGAAACCCATGACTATCGCGTTCAAAACCAGGCGTTCATATCACACAATTCTTTATTTAGGGATACCTTCTTATTATTTCATTGGTGAACTAAAATTGTCAAACAAAGAGGTGATTAGGAGTCCTATAACTTCGTTCTAAGTTTGATTTGCATCAAAAGGAGCAATCCCATGACTATCGCGTTAAAAACGATGCGTACATCTCACACGAGTCTTCATTTAAGGAGACCTTCTTATTGTTTCATTGGTTCTCTAAGATTGTTAAAGAAGGAGGTGATTAGGAGTCTTATTACTTCGTTCTAATTTGATTAGCATCAAAAGGAGCAATCCCATGACTATCGCGTTAAAAACAATGCGTACATCTCACACAAGTCTTCATTTACGAAGACCTTCTTATTGTTTCATTGGTTCTCTAAGATTGTTAAAGAAGGAGGTGATTAGGAGTCTTATTACTTCGTTCTAATTTGATTAGCATCAAAAGGAGCAATCCCATAACTATAACATTAAAAACGATGTGTACATCTCACACAAGTCTTGATTTAGGGAGACCTTCTTATTATTTCATTGGTTCTCTCAAATTGTCAAAGAAAGAGGAGATAATGAGTCCTATGAATTCGTTCTAGTTTGATTAGCATCAAAAGGAGCAACAATCCTATCACTAGTGCCTTCAAAATGATCCGTACATCTCACACAAGTCTTCATTTAGGGAGACCTTCTTAATGTTTCATTAGTTTTCTCAAATTGTCAAAATATAGGTGATTATGAGTCCTATTACTTCGTTCTAGTTGAAATTAGCATCAAAAGGAGCAATCCCATCACTATCGCGTTAAAAACGATGCGTAGATCTCACACAGGTCTTCATTTAGGGAGACCTTCATATTGTTTCGTTGGTTGTTTCAAATTTACAAAGAAAGAGGTGATTAAGAGTTGCATTACTTCGTTCTAGTCTGATTAGCGTCAAAACGAGAAACCCATGACTATCGCGTTCAAAACCAGGCGTTCATATCACACAATTCTTCATTTAGGGATACCTTCTTATTATTTCATTGGTGAACTAAAATTGTCAAACAAAGAGGTGATTAGGAGTCCTATAACTTCGTTCTAAGTTTGATTTGCATCAAAAGGAGCAATCCCATGACTATCGCGTTAAAAACGATGCGTACATCTCACACAAGTCTTCATTTCAGGAGGCCTTCTTATTGTTTCATTGGTTCTCTAAAATTTTAAAAGTAGGAGGTGACTAGGAGTCTTATTACTTCGTTCTAATGTGATTAGCATCAAAAGGAGCAATCCAATGACTAACGCGTTAAAAACGATGCGTACATCTCACACAAGTCTTCATTTAGGGAGGGCTTCTTATTGTTTTATTGGTTCTCTAAAATTATGAAAGAAGGAGGTGATTAGGAGTCTTATTACTTCGTTCTAATTTGATTAGCATCAAAAGGAGCAATCCCATGACTATAACATTAAAAACGATGTGTACATCTCACACAAGTCTTGATTTAGGGAGACCTTCTTATTGTTTCATTGGTTCTCTCAAACTGTCAAAGAAAGAGGTGATTATGAGTCCTATGAATTCGTTCTAGTTTGATTAGCATCAAAAGGAGCATCAATCCTATCACTAGTGCCTTCAAAATGATCCGTACATCTCACACAAGTCTTCATTTAGGGAGACCTTCTTAACGTTTCATTAGTTCTCTCAAATTATCAAAATATAGGTGATTATGAGTCCTATTACTTCGTTCTAGTTGAAATTAGCATCAAAAGGAGCAATCCCATCACTATCGCGTTCAAAACGATGCGTAGATCTCACACAGGTCTTCATTTAGGGAGACCTTCATATTGTTCCATTGGTTGTTTCTAATTTACAAAAAAAGAGGTGATTAAGAGTTGTATTACATCGTTCTAGTTTGATTAGCGTCGAAACGAGAAACACATGACTATCGCGTTCAAAACAGGCGTTCATATCACACAATTCTTCATTTAGGGATACCTTCTTATTATTTCATTGGTGAACAAAAATTGTCAAACAA
Organism: Panax stipuleanatus; assembly: GCA_020205555.1. Classification (NCBI taxonomy): domain Eukaryota; kingdom Viridiplantae; phylum Streptophyta; class Magnoliopsida; order Apiales; family Araliaceae; genus Panax; species Panax stipuleanatus. The sequence goes on from JAINUT010002844.1 coordinate 335,265, forward strand.
AGAGGTGATTAGGAGTCCTATAACTTCGTTCTAAGTTTGATTTGCATCAAAAGGAGCAATCTCATGACTATTGCGTTAAAAACGATGCGTACATCTCACACAATTCTTCATTTCAGGAGGCCTTCTTATTGTTTCATTGGTTTTCTAAAATTATAAAAGTAGGAGGTGATTAGGAGTCTTATTACTTCTTTCTAATGTGATTAGCATCAAAAGGAGAAATCCCATGACTAACGCGTTAAAAACGATGCGTACATCTCACACAAGTCTTCATTTAAGGAGGTCTTCTTATTATTTTATTGGTTCTCTAAAATTATGAAAGAAGGCGGTGATTAGGAGTCTTATTACTTCGTTCTAATTTGATTAGCATCAAAAGGAGCAATCCCATGACTATAACATTAAAAACGATGTGTACATCTCACACAAGTCTTGATTTAGGGAGACTTTCTTATTGTTTCTTTGGTTCTCTCAAATTGTCAAAGAAAGAGGTGATTATTAGTCCTATGGATTCGTTCTAGTTTGATTAGCATCAAAAGGAGCAGCAATCCTATCACTAGTGCCTTCAAAACGATCCGTACATCTCACACAAGTCTTCATTTAGGGAGACCTTCTTAATGTTTCATTAGTTCTCTCAAATTGTCAAAATATAGGTGATTATGAGTCCTATTACTTCGTTCTAGTTGAAATTAGCATCAAAAGGAGCAATCCCATCACTATCGCGTTCAAAACGATGCGTAGATCTCACACAGGTCTTCATTTAGGGAGACCTTCATATTGTTTCGTTGGTTGTTTCAAATTTACATGGAAAGAGGTGATTAAGAGTTGCATTACTTCGTTCTAGTTTGATTAGCGTCAAAACGAGAAATCCATGACTATCGCGTTCAAAACCAGGCGTTCATATCACATAATTTTTCATTTAGGGATACCTTCTTATTATTTCATTGGTGAACTAAAATTGTCAAACAAAGAGGTGATTAGGAGTCCTATAACTTCGTTCTAAGTTTGATTTGCATCAAAAGGAGCAATCCCATGACTATCGCGTTAAAAACGATGCGTACATCTCACACAAGTCTTCATTTCAGGAGGTCTTCTTATTGTTTCATTGGTTCTCTAAAATTATGAAAGTTGGAGGTGATTAGGAGTCTTATTACTTCGTTCTAATTTGATTAGCATCAAAAGGAGCAATCCCATGACTATAGCGTTAAAAACGATGCATACATCTCACACAAGTCTTCATTTAAGGAGGCCTTCTTATTGTTTAATTGGTTCTCTAAAATTATGAAAGAAGGAGGTGATTAGGAGTCTTATTACTTCGTTCTAATTTGATTAGCATCAAAAGGAGCAATCCCATGACTATCGCGTTAAAAACGATGTGTACATCTCACACAAGTCTTGTTTTAGGGAGACCTTCATATTGTTTCATAGGTTCCATCAAATTGTCAAAGAAAGAGGTGATTATGAGTCCTACGAATTCGTTCTAGTTTGATTAGCATCAAAAGTAGCAGCAATCCTATCACTAGTGCCTTCAAAACGATCCGTACATCTCACACAAGTCTTCATTAAGGGAGAACTTCTTAATGTTTCATTAGTTCTCTCAAATTGTCAAAATATAGGTGATTATGAGTCCTATTACTTCGTTCTAGTTGAAATTAGCATCAAAAGAAGCAATCCCATCACTATCGCGTTCAAAACGATGCGTAGATCTCACACAGGTCTTCATTTAGGGAGACCTTCATATTGTTTCATTGATTGTTTCAAATTTACAAAGAAAGAGGTGATTAAGAGTTTTATTACTTCGTTATAGTTTGATTTTCGTCAAAACGAGAAACCCATGACTATCGCGTTCAAAACCTTGCGTACATATCACACAATTCTTTATTTAGGGATACCTTTTTATTGTTTCATCGGTGCACTAAAATTGTCAAAGAAAGAGGTGATTAGGAGTCCTATAACTTCGTTCTAAGTTTGATTAACATCAAAAGGAGCAATTCCATGACTATTGCGTTAAAAACAATGCGTACATCTCACATAAGTCTTCATTTAAGGAGACCTTCTTATTGTTTCATTGGTTCTCTAAGATTGTTAAAGAAGGAGGTAATTAGGAGTCTTATTACTTCGTTCTAATTTGATTAGCATCAAAAGGAGCAATCCCATGACTATCGCGTTAAAAACGATGTGTACATCTCACACAAGTCTTGATTTAGAAAAGACCTTCTTATTGTTTCATTGGTTCTCTCAAATTATCAAGGAAAGAGGTGATTATGAGTCTTATGAATTCGTTCTAGTTTGATTAGCATCAAAAGGAGCAGTAATCCTATCACTAGTGCCTTCAAAACGATCCGTACATCTCACACAAGTCTTCATTTAGGGAGACCTTCTTAACGTTTCATTAGTTCTCTCGAATTTTCAAAATATAGGAGATTATGAGTCCTATTACTTCGTTCTAGTTGAAATTAGCATCTAAAGGAGCAATCCCATCACTATCGCGTTCAAAACGATGCGTACATCTCACATAGGTCTTCCTTTAGGGAGACCTTCATATTGTTTCGTTGGTTGTTTCAAATTTACAAAGAAAGAGGTGATTAAGAGTTGCAGTACTTCGTTCTAGTTTGATTAGCGTCAAAACGAGAAACCCATGACTATCGCGTTCAAAACCAGGCGTTCATATCACACAATTATTCATTTAGGGATACCTTCTTATTATTTCATTGGTGAACTAAAATTGTCAAAAAAAGAGGTGATTAGGAGTCCTATAACTTCGTTCTAAGTTTGATTAGCATCAAAAGGAGCAATCCCATGACTATCGCGTTAAAAACGATGCGTACATCTCACACAAGTCTTCATTTAAGGAGACCTTCTTATTGTTTCATTTGTTCTCTAAGATTGTTTAAAGAAGGAGGTGATTAGTAGTCTTATTACTTCGTTCTAATTTGATTAGCATCAAAAGGAGCAATCCCATGACTATCGCGTTAAAAACGATGTGTACATCTCACACAAGTCTTGATTTAGAAAGACCTTCTAATTGTTTCATTGGTTCTCTCAAATTGTCAAGGAAAGAGGTGATTATGAGTCTTATGAATTCGTTCTAGTTTGATTAGCGTCAAAAGGAGCAGCAATCCTATCACTAGTGCCTTCAAAATGATCCGTACATCTCACACAAGTCTTCATTTAGGTATACCTTCTTAATGTTTCATTAGTTCTCTCAAATTGTCAAAATATAGGTGATTATAAGTCCAATTACTTCGTTCTAGTTGAAATTAGCATCAAAAGGAGCAATCCCATCACTATCGCGTTCAACACGATGCGTAGATCTCACATAGGTCTTCATTTAGGGAGACCTTAATATTGTTTCATTGGTTGTTTCAAATTTACAAAAAAAGAAGTGATTAAGAGTTGTATTACTTCATTCTAGTTTGATTAGCGTCAAAACTAGAAACCCATGACTATCGCGTTCAAAACCATGCGTTCATATCACACAATTCTTCATTTAGGGATACCTTCTTATTGTTTCATTGGTGCATTAAAATTGTCAAAGAAAGAGGTGATTAGGAGTCTTATAACATTGTTCTAAGTTTGATTAGAATCAAAAGGAGCAATCCCATGACTATCGCGTTAAAAAAGATGCGTACATCTCACACAAATCTTCATTTAAGGAGACCTTCTTATTGTTTCATTGGTTCTCTAAGATTGTTAAAGAATGAGGTGATTAGGAGTCTTATTACTTCGTTCTAATGTGATTAGCATCACAAGGAGCAATCCCATGACTACCGCGTTAAAAACGATGTGTACATCTCACACAAGTCTTGATTTAGAAAGACCTTCTTATTGTTTCATTGGTTCTCTCAAATTGTCAAAGACAGAGGTGATTATGAGTTCTATGAATTCGTTCTAGTTTGATTAGCATCAAAAGGAGCAGCAATCCTATCACTAGTTCCTTCAAAACGATCCGTACATCTCACACAAGTCTTCATTTAGGGAGACCTTCATAATGTTTCATTAGTTCTCTCAAATTGTCAAAATATAGGTGATTATGAGTCCTATTACTTCGTTCTAGTTGAAATTAGCGTCAAAAGGAGCAATCCAATCATTATCGCGTTCAAAACGATGCGTAGATCTCACACAGGTCTTCATTTAGGGAGACCTTCATATTGTTTCGTTGGTTGTTTCAAATTTACAAAGAAAGAGGTGATTAAGAGTTGCATTACTTCGTTCTAGTTTGATTACCGTCAAAACGAGAAACCCATGACTATCGCGTTCAAAACCAGGCGTTCATATCACACAATTCTTCATTTAGGGATACCTTCTTATTATTTCATTGGTGAACAAAAATTGTCAAACAAAGAGGTGATTAGGAGTCCTATAACTTCGTTCTAAGTTTGATTTGCATCAAAAGGAGCAATCCCATGACTATCTCGTTAAAAACGATGCGTACATCTCACACAAGTCTTCATTTCAGGAGGCCTTCTTATTGTTTCATTGGTTCTCTAAAATTATGAAAGTAGGAGGTGATTAGGAGTCTTATTACTTCGTTCTAATTTGATTAGCATCAGAAGGAGCAATCCCATGACTATCGCGTTAAAAACGATGCGTACATCTCACACAAGTCTTCATTTAAAGAGGTCTTCTTATTGTTTCATTGGTTCTCTAAAATTATGAAAGAAGGAGCTGATTAGGAGTCTTATTACTTCGTTCTAATTTGATTAGCATCAAAAGGAGCAATCCCATGACTATAGCATTAAAAACGATGTGTACATCTCACACAAGTCTTGATTTATGGAGACCTTCTTATTGTTTCATTGGTTCTCTCAAATTGTCAAAGATAGAGTTGATTATGAGTCCTATGAATTCGTTCTAGTTTGATTAGCATCAAAAGGAGTAGCAATCCTATCACTAGTGCCTTCAAAACGATCCGTACATCTCACACAAGTCTTCATTTTGGGAGACCTTCTTAATGTTTCATTTGATCTCTCAAATTGCCAAAATATAGGTGATTATGAGTCCTATTACTTCGTTCTAGTTGAAATTAGCATCAAAAGGAGCAATCCCATCACTATTGCGTTCAAAACGATGCGTAGATCTCACATAGGTCTTCATTTAGGGAAACCTTCATATTGTTTCGTTGGTTGTTTCAAATTTACAAAGAAAGAGGGGATTAAGTGTTGCATTACTTCGTTCTAGTTTGATTAGCGTCACAACGAGAAACACATGACAATCGCGTTCAAAACCTTGCGTACATATCACACAATTCTTTATTTAGGGATACCTTTTTATTGTTTCATTGGTGCACTAAAATTGTCAAAGAAAGAGGTGATTAGGAGTCTTATAACTTCGTTCTAAGTTTGATTAGCACCAAAAGGAGCAATCCCATGACTATTGTGTTAAAAACGATGTGTACAACTCACACAAGTCTTGATTTAGAAAGACCTTCATATTGTTTCATTGGTTCTCTCAAATTGTCAAGGAAAGAGGTGATTATGAGTCCTATGAATTCGTTCTAGTTTGATTAGCGTCAAAAGGAGCAGCAATCCTATCACTAGTGCCTTCAAAATGATCCGTACATCTCACACAAGTCTTCATTTAGGGAGACCATCTTAATGTTTCATTAGTTCTCTCAAATTGTCAAAATATAGTTGATTACGAGTCATATTACTTCGTTCTAGTTGAAATTAGCATCAAATCAATCCCATCACTATCGCGTTCAAAACGATGCGTAGATCTCACATAGGTCTTCATTTAGGGAGACCTTCATATTGTTTCGTTGTTTGTTTCAAATTTAGAAAAAAAGAAGTGATTAAGAGTTGTATTACTTCGTTCTAGTTTGATTAGCATCAAAACGAGAAACCCATGACTATCGCGTTCAAAACCAGGCTTTCATATCACACAATTCTTCATTTAGGGATACCTTCTTATTGTTTCATTGGTGCATTAAAATTGTCAAACAAAGAGGTGATTAGGAGCCCTATAACTTCGTTCTAAGTTTGATTAGCATCACAAGGAGCAATCGCATGACTATCGCGTTAAAAACGATGTGTACATCTCACACAAGTCTTCATTTATGGAGGCCTTCTTATTGTTTCATTGGTTCTCTAAAATTATGAAAGAAGGAGGTGATTAGGAGTATTATTACTTCGTTCCAATTTGATTAGCATCAAAAGGAGCAACCCCATGACTATCGCGTTAAAAACGATGTGTACATCTCACACAAGTCTTGATTTACGGAGTCCTTCATATTGTTTCATTGGTTCATTGGTTCTCTCACACAGGTCTTCATTTAGGGAGACCTTCATATTGTTTCGTTGATTGTTTCAAATTTACAAAGAAATAGGTGATTAAGAGTTGTATTACTTTGTTATAGTTTGATTAGCGTCAAAACGAGAAACCCATGACTATCGCGTTCAAAACCTTGCGTACATATCACACAATTCTTTATTTAGGGATACCTTTTTATTGTTTCATTGGTGCACTAAAATTGTCAAAGAAAGAGGTGATTAGGAGTCCTATAACTTCGTTCTAAGTTTGATTAGCATCAAAAGGAGCAATCCCATGACTATTGCGTTAAAAACGATGCGTACATCTCACACAAGTCTTCATTTAAGGAGACCTTCTTATTGTTTCATTGGTTCTCTAAGATTGTTAAAGAATGAGGTGATTAGGAGTCTTATTACTTCGTTCTAATTTGATTAGCATCAAAAGGAGCAATCCCATGACTATCGCGTTAAAAACGATGTGTACATCACACACAAGTCTTGATTTAGAAAGACCTTCTTATTGTTTCTTTGGTTCTTTCAAATTGTCAAGGAAAGAGGTGATTATGAGTCCTATGAATTCGTTCTAGTTTGATTAGCGTCAAAAGGAGCAGCAATCCTATCACTAGTGCCTTCAAAACGATCCGTACATCTCACACAAGTCTTCATTTAGGTAGACCTTTCTAAAGTTTCATTAGTTCTCTCAAATTGTCAAAATATAGGTGATTATGAGTCCTATTACTTCGTTCTAGTTGAAATTAGCATCAAAAGGAGCAATCCCATCACTATCGCGTTCGAAACGATGCGTAGATCTCACACAAGTCTTCATTTAGAGAGACCTTCATATTGTTTCATTGGTTGTTTCAAATTTACAAAAAAAGAGGTGATTAAGAGTTGTATTACTTCGTTCTAGTTTGATTAGCGTCAAAACGTGAAACCCATGACTATCGAGTTCAAAACCATGCGTACATATCACACAATTCTTCATTTAGGGATACCTTCTTAATATTTCATTGGTGCACTATAATTGTCAAAGAAAGAAGTGATTAGTAGTCTTATAACTTCGTTCTAACTTTGATTAGCATCAAAAGGAGCAATCCCATGATTAACGCGTTAAAAATGATGCGTACATCTCACAAAAGTCTTCATTTATGGAGGCCTTCTTATTGTTTCATTGGTTCTCTAAAATTATGAAAGAAGGAGGTGATTAGGAGTCTTATTACTTCGTTCTAATTTGATTAGCATCAAAAGGAGCAATCCCATGACTATAGCATTAAAAACGATGTGTACATCTCAAACAAGTCTTGATTTAGGGAGACCTTCTTATTGTTTCATTGGTTCTCTCAAATTGTTAAAGAAAGAGGTGATTATGAGTCCTATGAATTCGTTCTAGTTTGATTAGCATCAAAAGGAGAAGCAATCCTATCACTAGTGCCTCCAAAACGATCCGTACATCTCACACAAGTTTTTGTTTAGGTAGACCTTCTTAATGTTTTATTAGTTCTCTCAAATTGTCAAAATATAGCTGATTATGAGTCCTATTACTTCGTTCTAGTTGAAATTAGCATCAAATCAATCCTATCACTATTGCGTTCAAAACGATGCGTAGATCTCACACAGGTCTTCATTTAGGGAGACCTTCATATTGTTTCGTTGGTTGTTTCAAATTTACAAAGAAAGAGGTGATTAAGAGTTGTATTACTTCGTTCTAGTTTGATTAGCGTCAAAACGAGAAACCCATGACTATCGCTTACAAAACCATGTGTTCATATCACACAATTCTTCATTTAGGGATACCTTCTTATTGTTTCATTGGTGCATTAAAATTGTCAAAGAAAGAGGTGATTAGGAGTCTTATAACTTCTTTCTAAGTTTGATTAGCATCAAAAGCAGCAATCTCATGACTATCGCGTTAAAAACGATGCGTACATCTCACACAAGTCTTCATTTAAGGAGGCCTTCTTATTGTTTCATTGGTTCTCTAATATTATGAAAGAAGGAGGTGATTAGGAGTCTTATTACTTCGTTCAAATTTGATTAGCATCAAAAGGAGCAATCTCATGACTATAGCATTAAAAACAATGTGTACATCTCACACAAGTTTTGATTTAGGGAGACCTTCTTATTGTTTCATTGGTTCTCTCAAATTGTCAAAGAAAGAGTTGATTATGAGTCCTATGAATTCGTTCTAGTTTGATTAGCATCAAAAAGAGTAACAATCCTATCATTAATGCCTTCAAAACGATCCGTACATCTCACACAAGTCTTCATTTAGGGAGACCTTCTTAATGTTTAATTAGTTCTCTCAAATTGTTAAAATATAGGTGATTATGAGTCCTATTACTTTGTTCTAGTTGAAATTCGCATCAAAAGGAGCAATCCAATCACTATCGCGTTCAAAACGGTGCGTAGATCTCACACAGGTCTTCATTTAGGGAGACCTTCATATTGTTTCATTGGTTGTTTTAAATTTACAAAGAAAGAGGTGATTAAGAGTTGTATTACTTCATTCTAGTTTGATTAGCCTCAAAACGAGAAACCCATGACTATCGCGTTCAAAACCATGAGTTCATATCACACAATTCTTCATTTAGGGATACCTTCTTATTGTTTCATTGGTGCACTAAAATTTTGAAAGAAAGATGTGATTAGGAGTCCTATAACTTCGTTCTAAGTTTGATTAGCATGAAAAGGAGCAATCCCATGACAATCGCGTTTAAAACGATGCGTACATCTCACACAAGTCTTCATTTAAGGAGACCTTCTTATTGTTTCGTTGGTTCTCTAAAATTCTGAAAGAAAGAGGTGATTAGGAGTCTTATTACTTCGTTCTAAAGTGATTAGCATCAAAAGGAGCAATCCCATGACTATCGCGTTAAAAACAATGTGTACATCTCACACAAGCATTGATTTAGGAAGATCTTCTTATTGTTTCATTGGTTTTCTCAAATTGTCAAAGAAAGAGGTGAGTATGGGTCCTATGAATTCGTTCTAGTTTGATTAGCCTCAAAAGGAGCAGCAATCCCATCACTAGTGCCTTCAAAACGATCCGTACATCTCACACAAGTCTTTATTTAGGAAGACCTTCTTAATGTTTCATTAGTTCTCTCAAATTATCAAAATATAGGTGATTATGAGTCTTATTACTTCGTTCTAGTTGAAATTAGCATCAAAAGGAGCAATCCCACCACTATCGCGTTCAAAACGATGCGTAGATCTCACACAGGTCATCATTTAGGGAAACCTTCATATTGTTTTATTGGTTGTTTCAAATTTACAAAAAAAAGAGGTGATTAAGAGTTGTATTACTTCGTTATAGTTTGATTAGTGTCAAAACGAGAAACCCATGACTATCTCGTTCAAAACCTTGCGTACATATCACACAATTATTTATTTAGGGATACCTTTTTATTGTTTCATTGGTGCACTAAAATTGTCAAAGAAAGAGGTGATTAAGAGTCCTATAACTTCGTTCTATGTTTGATTAGCATCAAAATGAGCAATCCCATGACTATTGCGTTAAAAACGATGCGTACATCTCACACAAGTCTTCATTTAAGGAGACCTTCTTATTGTTTCATTTGTTCTCTAAGATTGTTTAAAGAAGGAGGTGATTAGGAGTCTTATTACTTCGTTCTAATTTGATTAGCATCAAAAGGAGCAATCCCATGACTATCACGTTAAAAACGATGTGTACATCTCACACAAGTCTTGATTTAGAAAGACCTTCTAATTGTTTCATTTGTTCTCTCAAATTGTCAAGGAAAGAGGTGATTATGAGTCTTATGAATTCGTTCTAGTTTGATTAGCGTCAAAAGGAGCAGCAATCCTATCACTAGTGCCTTCAAAACGATCCGTACATCTCACACAAGTCTTCATTAAGGTAGACCTTCTTAATGTTTCATTAGTTCTCTCAAATTGTCAAAATATAGGTGATTATAAGTCCTATTATTTCGTTCTAGTTGAAATTAGCATCAAAAGGAGCAATCCCATCACTATCGCGTTCAAAACGATGCGTAGATCTCACACAGGTCTTCATTTAGGGAGACCTTCATATTATTTCATTGGTTGTTTCAAATTTACAAAAAACGAAATGATTAAGAGTTGTATTACTTCGTTCTAGTTTGATTAGCGTCAAAAAGAGAAACCCATGACTATCGCGTTCAAAACCAGGCGTTCATATCACATAATTCTTCATTTAGGGATACCTTCTTATTGTTTCATTGGTGCACTAAAATTGTCAAAGAAATAGGTGATTAGGAGTCTTATAACTTCGTTCTAAGTTTGATTAGCATCAAAAGGAGCAATCCCATGACTATTGCGTTAAAAACGATGCGTACATCTCACACAAATCTTCATTTAAGGAGGCCTTCTTATTGTTTCATTGGTTCTCTAAAATTATGAAAGAAGGAGGTGATTAGGAGTCTTATTACTTCGTTCTAATTTGATTAGCATCAAAAGGAGCAATCCCATGACTATCGCGTTAAAAACGATGCGTACATCTCACACAAGTCTTCATTTAAGGAGGCCTTCTTATTGTTTCATTGGTTCTCTAAAATTATGAAAGAAGGAGGTGATTAGGAGTCTTATTACTTCGTTCTAATTTGATTAGCATCAAAAGGAGCAATCCCATGACTATCGCGTTAAAAACGATGCGTACATCACACACAAGTCTTCATTTAAGGAGGCCTTCTTATTGTTTCATTGGTTCTCTAAAATTATGAAAGAAGGAGGTGATTCCTGTCTTATTACTTCGTTCTAATTTGATTAGCATCAAAAGGAGCAATCCCATGACTATAGCATTAAAAACGATGTGTGCATCTCACACAAGTCTTCATTTAGGGAGACCTTCTTATTGTTTAATTGGTTCTCTCAAATTGTCAAAGAAAGAGGTGAATATAAGTCTTATGAATTCGTTCTAGTTTGATTAGAATCAAAAGCAGCAGCAATCCTATCACTAGTGCCTTCAAAACGATCCGTACATCTCACACAAGTCTTCATTTAGGGAGACCTTCTTTAATGTTTCATTAGTTCTCTCAAATTGTCAAAATATAGTTGATTATAAGTCCTATTACTTCGTTCTAGTTGAAATTAGCGTCAAATCAATCCCATCACAACCGCGTTCAAAACGATGCGTAGATCTCACACAGGTCTTCATTTAGGGAGACCTTCATATTGTTTCGTTGGTTGTTTCAAATTTACAAAGAAAGAGGTGATTAAGAGTTGTATTACTCCATTCTTGTTTGATTAGCGTCAAAACGAGAAACCCATGACTATAGCGTTCATAACCAGGCGTTCATATCACACAATTCTTCATTTAGGGATACCTTCTTATTGTTTCATTAGTGCATTAAAATTGTCAAAGAAAGAGGTGATTAGGAGTCTTATAACTTCGTTCTAACTTTGATTAGCATCAAAAGGAGTAATTCCATGACTATCGCGTTAAAAATGATGCGTACATCTCACACAAATCTTCATTTAAGGAGGCCTTCTTATTGTTTCATTGGTTCTCTAAAATTATGAAAGAAGGAGGTGATTAGGAGTCTTATTACTTCGTTCTAATTTGATTAGCATCAAAAGGAGCAATCCCATGACTATAACATTAAAAGTAATGTGTACATCTCACACAAGTCTTGATTTAGAAAGACCTTCTTATTGTTTCATTGGTTCTCTCAAATTGTCAAGGAAAGTGGTGATTATGAGTCCTATAAATTGATTCTACTTTGATTAGCGTCAAAAGGAGCTGCAATCCTATCACTAGTGCTTTCAAAACGATCCGTACATCTCACACAAGTCTTCATTTAGGTAGACCTTCTTAATGTTTCATTAGTTCTCTCAAATTGTCAAAATATAGGTGATTATGAGTCCTATTACTTTGTTCTAGTTGAAATTAGCATCAAAATGAGCAATCCCATCACTATCGCATTCAAAACGATGCGTAGATATCACACAGGTCTTCATTTAGGGAGACCTTCATATTATTTCATTGGATGTTTCAAATTTACAAAAAAAGAAGTGATTAAGAGTTGCATTACTTCGTTCTAGTTTGATTAGCGTCAAAAAGAGAAACCCATGACTATCGCGTTTAAAACCATGCGTACATATCACACAATTCTTCATTTAGGGATACCTTCTTATTGTTTCATTAGTGCACTAAAATTGTCAAAGAAATAGGTGATTAGGAGTCTTCTAACATCGTTCTAAGTTTGATTAGCATCAAAAGGAGCAATCCCATGACTAACGCGTTAAAAACGATGCGTACATCTCACACAAGTCTTCATTTCAGGAGGCCTTCTTATTGTTTCATTGGTTCTCTAAAATTATGAAAGAAGGAGGTGATTAGGAGTCTTATTACTTCGTTCTAATTTGATTAGCATCAAAAGGAGCAATCCCATGACTATAACATTAAAAACGATGTGTACATCTCACACAAGTCTTGATTTAGGGAGACCTTCTTATTGTTTCAATGGTTCTCTCAAATTGTCAAAGAAAGAGGTGATTATGAGTCCTATGAATTCGTTCAAGTTTGATTAGCATCAAAAGGAGCAGCAATCCTATCACTAGTGCCTTCAAAATGATCCGTACATCTCACACAAGTCTTCATTTAGGGAGACCTTCTTAATGTTTCATTAGTTCTCTCAAATTGTCAAAATATAGGTGATTATGAGTCCTATTACTTCGTTCTAGTTGAAATTAGCATCAAAAGGAGCAATCCCATCACTATCGCGTTCAAAACGATGCGTAGATCTCACACATATCTTCATTTAGGGAGACCTTCATATTGTTTCATTGGTTGTTTCAAATTTACAAAGAAAGAGGTGATTAAGAGTTGTATTACTTCGTTCTAGTTTGATTAGCGTCAAAACGAGAAACCCATGACTATTGCGTTCAAAACCATTCGTTCATATCACACAATTCTTCATTTAGGGATACCTTCTTATTGTTTCATTGGTGCATTAAAATTGTCAAAGAAAGAGGAGATTAGGAGTCTTATAACATCGTTCTAAGTTTGATTAGCATCAAAAGGAGCAATCCCATGACTATCGCGTTAAAAACGATGCGTACATCTCACACAAGTCTTCATTTCAGGAGGCCTTCTTATTGTTTCATTGGTTCTCTAAAATTATGAAAGAAGGAGGTGATTAGGAGTCTTATTACTTCGTTCTAATTTGATTAGCATCAAAAGGAGCAATCCCATGACTATAGCATTAAAAACAATGTGTGCATCTCACACAAGTCTTGATTTAGGGAGAACTTCTTATTGTTTCATTGGTTGTCTCAAATTGCCAAAGAAAGAGGTGATTATGAGTCCTATGAATTCGTTCTAGTGTGATTAGCATCAAAAGGAGCAGCAATCCTTTCACTAGTGCCTTCAAAACAATCCGTACATCTCACACAAGTCTTCATTTAGGGAGACCTTCTTTAATGTTTCATTAGTTCTCTCAAATTGTCAAAATATAGTTGATTATGAGTCCTATTACTTCGTTCTAGTTGAAATTAGCATCAAAAGGAGCAATCCCACCACTATCACGTTCAAAACGATGCGTAGATCTCACACAGGTCTTCATTTAGGGAGACCTTAATATTGTTTCATTGGTTGTTTTAAATTTACAAAGAAAGAGGTGATTAAGAGTTGTATTACTTCGTTATAGTTTGATTAGCGTCAAAACGAGAAACCCATGACTATCGCTTTCAAAACCTTGCGTACATATCACACAATTCTTTATTTAGGGGTACCTTTTTATTGTTTCATTGATGCACTAAAATTGTCAAAGAAAGAGGTGGTTAGGAGTCCTATAACTTCATTCTAAGTTTGATTAGCATCAAAAGGAGCAATCCCATGACTATTGCGTTAAAAACGATGCGTACATCTCACACAAGTCTTCGTTTAAGGAGACCTTCTTATTGTTTCATTAGTCCTCTAAGATTGTTAAAGAAGGAAGTGATTAGGAGTCTTATTACTTCGTTCTAATTTGATTAGCATCAAAAGGAGCAATCCCATGACTATCGCGTTAAAAACGATGTGTACATCTCACACAAGTCTTGATTTAGAAAGTCCTTCTTATTGTTTCATTGGTTCTCTCAAATTGTCAAGGAAAGAGGTGATTATGAGTCCTATGAATTCGTTCTAGTTTGATTAGCGTCAAAAGGAGCAACAATCCTACCACTAGTGCCTTCAAAACGATCCGTACATCTCACACAAGTCTTCATTTAGGTAGACCTTCTTAATGTTTCATTCTTTCTCTCAAATTGTCAAAATACAGGCGATTATGAGTCCTATTACTTCGTTCTAGTTGAAATTAGCATCAAAAGGAGCAATCCCATCACTATCACGTTCAAAACGATGCGTAGATCTCACATAGGTCTTCATTTAGGGAGACCTTCATATTGTTTCATTGGTTGTTTCAAATTTACAAAAAAAAGAGGTGATTAAGAGTTGTATTACTCCGTTCTAGTTTGATTAGCGTCAAAACGAGAAACACATGACTATCGCGTTCAAAACCATGCGTACATATCACACAATTCTTTATTTTGGGATACGTTTTTATTGTTTCAGTGGTGCACTAAAATTGTCAAAGAAAGAGGTGATTAGGAGCCCTATAACTTCGTTCTAAGTTTGATTAGCATCAAAAGGAGCAATCCCATGACTATTGCGTTAAAAACGATCCGTACATCTCACACAAGTCTTCATTTAAGGAGACCATCTTATTGTTTCATTGGTTCTCTAAAATTGTTAAAGAAGGAAGTGATTAGGAGTCTTATTACTTCGTTCTAATTTGATTAGCATCAAAAGGAGCAATCCCATGACTATCGCGTTAAAAACGATGTGTACATCTCACACAAGTCTTGATTTAGAAAGTCCTTCTTATTGTTTCATTGGTTCTCTCAAATTGTCAAAGAAAGAGGTGATTATGAGTCATATGAATTCTTTCTAGTGTGATTAGCATCAAAAGGAGCAGCAATCCTATCACTAATGCCTTCAAAACGATCCGTACATCTCACACAAGTCTTCATTTAGGGAGACCTTCTTAATATTTCATTAGTTCTCCTAAATTGTCAAAATATAGTTGATTATGAGTCCTATTACTTCGTTCTAGTTGAAATTAGCATCAAATCAATACCATCACTATCGCGTTCAAAACGATGCGTAGATCTCACACAGGTCTTCATTTAGGGAGACCTTCATATTGTTTCGTTGGTTGTTTCAAATTTACAAAGAAAGAGGTGACTAGGAGTTGTATTACTTCGTTCTAGTTTGATTAGCGTTAAAATGAGAAACCCATGACTATCGCGTTCAAAACCATGCGTTCATATCACACAATTCTTCATTTAGGGATATCTTCTTATTGTTTCATTGGTGCATTAAAATTGTCAAAGAAAGAGGTGATTAGGAGTCTTATAACTTCGTTCTAAGTTTGATTAGCATTAAAAGGACCAATCCCATGACTATCGCGTTAAAAACGATGCGTACATCTCACACAAGTCTTCATTTAAAGAGGCCTTCTTATTGTTTAATTGGTTCTCTAAAATTATGAAAGAAGGAGGTGATTAGGAGTCTTATTACTTCGTTCTAATTTGATTAGCATCAAAAGGAGCAATCCCATGACTATAGCATTAAAATCGATATGTATATCTCACACAAGTCTTGATTTAGGGAGACCTTCTTATTGTTTCATTGGTTCTCTCAAATTGTCAAAGATAGAGTTGATTATGAGTCCTATGAATTCGTTCTAGTTTGATTAGCATCAAAAGGAGTAGCAATCCTATCATTAATGCCTTCAAAACGATCCGTACATCACACACAAGTCTTCATTTAGGGAGACATTCTTAATGTTTCATTAGTTCACTCAAATTGTCAAAATATAGGTGATTATGAGTCCTATTACTTCGTTCTAGTTGAAATTAGCATCAAAAGGAGCAATCCCGTCACTATCGCGTTCAAAACGATGCGTAGATCTCACACAGATCTTCATTTAGGGAGACCTTCATATTGTTTCATTGGTTGTTTCAAATTTACAAAGAAAGAGGTGATTAAGAGTTGTATTACTTCGTTCTAGTTTGATTAGCGTCAAAACGAAAAACCCATGACTATCGCGTTCAAAACCATGCGTTCATATCACACAATTCTTTATTTTGGGATACGTTTTTATTGTTTCATTGGTGCACTAAAATTGTCAAAGAAAGAGGTGATTAGGAGTCCTATAACTTCGTTCTAAGTTTAATTAGCATCAAAAGGAGCAATCCCATGACTATCGCGTTAAAAACGATGCGTACATCTCACACAAGTCTTCATTTAAGGAGGCCTTCTTATTGTTTCGTTGGTTCTCTAAAATTATGAAAGAAGGAGGTGATTAGGAGTCTAATTACTTCGTTCTAATTTGATTAGCATCAAAAGGAGCAATCCCATGACTATCGCGTTAAAAACGATGTGTACATCTCACACAAGTCTTGATTTAGAAAAGACCTTCTTATTGTTTCATTGGTTCTCTCAAATTGTCCAAGAAAGAGGTGATTATGAGTCCTATGAATTCGTTCTAGTTTGATTAGCATCAAAAGGAGCCGCAATCCTATCACTAGTGCCTTCAAAACGATCCGTACATCTCACACAAGTTTTCATTTAGGTAGACCTTCTTAATGTTTTATTAGTTCTCTCAAATTGTCAAAATATAGGTGATTATGAGTCCTATTACTTCGTTCTAGTTGAAATTAGCATCAAAAGGAGCAATCCCATCACTATCGCGTTCAAAACGATGCGTAGATCTCACACAGGTCTTCATTTAGGGAGACCTTCATATTGTTTCATTGGTTGTTTCAAATTTACACAAAAAGAAGTGATTAAGAGTTGTATTACTTCGTTCTAGTTTGATTAGCGTCAAGACGAGAAACCCATGACTATCGCGTTCAAAACTATGCGTACATATCACACAATTCTTCATTTTGGGATACCTTCTTATTGTTTCATTAGTGCACTAAAATTGTCAAAGAAAGAGGTGATTAGGAGTCTTATAACTTCGTTCTAAGTTTGATTAGCATCAAAAGGAGCAATCCCATGACAAACGCGTTAAAAACGATGCGTACATCTCACACAAGTCTTCATTTAAGGAGGCCTTCTTATAGTTTCATTGGTTCTCTAAAATTATGAAAGAAGGAGGTGATTAGGAGTCGTATTACTTCGTTCTAATTTGATAAGCATCAAAAGGAGCAATTCCATGACTATAGCATTAAAAACGATGTGTACATCTTACACAAGTCTTGATTTAGGGAGACCTTCTTATTGTTTCATTGGTTCTCTCAAATTGTCAAAGAAAGAGGTGATTATGAGTCATATGAATTCGTTCTAGTTGGATTAGCATCAAAAGGAGCAGCAATCGTATTACTAGTGCCTTCAAAATGATCCGTACATCTCACACAAGTCTTCATTTAGGAAGACCTTCTTTAATGTTTCATTAGTACTCTCAAATTGTCAAAATATAGTTGATTATGAGTCCTATTACTTCGTTCTAGTTGAAATTAGCATCAAATCAATCCCATCACTATCGCGTTCAAAACGATGCGTAGATCTCACACAGGTCTTCATTTAGGGAGACCTTCATATTGTTTCGTTGGTTGTTTCAAATTTACAAAAAAAGAGGAGATTAGGAGTTGTATTACTTCGTTCTAGTTTGATTAGCGTCACAACGAGAAACCCATGACAATCGCGTTCAAAACCATGCGTTCATATCACACAATTCTTCATTTAGGGATACCTTCTTATTGTTTCATTGGTGCACTAAAATTGTCAAAGAAAGATGTGATTAGGAGTCCTATAACTTCGTTCTAAGTTTAATTAGCATCAAAAGGAGCAATCTCATGACTATCGCGTTAAAAACGATGCGTACATCTCACACAAGTCTTCATTTAAGGAGGCCTTCTTATTGTTTCGTTGGTTCTCTAAAATTATGAAAGAAGGAGGTGATTAGGAGTCTAATTACTTCGTTCTAATATGATTAGCATCAAAAGGAGCAATCCCATGATTATCGTGTTAAAAACGATGCGTACATCTGACACAAGTCTTGATTTAGGAAGATCTTCTTATTGTTTCGTTGGTTCTCTCAAATTATCCAAGAAAGAGGTGATTATGAGTCCTATGAATTCGTTCTAGTTTGATTAGCATCAAAAGGAGCAGCAATCCTATCACTAGTGCCTTCAAAACGATCCGTACATCTCACACAAGTCTTCATTTAGGGAGACTTTCTTAATGTTCCATTAGTTCTCTCAAATTGTCAAAATATAGGTGATTATGAGTCCTATTGCATCGTTCTAGTTGAAATTAGCATCGAAAGGAGCAATCCCATCACTATCGCGTTCAAAACGATGCGTAGATCTCACACAGGTCTTCATTTAGGGAGACCTTCATATTGTTTCATTGGTTGTTTCAAATTTACACAAAAAGAAGTGATTAAGAGTTGTATTACTTCGTTCTAGTTTGATTAGCGTCAAAACGAGAAACCCATGACTATCGCGTTCAAAACCATGCGTACATATCACACAATTCTTCATTTTGGGATACCTTCTTATTGTTTCATTAGTGCACTAAAATTGTCAAAGAAAGAGGTGATTAGGAGTCTTATAACTTCGTTCTAAGTTTGATTAGCATCAAATGGAGCAATCCCATGACTAACGTGTTAAAAACGATGCGTACATCTCACACAAGTCTTCATTTAAGGAGGCCTTCTTATTGTTTCATTGGTTCTCTAAAATTATGAAAGAAGGAGGTGATTAGGAGTCTTATTACTTCGTTCTAATTTGATTAGCATCAAAAGAAGCAATCCCATGACTATAGCATTAAAATCGATGTGTACATCTCACACAAGTCTTGATTTAGGGAGACCTTCTTATTGTTTCATTGGTTCTCTCAAATTATCAAAGAAAGAGGTGATTATGAGTCCTATGAATTCGTTCTAGTTTGATTAGCATCAAAAGGAGCAGCAATCCTATCACTAGTGCCTTCAAAACGATCCGTACATCTCACACAAGTCTTCATTTAGGAAGACCTTTTTTAATGTTTCATTAGTTCTCTCAAATTGTCAAAATATAGTTGATTATCAGTCCTATTACTTCGTTTTAGTTGAAATTAGCATCAAATCAATCCCATCACTATCGCGTTCAAAACGATGCGTAGATCTCACACAGGTCTTCATTTAGGGAGACCTTCATATCGTTTCGTTGGTTGTTTCAAATTTATAAAAAAAAGAGGAGATTAGGAGTTGTATTACTTCGTTCTAGTTTGATTAGCGTCAAAACGAAAATCCCGTGACTATCGCGTTCAAAACCATGCGTTCATATCACACAATTCTTCATAAAGGGATACCTTCTTATTTTTTCATTGGTCCATTAAAATTTTCAAAGAAAGAGGTGATTAGGAGTCTTATAACTTCGTTCTAAGTTTGATTAGCATCAAAAGGACCTATCCCATGACTATCGCGTTAAAAACGATGCGTACATCTCACACAAGTCTTCATTTCTGGAGGCCTTCTTATTGTTTCATTGGTTCTCAAGAATTATGAAAGAAGGAGGTGATTAGGAGTCTTATTACTTCGTTCTAATTTGATTAGCATCAAAAGGAGCAATCCCATGACTATAGTATTAAAAACAATGTGTACATCTCACACAAGTCTTGATTTAGGAAGACCTTCTTATTGTTTCATTGGTTCTCTCAAATTGTCAAAGATAGAGTTGATTATGAGTCCTATGAATTCGTTCTAGTTTGATTAGCATCAAAAGGAGTAGCAATCCTATCATTAATGCCTTCAAAACGATCCGTACATCACACACAAGTCTTCATTTAGGGAGACCTTCTTAATGTTTCATTAGTTCACTCAAATTGTCAAAATATAGGTGATTATGAGTCCTATTACTTTGTTTTTGATGAAATTAGCATCAAAAGGAGCAATCCCGTCACTATCGTGTTCAAAACGATGCGTAGATCTCACACAGATCTTCATTTAGGGAGACCTTCATATTGTTTCATTGGTTGTTTCAAATTTACAAAGAAAGAGGTGATTAAGAGTTGTATTACTTCGTTCGAGTTTGATTAGCGTCAAAACGAGAAACCCATGACTATCGCGTTCAAAACCATGCGTTCATATCACACAATTCTTCATTTAGGGATACCTTCTTATTGTTTCATTGGTACACTAAAATTGTCAAAGAAAGATATTATTAGGTGTCCTATAACTTCGTTCTAAGTTTAATTAGCATCCAAAGGAGCAATCCCATGACTATCGCGTTAAAAACGATGCGTACATCTCACACAAGTCTTCATTTAAGGAGGCCTTCTAATTGTTTCGTTGGTTCTCTAAAATTGTGAAAGAAGGAGGTGATTAGGAGTCTTATTACTTCGTTCTAATGTGATTTGCATCAAAAGGAGCAATCCCATGACTATCGCGTTAAAAACGATGTGTACATCTCACACAAGTCTTGAATTAGGAAGATCTTCTTATTGTTTCATTGGTTCTCTCAAATTGTCCAAGAAAGAGGTGATTATGAGTCCTATAAATTCGTTCTAGTTTGATTAGCCTAAAAAGGAGCAGCAATCCTATCACTAGTGCCTTCAAAACGATCCGTACATCTCACACAAGTCTTCATTTTGGTAGACCTTCTTAATGTTCCATTAGTTCTCTCAAATTGTCAAATTATAGGTGATTATGAGTCCTATTGCTTCGTTCTAGTTGAAATTAGCATCGAAAGGTGCAATCTCATCACTAACGCGTTCAAAACGATGCGTAGATCTCACACAGGTTTTCATTTAGGGAGACCTTATTATTGTTTCATTGGTTGTTTCAAATTTACAAAAAAAAGAGGTGATTAAGAGTTGTATTACTTCGTTCTAGTTTGATTAGCGTCAAAACGAGAAACCCATGACTGTCGCTTTCAAAACCATGCGTACATATCACACAATTCTTCATTTTGGGATACCTTCTTATTGTTTCATTGCTGCACTAAAATTGTCAAAGAAAGAGGTGATTAGGTGTCTTATAACTTCGTTCTAAGTTTGATTAGCATCAAAAGGAGCAATCCCATAACTAACGCGTTAAAAACGATGCGTATATCTCACACAAGTCTTCATTTAAGGAAGCCTTCTTAAAGTTTCATTGGTTCTCTAAAATTATGAAAGAAGGAGGTGATTAGGAGTCTTATTACTTCGTTCTAATTTGATTAGAATCAAAAGGAGCAATCCCTTGACTATAGCATTAAAAACGATGTGTACATCTCACACAAGTCTTGATTTAGGGAGACCTTCTTATTGTTTCATTGGTTCTCTCAAATTGTCAAAGAAAGAGGTGATTATGAGTCCTATGAATTCGTTCTAGTTTGATTTGTTGGGTTTGTACGTAACGCAATCATGCAATCAAATCACATAAATAGGGCGGAAGCGTAAAAACTAGGTTTTCAAAATTTATACAAACCCATAACAATGATCATGCTTTGTGCTTGTTATCACTAACAGAAAAGCGAGAACATGGAATTATACCTTCGAAGATCTAAGCTTCCTCTGGTACAAGTTCTACTCCTTTGATTCCTTTGATTCCTCTGTACTGGCTCCTTCCCTTGATCAATGTCTGCCACCCAAATGTTTGGCCTCTAACGGTGATCCACCAAGGAAGATGAAGAACTCAAGAAGATGGGTTATTGGCTTAACCCTTGTTTCTATCTCTATAGAATATGTGTACTCCCAACTCTTGGAAAATTTCACGTCCCTTATTTCTGATATAAGACTCTCTTATATAGATATTAGGTTAACCCTCCTAATCCAATTAGAATAGGGTTTTATTTAATTAATTTATATCCTAATCTTTATTAGGATTGAGAGAGAGTACTGATATTATATTAATTCCTAAACTCCTTTAGAATTAAAATAATAATAATAATATTAATATTAATAAGACTCCTCTTATTAATTTATATTTAATATTTCTAAAATATTAAATAATAAACATTAAGCTATTTAATTTATTCTATCATCATAGATTAAATTAATTATACTTAATGCATTATTACTATCATGCCATTTTCTTCTTAAATAATTCTTCTTTCTTTTATGGTGTGACCCTTTAGGTTCTCCATATTAAACCGGTTGTGAATAAATCAATTAGAACAATTCTAATCTTATTTAAATAAACAAATTAAACTAATAATCTATTTAAATAAATAACATTTATTCTACAATAGGGATAAGCCTCCCTAGCGATCAACGACTTTCTAGATAATATAGATTTCAACATTAATCATAAAAGAACCTGTGAGTTAATAGTTACCGTACAATTCAATCCTTCCACCATACAATGTCCCAATTAAATATAAGACATGGATTTACTGTCAAGTCTTAATTTATTTAATCATATGTATTTCGATTAGAAAATGCACAACTCCAAATAATGCAAATTAGAAACCTTGGCCAAGGATTCCTGGGTTGTCATTTAACGAATCACATAGGACATATCTCCTCTTTTACTAGAGGTGGTAGATTCTTTATTGATCATTCATTATCTCCATATGTAACTCATTACACCCAAGCATACCCTATATATGCCTTAAAAGGCCTTAAGGAATTAGTCAAAGTATAATTTGTTACATACAAGATACTATGATGATCTCAAGTCCAAGGATCACATATACTACTATCACATTAGGAATTCCTATTGACAGGCGAGTAAAACTCCATTAGGTATTCCATAGCGAGTCACGTTCAGTGAACTTATTCTCCAATAAGCACCTACATACTTGCTTTAGTGTCTCCACACAAATGACCATGAGATCAGTCATCCTCATTCAATGAGCAAGCAACATATGTACCAATCTATCCGGATTTACTAATCCCCTTTTTAGTAATCCCACGATTGGGAACTATTTTAGTTTTAAAGCTTTCTAAGAATTTAGATCTCATTAGCATGATCAACATCATGATTCTAAAAGCATTGCTTAAAACTATGGGTTATTTACATATTATAAAAACAGCACCATGTAGATAATTAAATGTCTTTAATAAATAAATATTTTATTAATAAATAAATAAGATTGTTTACAAAGTATGTGCTTTATCATCATACATGATTGGCGTGTATGCACACTACTATCAATCTCCCACTTGCACTCAAGCCAATAGTCATGGTATCTCATACCCATCTTCTCTAAGTGACGATCAAACTGCTGTTGTGTTAAAGCTTTAGTAAATGGATCTGCAATGTTGTCTTGAGAGTCTACACGCTCCAAAGTTACGTCTCCTCTTTCAATGATCTCCCTGATCAAGTGAAATCGTCGCAACACGTGTTTAGATTTCTGATGAGACCTGGGTTCCTTAGCCTGTGCAACCGCTCCGGTGTTGTCACAGTATACGGGAACTGCTTCTCCAATGCTAGGAACCACACCAAGTTCAGTTATGAACTTCTTCATCCAAACAGCTTCCTTTGCAGCTTCACTTGCAGCTATATACTCTGCCTCTGTCACTGAATCAGCAACCGTTTGTTGCTTGGAACTCTTCCAACTCACTGCACCTCCGTTCAAGGTAAACACATACCCTGAAACAGATTTACTGTCATCTTGGTCTGTTTGAAAACTTAAGTCCGTGAATCCCTCGAGTTTTAATTCAGACCCACCGTAGACAAGAAAAATATCTTTAGTCCTTCTCAAGTACTTTAGGATATTTTTCACTGCCTTCCAGTGCTCTTCTCCTGGATTCGACTGGTATCTGCTTGTTACACTAAGTGCGTGAGCAACATCCGGTCTAGTACATATCATACCGTACATGATAGATCCTATTGCAGAAGCATAAGGGATCTTACTCATACGGTCTCTCTCCTTAGGTGTCTTTGGGGCCTGTTTCTTGGAGAGATTTATTCCATGGCTCATCAGCATGAGACCACTTTTGGAATCTTCCATGCTAAACCTCTTTAGCTTCGTATCAATGTACGTTCCTTGGGATAAGCCGAGCATCCTTTTAGATCTATCTCTATAGATCTTTATCCCCAAAATATAGGATGCTTCACCTAAGTCCTTCATGGAGAAGTTTTTAGATAACCAGATTTTAATGGATTGTAACATAGGAATGTCATTCCCTATCAGTAATATATCATCAACATATAATACAAGGAATGATACTGCGCTCCCACTAACCTTCTTGTATACACATGGTTTATCCTCGTTTTTGATAAAATCAAACTCTTTGATTGTCTCATCAAAACGAATGTTCCATCTACGAGAAGCTTGCTTCAACCCATAAATGGATCGTTGTAGCTTACAGACTTGATTTGTTCCAACTTTTGAAATAAATCCCTCTGGCTGTGTCATATACACATCCTCCTCAAGTTTTCCATTGAGGAAAGCCGTTTTCACGTCCATCTGTCAGATCTCATAGTCGTTGTAAGCTGCAATTGCAAGCAAAATCCGAATGGACTTGAGCATGACTACTGGTGAGAAGGTTTCATCATAGTCAACTCCTTGTCTTTGTTTGAAACCTTTTGCAACCAGTCGGGCCTTATAGGTCTCTACCTTTCCGTCTGCTCCAGTCTTTTTCTTAAAAACCCATTTACACCCAATAGGTTTAATACCTTCAGGTGGTGAAACCAAAGACCATACTTTGTTTTCATACATGGAGTCCATTTCGGATTTCATGGCTTCAAGCCATTTCCCTGAGTCTTTATTACTCATAGCCTGTTCGTAATTCAATGGATCATCATCATTCATGATGTGTACCTCATCGTCATCCTCTATAACGAATCCATACCTCTCAGGTATCTTCGGTACTATTCCAGATTTACGAACATGGTGTGGTACAGTAGGTTCTTCTACTTGGTTAGGTACCTGACTTTGGTCCGCGGTAACTTGTGGTTCTTGAACTTCTTCAAGATATATCTTACTCCCACTGACCCCTTCATGGATAAACTCTTTCTCCAAGAAGGTAGCATGTTTCGCAACAAACACCATTTGATCAGTTGGATGATAAAAATAATACCCTACGGTTTCTTTAGGGTATCCCACAAATCTACACTTATCGAATTTAGTCTGTAGCTTATCATTTTCAAACTTTTTGACATAAGCTGGACAACCCCAAGTCTTAACATGCTTAAGATTTGGTTTCCTCCCTTTCCACATCTCATATAGAGTCTTTGGGGCGGATTTGGTAGGTACCTTGTTAAGTAGGTATGCAGCCGTTTCTAGGGCATATCCCCAGAAGAAAATTGGAAGGTCGGTAAAACTCATCATGGATCGAACCATGTCCAACAGTGTTCGATTTCTCCTTTCAGATACTCCATTTAACTGTGGTGTACCTGGAGGAGTCCATTGTGAGATTATACCATTTTCTCTGAAACAATTGAGAAACTCACTGCTTAAGTATTCTCCACCTCGATCTGATCGAAGTATCTTAATACTCTTACCCGTTTGTTTCTCTACTTCACTTCTGAACTCTTTGAACTTTTCAAATGATTCTGATTTGTATTTCATTAAATACACATATCCAAATCTTGAGTGATCATCAGTGAAAGTAATAAAATAAGAATACCCACCCCGTGCACTTGTTGTCATAGGTCCACAAACGTCTGTGTGAATCAATGCCAACAACTCTGTAACTCTCTCCCCTTTTCCACTAAAAGGAGATTTAGTCATTTTACCCATGAGACAAGATTCACAAGTTGGATATGATTCATAATCAGATAGCTCGTGTAATACCCGAGAATTTCCATATATTATTAAATAAATATATTAATGGAAATGAGAATTTATTTGAATATAAATGATTTTGTGTTATGAGAATGATTAAATTCAATTATATTAAATTGAATAATTATAATAATTGAGAAATTGATGGAGTTTACGATAAACTCGATGAAATGCCTTGTGTGGCACAGTGACGTAATATAAGAATGATTATATTAATTTAAGCGAACAATTAATCTATATTAATTGTTATTGTAGAATATTAATTAATTGTTATGAATTATTAATGATTATATTAATTAACGGATGAATTATTAAGTAAATAATTAATCTATATTAATTGTTAATTGCTATTGTAAAATATTAGTTGATGGTTATGGAATATTAACTGTGATTGATTAATAATACGTGATTATTATTATTGCAAGAAATATAATAATAATAAACCACTTGTTTATAATTGTGCTGAGATTTATACTTGTTAATGTGATAATGAATCCTATGATTATTAATTAGGTGTTATTAATAATAGATGAGGAATGGATTAATTAATATTATTGTTAATTAATTGATAAGATAAATAATTTATTTATTTGACATTATGAATAATAAAACAAATAAGTAAGTTATTAATATAATAAGAATATATTGATTGTTATGTACAAGCATGCAATAATATATAATACGACTATATTATATAGTGTAGAGAAACACTTAGGTGTGACCATACAAGTATACATAAACTATGCTATATAATGCAATGTGAATATATTACACATATGGACCATGTATTAAGATTAATTAAACTATGTGAGCTACATGATTAATACCTATGTGACAATGTGTATGTAAGTATACATTAAAATGATATATTATGAATATATTGTAATCACTTGTTGATTAATACAATTTAATAATAAAGGAGACAACATAGTGTGATAATATCTGAAAAGATTATACCAGTATGATAAAATGTACATGGATTATATGTGTACAAGTCACACTTACTACATTATGTGAATTATAGTGTGACATTTCAATAAAAGACATATGTATAAAATATATATATGTGTAGATAGCCTAAGTATTTAATACATATGTGTCTAATGATTTAAGTGTAGTATGTTGTAAATGCTGAGTTAGTATTGTGCCTTGTCCCTAAATGCTAGTCTCATTCTCATTCACGTGAAGAACAAAAAGGCTAAGGAGCTACTCCTTCT
This sequence comes from Panax stipuleanatus, assembly GCA_020205555.1. NCBI lineage: Eukaryota > Viridiplantae > Streptophyta > Magnoliopsida > Apiales > Araliaceae > Panax > Panax stipuleanatus. The sequence goes on from JAINUT010002844.1 coordinate 362,422, forward strand.
CCCAAGCTCCTTCTAGCTCATGATTATGGGGGGAGTGGTTATCATGATGATCTTCAACAACCATTTACCAACTCTCTTTTAACCATCATGTAATCTAACATTCTCATTGGTTTAATTGGATGTATATATGTATTGTCTGTGTCAGAATTGCTCTATAAATATGGCTCCCTCCCTTCTCTTTTCATTTGCTAAGATTTTGTCTAAGTATTGAATTGAGAGTGTTGTGCGTTTAATAGCAAGATAATCACTGAGAGAGAGATTTCAATAAGCTTACTTTGCATTACAGAGGTATAAATCCTTCATTCTTGGTTCATCATTTTGTTTACTGTCAAAGTTTCCAATTCTTGATTTTGATTACAATTCATGCTAGATTGGATTAGAACATGTTCTTAGTTGTTATATAGACTTATAAACATGTTTAAACCATAATGTGGCTGCTTAGAAAAGTTTTTGTGAAGTAATTTCGTGAGTTGGATTTGTTATGTGCCGTTGCAGGCTGCTCTCTGGACTGGAACAGGAGCCGCGCGACCGCGCGTCTCCCTAGTACAATTTGGGCGCGGCCGCGCGCCACTGCAGAATTTGTTGATGATTTCTTTTATATCTTCTGATGTATTGAGCATGATGTACTGTTAGGATATGCATATAACTCACATTAACATATGGAATAAGGTTACTAGGTTATAGCAATCTATGCTAGTTGTTTTAGTTGAATATTTCAAAGAAAACTTAAAGTTATGAAAAGAGGAACTTGGATATATAAATACCATAATAGTATTCTGACTTTTGAGACACGTTTGTATGACCTAGAAACACATGGAATGCATATTGACTTAAGTATATATGTATCGTGATATAATATGAACATGTGAACCCAACTAGTGCACCTTTCTAACAAAAATACAAGTTTTGAAGGTTGATATTGACATGTAAAGACCATGTATACATTCTGACTTTTCAAGCATGTTATGTGACCTTGAAATGCGGGTCAAATATGTTAACATATGAATCTAGATAGCATGAGCATGTTAGGCCTTATTAGCAAGCTTTACTAATGACAACATAAGCTTTAAATGTGGACTTTGACATGTTATATTAGGACTCTACATTCTGATATTTTCAACATGATTGAATGTAGTTTGAAGGCATCATATATGTACGTACTTGTTAGATGTAATGCAAGTTAATCAAGCATGAGTTTGATTAAGTCACGAACTAGTAATAGTGCTAGAATCACATATCCATGACATAAGAAACATATGAACATGCGTATCAATAAAATATATGACTACTTTATATGTCTAAATGATAAGCATGACAATTTATGTGAATTCATGGCATTGTATAACCCTAAGTCGTTAGGGATCGTGAATTAAAACAAAATCATAAATGATTAGAACGAGGAAAGATTGTATACAAACATAAAAGTATCCTTTAAAAATGTATACATGCTACGTGATATTATATGATGTCACTTGAACCCGATTTTGACTGTTAACTTATGAGAATGCCATAACTTGCTAAAATGAAATATATTTAGTATTGATTGTAGTCTTATGTGATATTAATAATATGCGAATATGTTTGCTAATTGTGGTAGTCTCACATGATAGTAACGATGTATGAATATGATCAACTTGAGAAAAGAGAAAGTTAAGAATAGAAATTAGATACTAAATAATTGTGTAGCTAGGGTAAAACTTAGCTTGTGTGTTGATCGTATATTCGAAGATATAATGTGAAGTTAAATTATATGACTAATGACTATCATTACGATAGGAATTCAAAAGTGTTGACTAGCTTTACGTGAGTAAACTACGCATAAGGCAAGTATCCTAAACCCTTGCATTACTTTATTCAACGGATATCGTAAGCGAGTATCTAAAACTTATCTCTTTGGATACAAGTATTCTATCTTTGTATATTGCGAACTAGTTTCCTACTTAATTGTTTGAATTGAATTAGCATACTTGAACTCTTATTTCATTAAAGCTATTATTCATGTTGAACTTAGTATTGTTCTTGAATATTGTGAAAGTGTCTATGCCATTTGATTCGGCTAGACTTATGTTATTGAAAAATGATCCAAACTAATTGATTGGTGCGGGATATTGTATTTGACTGAGAAGAACAACCTTCTTTGAAGGGAATATATAATTGTCGGAGAACCGACGTGCACACTTGAGTATGATTGATTGTTATGCATAACGAGGGTACTTTAGGCTGATCACCTACTGTATCTGTTTTTATTGGATTTTCAGTTTATTACTGTCAATTCTAGTAGAAGTTCATAGTCCTTAGTGACTGCTCAGTATTCAATTATTTAAAATCTTGAATTGACGTATTATTGAATCATATTGATATTATTCTGTCCTTAGCGACTGTTATTGAGAACTGTTGATATTCTTGTTATCCTTGAACTATCAAACCTTGTTATACCTTTTCGAGAATTGGGAATCTTATTACTAACCCTTATTATATATTACTTGCTGGGCAATTTGTGCTCATTCTTGCTTTCCCTAAAATATTTCAGTTAAGGCAGAGCATGGCGAACCTTCGGGCGTTGATAAGGGCAAGGGCAAGGCTACCAATTAGCTTGTCTCTTATATGTTTTAAATATTTTAATGTTGTATTAAGATGATGTAGTAAGACTGGATTTGTTTATGTTTAAGCTTAAGTTAGATTATATAACAAGTCGTTAATTGATATTGCTATGTAATCTATTAAGTACTGTAGGTTGCGAGACTTGGGGGAATAATTATAATAAATCATTGTAAATTATTCTAGAATAGATTTTCCGCTGTGGTTGTGTGATATTTAGTTATCATTATTGCGATGTATTACCATGAGCACGTGATGAACCGAATTCGAGAGACCAAGTGGCGGTCCTGGAATTTGGGGGCGTCACAGCTCGAGGAGCCCATCTTTATGCAACTTGGATAATCTTGTTTCATTGATATGACCGAGTCTACAGTGCCACATATAGGTATAATTAATATCATCTCTTTTCCTTTTCTTAATTTGTTCAATTTGAAATATATTTTCTTGCAAGTCAAGTGTATAAAGTCCATTTCGCAAATTTCCAATACCATATAAAACATCGTCTTTATAAATAGAACAACCATTGTTCTTTATAATAACGTCAAAACCTTCCATATCCAATACAGAAATTGATGTTTTTAATAATATTCGGAACATAATAACAATTATTAAGATAAATAGATTTGCCCGAAGGCATTGCTAAATAATAAGTTCCTACAGCTAATGCAGCAACTTTTGCTCCATTTCCCACTCGTAGGATCACCTCATCTTTGTTCAGCTTTCTACTTCTGACCAGTCCCTGCACAGTATTACATATGTGAGAACCACAGCCGGTAGCCAATACCCAAGTAGAATTATGACTTTCAGAAAAATTAATTTCAATCATAAACAAACCTTGATTGGAAGTCGAAGCTTCTCCAAGCTTCTTCTCTGCTAGAAACTTCTTGCAGTTCCTCTTCCAATGTCCCGGCTCATTGCAATGAAAGCACATTCCTTTAGCTGGTTCAGGTTTCTTTTGCTCCTTTTCTTTCCCTTTTCCCTTAGCCTTCTTAGATTTCTTCTTTTCAGAAGACACCTTGGGCCTCTTCCTTTTATTGGAATAATCCACCATCAAGACATGGTTCTTCTTGGATGAGAAGTGACCTTCTGCAGTTTTCAGCATGTTAAGCAGCTCAGGTAAGCAGACATCTAGCTTATTCATGTGAAAATTAACCACAAACTGCGAGAAGGTCTCAGGGAGTGACTGCAAGACCAAGTCTTGACTCAACTCCCCATCCATGACGAACCCAAGCTGTCCAAGGCGTTCAATCAAATTGATTACCTTCAGAACATGAGTCTCGACGGCAGTGCCCTCGGTCATCCGAGATCAGAAGAGCTCCTTAGATATCTCATATCTAGCAGTCCTACTCTGTTCACCATACAACTCCTTGAGGTGAAGCAGCATAGCAGGAGCATCCATTTTTTCGTGCTGACGCTGAAGCTCGTTATTCATGGATGCGAGCATGATGCATTGAGCCACAGATGCATCATCTTGCCGCTTATTGAAAGTGGCAATCTCTTCCTCAGAGGCTGTTTCTGAAACAGATTCAGGGATAGTGGAATTTAGGACATAAGAAATCTTTTCAACAGTGAGAACAATTCTCAGATTTCTTAGCCAGTCCTCATAATTCAGGCCGGTAAGCTTATTTGCATCAAGTATGCTTCGTAGTGAGATTAGTGATTTTGACATTTTTAAAATTCTGCATGTGAAAAGACAATATTTTAGCAAACATTCATTTTATTAACTTTGCATACCAAAATAAATTTAGGTCTTTATTTTAAATTGGTATCTCCCACTATTTTCATCAAACTATATTACCCTCACTCATATAGTTCGGCAACATCTAATTAAAGATTTGCTAGTGAGATTAAGGATCCCATTTCAAATGTATATAACCTTGTGGATAGCACAACAAATGATATACAAATAAATAGGTAGACAACTCTAACAATTACATCACCATGTAACTCCTTTTATTTTGCCTCTTAAATCATAATGGTCATGTGTGTGCACATCCGAACTAAAATGATTTAAGTTAAGTCCAGCCTAGCACTTCCATAAATTCAAAAAAGAAACATTTTCGTCCTTGTGGATAGCACAACAAGACTAGATCGTTCAATTTTCTTGATAAGCATCAAATGTGATTAATTAACATCTTAAATATTCAATACTCGCCTTGTGGATAGCACAACAAACTCATATTAAATATTTAATACTCTATTAACTAATCATGCTAGAAGGCGACGTTTGATATTCCAAATATCATTTGAACGCTTCAGACTTAATAATATTTCTTTGAGGGGTTTGTTATTATTTGTCTCATCTTTTTAAGCGCGCATGCACATATATATATAAATACGCGTCATTTTATTAAACATGCGAAGCATGTTTGTATAAAATATAATATATATAATATTTAGCATGCAATATAGAATACTATATTCTACCCGGATTGATTATGGACTTTTATTCTAGTTTGGTTCACTAGAGCCACCAAGTGAACCAAAAGGTCAAACCTAGGAGTGCAAGAATTTAAATTTTAAATGTAACTATTACATTTAAACCCGGGCTCCATACAAACGGGTCTTCACGCGCTCCTTGCTCCTTGGTCTCCAATTTCTTCAAAATAATTCTAACTATCTCTATTACATTAACTATTTAAAATTAAATAGAAACCTTGATCAGCAGTCAAGGGGAAGTACATAGAAAGGAGATAGAATTTACATCAAGAATAAAACTAGAGAAGACGAGGTACGCAAACCCCATTTTATAAAACCCATACATTCAAGCATTCATCCAAAATAAAATCCAATCACATTGGTCATAGTCCATAATCAACCCCATTTATTATCATACACATCAACATATGCATCAATAAATATCCATTCACCTCATGAATAACAATGCTATTCCATATATGGATCGATGTTATTTAATGGACAAAAGTTTTGCTAAATTTTATTTTTGAAACAAAATAAACTCTTTTATTTTAATCAAAAATAAATCCAAATTAAACTCCTTTAATTTTAGCATTCTGAAATCATATTTCAGATAAAATAAACTTCTTTATTTTAAAACTTTATCAATTAAATAAACAGTTTACTTAATTAATTAAAATCAATTTTCAGGGTCTGTCCAGGTACCGGCGCAGCTGCGCCAGTAATGAACTGGGAATCTGTGCAGCTGCGCAGGTAGACGGAAGCAGCAGTTTTTGCAGACCGGCGCAGCTGCGCCAGTAATGAACTGGGAAGCTGCGCAGCTGCGTCGTTCGCCGCAGAAACTTGCAGAAAATGATTTTTGTCCAGAAAAACGATCCAATTCTCACATCAATTCATACATGGAATTATAAAATTGATAATTAGCACAAAGTTAGGCTCTGATACCACTGTTGGGTTTGTACGTAACGCAATCATGCAATCAAATCACATAAATAGGGCGGAAGCGTAAAAACTAGGTTTTCAAAATTTATACAAACCCATAACCATGATCATGCTTTGTGCTTGTTATCAATAACAGAAAAGAGAGAACATGGAATTATACATTTGAAGATCTAAGCTTCCTCTGGTACAAGTTCTACTCCTTTGATTCCTCTGTAGTGACTCCTTCCCTTGATCAATGTCAGCCACCCAAATGTTTGGCCTCTAACGGTGATCCACCAAGGAAGATGAAGAACTCAAGAAGATGGGTTATTGGCTTAACCCTTGTTTCTATCTCTATAGAATATGTGTACTCCCAACTCTTGGAAAATTTCACGTCCCTTATTTCTGATATAAGACTCTCTTATATAGATATTAGGTTAACCCTCCTAATCCAATTAGAATAGGGTTTTATTTAATTAATTTATATCCTAATCTTTATTAGGATTGAGAGAGAGTACTGATATTATATTAATTCCTAAACTCCTTTAGAATTAAAATAATAATAATAATAATATTAATAAGACTCCTCTTATTAATTTATATTTAATATTTCTAAAATATTAAATAATAAACATTAAGCTATTTAATTTATTCTATCATCATAGATTAAATTAATTATACTTAATGCATTATTACTATCATGCCATTTTTTTCTTAAATAATTTTTCTTCCTTTTATGGTGTGACCCTTTAGGTTCTCCATATTAAATCGGTTGTGAATAAATCAATTAGAACAATTCTAATCTTATTTAAATAAACAAATTAAACTAATAATCTATTTAAATAAATAACATTTATTCTACAATAGGGATAAGCCTCCCTAGCGATCAACGACTTTCAAGATAATATAGATTTCAACATTAATCATAAAAGAACCTGTGAGTTAATAGTTACCGTACAATTCAATCCTTCCACCATACAATGTCCCAATTAAATATAAGACATGGATTTACTGTCAAGTCTTAATTTATTTAATCATATGTATTTCTATTAGAAAATGCACAACTCCAAATAATGCAAATTTGAAACCTCTTTCTAATTTCATTCTACCTTGGCCAAGGATTCCTGGGTTGTCATTTAACGAATCACATAGGACATATCTCCTCTTTTACTAGAGGTGGTAGATTCTTTATTGATCATTCATTATCTCCATATGTAACTCATTACACCCAAGCATACCCTATATATGCCTTAAAAGGCCTTAAGGAATTAGTCAAAGTATAATTTGTTACATACAAGATACTATGATGATCTCAAGTCCAAGGATCACATGTACTACTATCACATTAGGAATTCCTATTGACAGGCGAGTAAAACTCCATTAGGTATTCCATAGCGAGTCACGTTCAGTGAACTTATTCTCCAATAAGCACCTACATACTTGCTTTAGTGTCTCCACACAAATGACCATGAGATCAGTCATCCTCATCCAATGAGCAAGTAACATATGTACCAATCTATCCGGATTTACTAATCCCCTTTTTAGTAATCCCACGATTGGGAACTATTTTAGTTTTAAAGCTTTCTAAGAATTTAGATCTCATTAGCATGATCAACATCATGATTCTAAAAGCATTGCTTAAAACTATGGGTTATTTACATATTATAAAAACAGCACCATGTAGATAATTAAATGCCTTTAATAAATAAATATTTTATTAATAAATAAATAAGATTGTTTACAAAGTATGTGCTTTATCATCATACATGATTGGCTTGTATGCACACTACTATCAATCTCCCACTTGCACTAAACCCAATCGCCATGGTATCTCATACCCATCTTCTCTAAGTGACGATCAAACTGCTGTTGTGTTAAAGCTTTAGAAAATGGATCTGCAATGTTGTCTTGAGAGTCTACACGCTCCAAGGTGACGTCTCCTCTTTCAATGATCTCCCTGATTTACAAAGAAAGAGGTGATTAGGAGTTGTATTACTTCGTTCTAGTTTGATTAGCGTCAGAACGAGAAACCCATGACTATCGCGTTCAAAACCATGCGTTCATATCACACAATTCTACATTTAGGGATACCTTCTTATTGTTTCATTGGTGCATTAAAATTGTCAAAGAAAGAGGTGATTAGGAGTCTTATAACTTCGTTCTAAGTTTGATTAGCATCAAAAGGACCAATCCCATGACTATCGCGTTAAAAACGATGCGTACATCTCACACAAGTCTTCATTTAAGGAGGCCTTCTTATTGTTTCATTGGTTCTCTAAAATTATGAAAGAAGGAGGTGATTAGGAGTCTTATTACTTCGTTCTAATTTGATTAGCATCAAAAGGAGCAATCCCATGACTATAGCATTAAAAACGATGTGTACATCTCACACAAGTCATGATTTAGGGAGACCTTCTTATTGTTTCATTCGTTCTCTCAAATTGTCAAAGATATAGTTGATTATGAGTCCTATGAATTCGTTCTAGTTTGATTAGCATCAAAAGGAGTAGCAATCCTATCATTAATGCCTTCAAAACGATCCGTACATCTCACACAAGTCTTCATTTAGGGAGACCTTCTTAATGTTTCATTAGTTCACTCAAATTGTCAAAATATAGCTGATTATGAGTCCTATTACTTTGTTCTAGATGAAATTAACATCAAAAGGATCAATCCCGTCACTATTGCGTTCAAAACGATGGGTAGATCTCACACAGGTCTTCATTTAGGGAGACCTTCATATTATTTCATTGGTTGTTTCAAATTTATAAAAAAAGAGGTGATTAAGAGTTGTATTACTTCGTTATAGTTTGATTAGCGTCAAAACAAGAAACCCATGACTATCTGATAGTAGTGTGCATACAAGCCAATCATGTATGATGATAAAGCACGTACTTTGTAAACAATCTTATTTATTTATTAATGAAATATTCATTTATTACAGGCATTTAATTATCTACATGTTGCTGTTTTTATAATATGTAAATAACCCATAGTTTTAAGCAATGCTTTTAGAATCATGATGATGATCATGCTAATGAGATCTAAATTCTTAGAAAGTTTTAAAACTTAAATAGTTCCCAATCGTGGGATTACTAAAAAGGGGATTAGTAAATCCGGATAGATTGGTACATATGTTGCTTGCTCATTGGATGAGGATGATTGATCTCATGATCATTTGTGTGGAGACACTAAAGCAAGTATGTAGGTGCTTATTGAAGAATAAGTTCACTGAACGTGATTCGCTATGGAATACCTAATGGAGTTTTACTCGCATGTCAATAGGAATTCCTAATGTGATAGTAGTACAAGTGATCCTTGGACTTGAGATCATCATAGTATCTTGTATGTAACAAATTATACTTTGACTTATTCCTTAAGACCTTTTAAGGCATATATAGGGTATGCTTGGGTATAATGAGTTACATATGGAGATAATGAATGATCAATAAAGAATCTACCACCTCTAGTAAAAGAGGAGATATGTCCCATGTGATTCGTTAAATGACAACCCAGGAATCCTTGGCCAAGGTGAAATGAAATTAGAAAGGAGTTTTTAATTTGCATTATTTGGAGTTGTGCATTTTCTAATCGAAATACATATAATTAAATAAAATAAGACTTAACAGTAAATCCATGTCTTATATTTAATTGGGACATTGTATGGTGGAAGGATTGAATTGTATGGTAACTATTAACTCACAGGTTCTTTTATGATTAATGTTGAAATCTATATTATCTGGAAAGTCGTTGATCGCTAGGGAGGCTTATCCCTATTGTAGAATAAATATTATTTATTTAAATAAATTATTAGTTTAATTTATTTATTTAAATAAGATTAAAATTGTTTTAATTGATTTATTCACAACCGGTTTAATATGGAGAACCTAAAGGGTCACACCATAAAAGGAAGAATAATTATTTAAGAAGGTAATGGCATAATCGTAATAATGCATTAAGTATAATTAATTTAATCTATAGTGATAGAATAAATTAAATAGCTTAATGTTTATTATTTAATATTTTGGAAATATTAAATATAAATTAATAAGAGGAGTCTTATTAATATTATTACAATTATTATTATTTTAATTTCTAAAGGAGTTTAGTAATTAATTTAATATTTAGTACTCTCATTTATTCCTAATAAGATTAGGAGACAAATTAATTAAATGAATTTAATTAATTATTCCCATGTGGTGGGAAGCCTAAATTAATTAAAGGAGTTTAATTAATTAAAAGAAATCCCATGTCTAATAGGATTAGAAGGGTTGACCAATGTCTATATAAGAGAAGTCTTATAATAGATATTAGATTGATGCAATTCCAATTGTTGGAGAGTACTCCTTTTCTATAGAGGATAGAAAACTAAGGTTAAGCCAAACACCCTCCTTCTTGATAATTCATCTTCCTTGGTGGATCACCTCTAGAGGCCAAACACTTGGGTGGCTAACGTTGATCAAAGGAAAGAATCTAACCCGAAAATTCAAGGAGATCACGAAGAACAAGGAGTTGAACTAGTACCTGTGGAAGCTTCGTTCTACAAGGGTATGATTCCATAACTTCTTATTTATCGTTTTAAATTAATAATTTGCATAAAGGATGATCCGGGTAATGGTTTTGTAGAAATTTTTTAAACTCTGATATACCATGCTTCCGCTAATTTTTGCAATTTGATTGCGTCACGATTTCTTACAAACCCAACAGTGGTATCAGAGCCAAATCTTTATGCAATTATTAATTTATTTTTGATTTCATATACATATGGGTATGTATTTAAAATAATTTATTGGGCATAATTTTATTGTATAAAATTATAATTAAAAAAAAAAAAAAAGACTTTTTTTGGGAAGAATCACAATTTTTTTTTGGGTGCTAATCTTGAATTCTACAAAGAAAAGGTGTTGTCTCTTTCTTACTCCAAAAAGAATGTGACCCATTAAGAAAGGACTTTTTTAATAAACCTGCAGGACTCTTTTAATAAAAGAAGGTGACTTTTTTTTTAAAAAATAAATATGATATATTTATATATTATATTCTAAATAATTTTATAATTAAAATAAAGAGTTTATTTTAATCTTGAAATTGGATTTCATGCAATTTAAAATTGCCCATTAAATGATACTCATATATATATGGAATGTTTTAATTCATGAGATGAATATTTATTTATTAATATATATGGTGATATGTATGAAAATAAATGGGGATTGATTATGGACTATTTGACCAATGTGATTGGATTTTATTTTAGTTGAATGCTTGAATGAATGGGTTTTATTAAATGGGGTCTGCGTACCTCGTCTTCTCTAATTTTTTTTTCTTGATGTAAAATTCTATCTCCCTCCTATGTACTTCCCCTTGACTGTTGATCAAGGTTTCTATTTAAATTAAATAGTTTAATGTAATAGAAATAGTTAGAATTATCTTTAAAAATTAGAGACCAAGGAGCAAGGAGCGCGTGAAGACCCGTTTGTATGGAGCCCGGGTTTAAATGTAATAGTTACGTTTAAATTTAAATTCTTGCACCCCTAGGTTTGACCTTTTGGTTCACTTGGTGGCTCTAGTGAACCAAACTAGAATAAAAGTCCATAATCAATCCGGGTAGAATATAGTATTCTATATTGCATGCTAAATATTATATATATTATATTTTATGCAAACATGCTTCGCATGTTTAATAAAATGACGTGTATTTTATATATATATATGTGCATGCGCGCTAAACAAAGATGAGACTAATAATAACAAATCCCTCAAAGAAATAATATTAAGTCCGAAGTGTTCAAATGATATTTGGAATATCGAACGTCGCCTTCTAGCATGATAAATTAATAGAGTATTAGATATTTAATATGAGCTTGTTGTGCTATCCACAAGGCGAGTATTGCGTATTTAAGATGTTAATTAATCACATTTGATGCTTATCAAGAAAATTGAACGATCTAGTCTTGTTGTGCTATCCACAAGGACGAACATTTTTCTTTTTTGAATTTATGAAAGTGCTAGGCTGGACTTAACTTAAATTATTTTAGTTCGGATGTGCACACACTTGACCATTATGATTTAAGAGGCAAAATAAAAGGAATTACATGGTGATGTAATTGACAAGAGTTGTCTACCTATTTATTTGTATATCGCTTGTTGTGCTATCCACAAGGTTATATACATTTGAAATGGGATCCTTATTCTCACTAGCAAATTTTTAATTAGATGTTGCCGAACTATATAAGTGAGGGTAATATAGTTTGATAAAAATAGTGGGAGATACCAATTTAAAATAAAGACCTAAATTTATTTTGGTATGCAAAATTAATAAAATGAATGTTTGCTAAAATGTTGTTTTTCACATGCAGAATTTTAAAAATGTCAAAATCACTAATTTCACTGCGAAGCATACTTGATGCTAATAAGCTTACCGGGCCGAATTATACGGACTGGCCAAGAAATCTGAGAATAGTTCTCACTACTGAAAAGATTTCTTATGTCCTAAACTCACATGTCCCTGGAACTGTTCCAGAAACAACCTCTGAGGAAGAGATTGCCACCATTGTAAAGTGGCAAGATGATGCATCTGTAGCTCAATGCATCATGCTCGCATCCATGAATAACGAGCTTCAGCGTCAGCAAGAAAACATGGATGCTCCTACTATGTTGATTCACCTCAAGGAGATGTATGGTGAACAAAGTAGGACTGCTAGATATGAGATATCTAAGGAGCTCTTCCGATCTCGGATGACCAAGGGCAAGGTGAACATAAAGGAACAAAAGAAATCTGATCCAGCTAGCAAAGGAATGTGCTTCCATTGCAACGAGCCGGGTCATTGGAAGAAAAACTGCAAGAAGTTTCTGGCAGACAAGAAGCTTGGAGAAGCTTCGACTTCCAATCAAGGTTTGTTCATAATTGAAATTAATTTTTCAGAAAGTCAAAATTCTACTTGGGTATTGGATACCGGCTGTGGTTCTCACATATGTAATAATGTGAAGGGACTGGTCAGAAGTAGAAAGCTGAACAATGATGAGGTGATCCTACGAGTAGGGAATGGAGCAAAGGTTGCTGCATTAGCTGTAGGAACTTATTATTTAGCAATGCCTTCGGGCAAGCCCATTTATCTTAATAATTGTTATTATGTTCCGAATATTATTAAAAACATTATTTCAATTTCTGTATTGGATATGGAAGGATTTAACGTTGTTATAAAGAACAATAGTTGTTCTATTTATAAAGACGATGTTTTATATGGTATTGGAAATTTGCGAAATGGACTTTATACACTTGACTTACAAGAAAATATATTTAAAATTGAACAAACTAAGAAAAGGAAAAGAGATGATATTAATTATACCTACATGTGGCACTGTAGACTCGGTCATATCAATGAAACAAGATTATCCAAGTTGCATAAAGATGGGCTCCTCGAGCTATCCGATTATGAATCATATCCAACTTGTGAATCTTGTCTCATGGGTAAAATGACTAAATCTCCTTTTAGTGGAAGAGGAGAAAGAGTTACAGAGTTGTTGACATTGATTCACACAGACGTTTGTGGGCCTATGACAACAAGTGCACGGGGTGGGTATTCTTATTTTATTACTTTCACTGATGATCACTCAAGATTTGGATATGTGTATTTAATGAAATACAAGTCAGAATCATTTGAAAAGTTCAAAGAGTTCAGAAGTGAAGTAGAGAAACAAACGGGCAAGAGTATAAAGATACTTCGATCAGATCGAGGCGGAGAATACTTAAGCGGTGAGTTTCTCAATTGTCTCAAAGAAAATGGTATAATCTCACAATGGACTCCTCCAGGTACACCACAATTAAATGGAGTATCTGAAAGGAGAAATCGAACACTGTTAGACATGGTTCGATCCATGATGAGTTTTACCGACCTTCCAATTTCCTTCTGGGGATATGCCCTAGAAACGGCTGCATACCTACTTAACAAGGTACCTACCAAATCCGTCCCAAAGACTCCATATGAGATGTGGAAGGGAAGGAAACCAAATCCTAAGCATGTTAAGACTTGGGGTTGTCCAGCTTATGTCAAAAAGTTTGAACATGATAAGCTACAGACTAAATCCGAAAAGTGTAGATTTGTGGGATACCCTAAAGAAACTGTAGGGTATTATTTCTATCATCCAACTGATCAAAAGGTGTTTGTTGCGAAACATGCTGCCTTCTTGGAAAAGGAGTTTATCCATGAAGGGGTCAGTGGGAGTAAGATATATCTTGAAGAAGCTCAAGAACCACAAATTACCACGGATCAAAGTCAGGTACCTGACCAAGTAGAAGAACCTACTATACCACACCCTGTTCGTAAATCTGGAAGAGTACCGAAGATACCTGAGAGGTATGGATTCGTTGTAGAGGATGACGATGAGGTACGCATCATGAATGATGATGATCCATTGAATTACGAACAGGCCATGAGTAATAAACACTCAGGGAAATGGCTTGAAGACATGAAATCCGAAATGGACTCCATGTATGAAAACAAAGTATGGACTTTGGTTTCACCACCTGAAGGCATTAAGCCTATTGGGTGTAAATGGGTCTTTAAAAGAAAGACTGGAGCGGACGGCAAGGTGGAGACCTATAAGGCCCGACTGGTTGCAAAAGGTTTCAAACAAAGACAAGGAGTTGATTATGATGAAACCTTTTCACCAGTAGCTATGCTCAAGTCCATTCGGATTTTGCTTGCGATTGCAGCTTATAACGACTATGAGATCTGGCAGATGGACGTGAAAACGGCCTTCCTCAATGGGAAACTTGAGGAGGATGTGTATATGACACAGCCAGAGGGATTTGTTTCAAAGGTTGGAATAAATCAAGTCTGTAAGCTGCAACGATCCATTTATGGATTGAAGCAAGCTTCTCGTAGATGGAACATTCGTTTTGATGAGACAATCAAAGAGTTTGATTTTATCAAAAATAACGATGAACCATGTGTGTACAAGAAGGTTAGTGGGAGCGCAGTTTCATTCCTTGTATTATATGTTGATGATATATTACTGATAGGGAATGACATTCCTATGCTACAATTAATTAAAATCTGGTTATCTAAACACTTCTCCATGAAGGACTTGGGAGAAGCATCCTATATTTTGGGGATAAAGATCTATAGAGATAGATCTAAAAGGATGCTTGGTTTATCCCAAGGAACGTACATTGATGCAATGCTAAAGAGATTTAGCATGGAAGATTCCAAAAGAGGACTCATGCCGATGAGCCATGGAATACATCTCTCCAAGAAACAGGCCCCAAAGACACCTGAGGAGAGAGACCGAATGAGTAAGATCCCTTATGCTTCTGCAATAGGATCTATCATGTACGGTATGATATGTACTAGACCGGATGTTGCTCATTCACTTAGTGTAATGAGCAGATACCAGTCGAATCCAGGAGAAGAGCACTGGAAGGCAGTGAAGAATATCCTAAAATACTTGAGAAGGACTAAGGATATTTTTCTTGTCTACGGTGGGTCTGAATTAAAACTCGAGGGCTTCACAGACTCAAGTTTTCAAACGGACCAAGATGACAGTAAATCTGTTTCGGGGTATGTTTTTACCATGAACGGAGGCGCAGTGAGTTGGAAGAGTTCCAAGCAGCAAACAGTTGCTGATTCAGTGACAGAGGCAGAGTATATAGCTGCAAGTGAAGCTGCAAAGGAAGCTGTTTGGATGAAGAAGTTCATAACTGAACTTGGTGTGGTTCCTAGCATTGGAGAAGCAGTTCCCATTTACTGTTACAACACAGGAGCAGTTGCACAGGCTAAGGAACCGAGGTCTCATCAGAAATCTAAACACGTGTTGCGGCGATTTCATTTGATCAGGGAGATCATTGAAAGAGGAGACGTCACCTTGGAGCGTGTAGACTCTCAAGACAACATTGCAGATCCATTTACTAAAGCTTTAACACAACAGCAGTTTGATCGTCACTTAGAGAAGATGGGTATGAGATACCATGGCGATTGGCTTTAGTGCAAGTGGGAGATTGATAGTAGTGTGCATACAAGCCAATCATGTATGATGATAAAGCACGTACTTTGTAAACAATCTTATTTATTTATTAATGAAATATTCATTTATTACAGGCATTTAATTATCTACATGTTGCTGTTTTTATAATATGTAAATAACCCATAGTTTTAAGCAATGCTTTTAGAATCATGATGATGATCATGCTAATGAGATCTAAATTCTTAGAAAGTTTTAAAACTTAAATAGTTCCCAATCGTGGGATTACTAAAAAGGGGATTAGTAAATCCGGATAGATTGGTACATATGTTGCTTGCTCATTGGATGAGGATGATTGATCTCATGATCATTTGTGTGGAGACACTAAAGCAAGTATGTAGGTGCTTATTGAAGAATAAGTTCACTGAACGTGATTCGCTATGGAATACCTAATGGAGTTTTACTCGCATGTCAATAGGAATTCCTAATGTGATAGTAGTACAAGTGATCCTTGGACTTGAGATCATCATAGTATCTTGTATGTAACAAATTATACTTTGACTTATTCCTTAAGACCTTTTAAGGCATATATAGGGTATGCTTGGGTATAATGAGTTACATATGGAGATAATGAATGATCAATAAAGAATCTACCACCTCTAGTAAAAGAGGAGATATGTCCCATGTGATTCGTTAAATGACAACCCAGGAATCCTTGGCCAAGGTGAAATGAAATTAGAAAGGAGTTTTTAATTTGCATTATTTGGAGTTGTGCATTTTCTAATCGAAATACATATAATTAAATAAAATAAGACTTAACAGTAAATCCATGTCTTATATTTAATTGGGACATTGTATGGTGGAAGGATTGAATTGTATGGTAACTATTAACTCACAGGTTCTTTTATGATTAATGTTGAAATCTATATTATCTGGAAAGTCGTTGATCGCTAGGGAGGCTTATCCCTATTGTAGAATAAATATTATTTATTTAAATAAATTATTAGTTTAATTTATTTATTTAAATAAGATTAAAATTGTTTTAATTGATTTATTCACAACCGGTTTAATATGGAGAACCTAAAGGGTCACACCATAAAAGGAAGAATAATTATTTAAGAAGGTAATGGCATAATCGTAATAATGCATTAAGTATAATTAATTTAATCTATAGTGATAGAATAAATTAAATAGCTTAATGTTTATTATTTAATATTTTGGAAATATTAAATATAAATTAATAAGAGGAGTCTTATTAATATTATTACAATTATTATTATTTTAATTTCTAAAGGAGTTTAGTAATTAATTTAATATTTAGTACTCTCATTTATTCCTAATAAGATTAGGAGACAAATTAATTAAATGAATTTAATTAATTATTCCCATGTGGTGGGAAGCCTAAATTAATTAAAGGAGTTTAATTAATTAAAAGAAATCCCATGTCTAATAGGATTAGAAGGGTTGACCAATGTCTATATAAGAGAAGTCTTATAATAGATATTAGATTGATGCAATTCCAATTGTTGGAGAGTACTCCTTTTCTATAGAGGATAGAAAACTAAGGTTAAGCCAAACACCCTCCTTCTTGATAATTCATCTTCCTTGGTGGATCACCTCTAGAGGCCAAACACTTGGGTGGCTAACGTTGATCAAAGGAAAGAATCTAACCCGAAAATTCAAGGAGATCACGAAGAACAAGGAGTTGAACTAGTACCTGTGGAAGCTTCGTTCTACAAGGGTATGATTCCATAACTTCTTATTTATCGTTTTAAATTAATAATTTGCATAAAGGATGATCCGGGTAATGGTTTTGTAGAAATTTTTTAAACTCTGATATACCATGCTTCCGCTAATTTTTGCAATTTGATTGCGTCACGATTTCTTACAAACCCAACACTATCGCGTTCAAAACCTTGCGTACATATTACACAATTTTTTATTTAGGGATACCTTTTTATTGTGTTAGTGGTGCACTAAAATTGTCAAAGAAAGAGGTGATTAGGAGTCCTATAACTTCGTTCTAAGTTTGATTAGAATCAAAAGGAGCAATCCCATGACTATTGCGTTAAAAACGATACGTACATCTCACACAAGTCTTCATTTAAGGAGACCTTCTTATTGTTTCATTGGTTCTCTAAGATTGTTAAAGAAGGAAGTGATTAGGAGTTTTATTACTTTGTTCTAATTTGATTAGCATCAAAAGGAGCACTCCCATGACTATCGCATTAAAAACGATGTGTACATCTCACACAAGTCTTGATTTAGGGATACCTTCTTATTGTTTCATTGGTTCTCTCAAATTGTCAAGGAAAGAGGTGATTATGTGTCCTATTAATTCGTTCTAGTTTGATTAGCGTCAAAAGGAGCAGCAATCCTATCACTAGTGCCTTCAAAACGATCCGTACATCTCACACAAGTCTTCATTTAGGGAGACCTTCTTAATGTTTCATTAGTTCTCTCAAATTGTCAAAATATAGGTGATTATGAGTCCTATTACTTCGTTCTAGTTGAAATTAGCATCAAAAGGAGCAATCCCATCACTATCGCGTTCAAAACGATGCGTAGATCTCACACAGGTCTTCATTTAGGGAGACCTTCATATTGTTTCATTGGTTGTTTCAAATTTACAAAAAAAAGAAGTGATTAAGAGTTGTATTACATCGTTCTAGTTTGATTAGCGTCAAAAAGAGAAACCCATGACTATCGCGTTCAAAACCATGCGTACATATCACACAATTCTTTATTTAGGGATACCTTCTTATTGTTTCATTGGTGCACTAAAATTGTCAAAGAAATAGGTGATTAGGAGTCTTATAACTTCGTTCTAAGTTTGATTAGCATCAAAAGGAGCATTCCCATGACTAACGCGTTAAAAACGATGCGTACATCTCACACAAGTCTTCATTTAAGGAGGCCTTCTTATTATTTTATTGGTTCTCTAAAATTATGAAAGAAGGAGGTGATTATGAGTCTTTTTACTTCGTTCTAATGTGATTAGCATCAAAATGAGCAATTCCATGACTATCGCGTTAAAAACGATGTGTACATCTTACACAAGTCTTGATTTAGGAAGATCTTCTTATTGTTTCATTGGTTCTCTCAAATTGTCAAAGAAAGAGGTGATTATGAGACCTATGAATTCGTTCTAGTTTGATTAGCATCAAAAGGAGCAGCAATCCTATCACTAGTGCCTTCAAAACGAACCGTACATCTCACACAAGTCTTCATTTAGGGAGACCTTCTTAATGTTTCATTAGTTCTCCCAAATTGTCAAAATATAGGTGATTATGAGTCCTTTTACTTCGTTCTAGTTGAAATTAGCATCAAAAGGAGTAATCCCATCACTATCGCGTTCAAAACGATGCGTAGATCTCACACAGGTCTTCATTTAGGGAGACCTTCATATTGTTTCATTGGTTGTTTCAAATTTATAAAGAAAGAGGTGATTAAGAGTTGTATTACTTCGTTATAGTTTGATTAGCGTCAAAACAAGAAACCTATGACTATCGCGTTCAAAATCATGCGTTCATATCACACAATTCTTCATTGACGGATACCTTCTTATTGTTTCATTGGTGCACAAAAATTGTCAAAGAAAGATGTGATTAGGAGTCCTATAACTTCGTTCTAAGTTTGATTAGCATCAAAAGGAGCAATCCCATGACTATCGCGTTGAAAACGATGCGTACATCTCACACAAGTCTTCATTTAAGGAGACCTTCTTATTGTTTCGTTGGTTCTCTAAAATTGTGAAAGAAGGAGGTGATTTGGAGTCTTTTTACTTCGTTCTAATGTGATTAGCATCAGAAGGAGCAATTCCATGACTATCGCATTAAAAACGATGTGTACATCTCACACAAGTCTTAATTTAGAAAGACCTTCTTATTGTTTCATTGGTTCTCTCAAATTGTCAAAGAAAGAGGTGATTATGAGTCCTACGAATTCGTTCTACTTTGATTAGCCTCAAAAGGAGCAGCAATCCTACCACTAGTGCCTTCAAAACGATCCGTACATCTCACACAAGTCTTCATTTAGGGAGACCTTCTTAATGTTTCATTAGTTCTCTCAAATTGTCAAAATATAGGTGATTATGAGTCCTATTACTTCGTTCTAGTTGAAATTAGCATCAAAAGGAGCAATCCCACCACTATCGCGTTCAAAACGATGCGTAGATCTCACACAGGTCTTCATTTAGGGAGACCTTCATATTGTTTCATTGGTTGTTTCAAATTTACAAAAAAAGTGGTGATTAAGAGTTGTATTACTTCGTTATAGTTTGATTAGCGTCAAAACGAGAAACCCATGACTATCGCATTCAAAACCTTGCGTACACATCACACAATTCTTTATTTAGGGATACCTTTTTATTGTTTCGTTGGTGCACTAAAATTGTCAAAGAAAGAGGTGATTAGAAGTCCTATAACTTCGTTCTAAGTTTGATTAGCATCAAAAGGAGAAATCCCATGACTATTACGTTAAAAACGATGCGTACATCTCACACAAGTCTTCATTTAAGGAGACCTTCTTATTGTTTCATTGGTTCTCTAAGATTGTTAAAGAAGGAGGTGATTAGGAGTCTTATTACTTCGTTCTAATTTGATTAGCATCAAAAGGAGCAATCCCATGACTATCGCGTTAAAAACGATGTGTACATCTCACACAAGTCTTGATTTAGAAAGACCTTCTTATTGTTTCATTGGTACTCTCAAATTGTCAAGGAAAGAGGTGATTATGAGTCCTATGATTTCGTTCTAGTTTGATTAGCGTCAAAAGGAGCCGCAATCCTATCATTAGTGCATTCAAAACGATCCGTACATCTCACACAAGTCTTCATTTAGGTAGACCTTCTTAATGTTTCATTCTTTCTCTCAAATTGTCAAAATACAGGTGATTATGAGTTCTATTACTCCGTTCTAGTTGAAATTAGCATCAAAAGGAGCAATCACTATCGCGTTCAAAATGATGCGTAGATCTCACACAGGTCTTCATTTAGGGAGGCCTTCGTATTGTTTCATTGGTTGTTTCAAATTTACAAAAAAAAGAAGTGATTAAGAGTTGTATTACTTCGTTCTAGTTTGATTAGCGTGAAAACGAGAAACCCATGACTATCGCGTTCAAAACCATGCGTACATATCACACAATTCTTCATTTTGGGATACCTTCTTATTGTTTCATTGCTGCACTAAAATTGTCAAAGTAATAGGTGATTAGGAGTCTTATAACTTCGTTCTAAGTTTGATTAGCTTCAAAAGGAGCAATCCCATGACTAACGCGTTAAAAACGATGCGTACATCTCACACAAGTCTTCATTTAAGGAGGCCTTCTTATAGTTTCATTGGTTCTCTAAAATTATGAATGAAGGAGGTGATTAGGAGTCTTATTACTTTGTTCTAATTTGATTAGCATCAAAAGGAGCAATCCCATGACTAATAGCATTAAAAACGATGTGTACATCTCACACAAGTCTTGATTTAGGGAGACCTTCTTATTGTTTCATTGGTCCTCTCAAATTGTCAAAGAAAGTGGTGATTATGAGTCCTATGAATTCGATCTAGTTTGATTAGCATCAAAAGGAGCAGCAATCCTATCACTAGTGCCTTCAAAACGATCCGTACATCTCATACAAGTCTTCATTTAGGAAGACCTTCTTTAATGTTTCATTAGTTCTCTCAAATTGTCAAAATATAGGTTATTATGAGTCCTATTACTTCGTTCTAGTTGAAATTAACATCAAATCAATCCCCCCAATATCGCGTTCAAAACGATGCGTAGATCTCACACAGGTCTTCATTTAGGGATACTTTCATATTATTTCATTGGTTGTTTCAAATTTACAAAGAAAGAGGTGATTAGGAGTTGTATTACTTCGTTCTAGTTTGATTAGCGTCAAAACGAGAAACCCATGACTATCGCGTTCAAAACCATGCGTTCATATCACACAATTCTTTATTTAGGGAAACCTTCTTATTGTTTCATTGGTGCACTAAAATTGTCAAACAAAGAGGTGATTAGGAGTCTTATAACTTCGTTCTAAGTTTGATTAGCATCAAAAGGACCAATCCCATGACTATCGCGTTAAAAACGATGCGTACATCTCACACAAGTCTTCATTTATGGAGGCCTTCTTATTGTTTCATTGGTTCTCTAAAATTATGAAAGAAAGAGGTGATTAGGAGTTTTATTACTTCGTTCTAATTTGATTAGCATCAAAAGGAGCAATCCCATGACGATAGCATTAAAAACGATGTGTACATCTCACACAAGTCTTGATTTAGGGAGACCTTTTTATTGTTTCATTGGTTCTCTCAAATTGTCAAAGATAGGGTTGATTATGAGTCCTATGAATTCGTTTTAGTTTGATTAGCATCAAAAGGACCCGCAATCCTATCACAACTGCCTTCAAAATGATCCGTACATCTCACACAAGTCTTCATTCAGGGAGACCTTCTTAATGTTTCATTAGTTCTCTCAAATTATCAAAATATAAGTGATTATGAGTCCTATTACTTCGTTCTAGTTGAAATTAGCGTCAAATCAATCCCACCACTATCGCGTTCAAAACGATGCGTAGATCTCACACAGGTCTTCATTTAGGGATACCTACATATTGTTTCGTTGGTTGTTTCAAATTTACAAAGAAAGAGGTGATTAGGAGTTGTATTACTTCGTTCTAGTTTGATTAGCGTCAAAACGAGAAACCCATGACTATCGCGTTCAAAACCATGCGTTCATAACACACAATTCTTCATTTAGGGATACCTTCTTATTGTTTCATTGGTGCATTAAAATTGTCAAAGAAAGAGGTGATTAGGAATCTTATAATTTCGTTCTAAGTTTGATTAGCATCAAAAGGACCTATCCCATGACTATCGCGTTAAAAACGATGCGTACATCTCACACAAGTCTTCATTTAAGGATGCCTTCTTATTGTTTCATTGGTTCTCTAAAATTATGAAAGAAGGAGGTGATTAGGAGTCTTATTACTTCGTTCTAATTTGATTAGCATCAAAAGGAGCAATCACATGACTATAACATTAAATACGATGTGTACATCTCACACAAGTCTTGATTTAGGGAGAACTTCTTAACGTTTCATTAGTTCTCTAAGATTGTTAAAGAAGGAGGTGATTAGGAGTCTTATTACTTCGTTCTAATTTGATTAGCATCAAAAGGAGTAATCCCATGACTAATAGCATTAAAAACGATGTGTACATCTCACACAAGTCTTGATTTAGGGAGACCTTCTTATTGTTTCATTGGTTCTCTAAAATTGTCAAAGAAAGTGGTGATTATGAGTCCTATGAATTCGTTCTGGTTTGATTAGCATCAAAAGAAGCAGCAATCCTATCACTAGTGCCTTCAAAACGATCAGTACATCTCACACAAGTCTTCATTTAGGAAGACCTTCTTTAATGTTTCATTAGTTCTCTCAAATTGTCAAAATATAGGTTATTATGAGTCCTATTACTTCGTTCTAGTTGAAATTAACATCAAATCAATCCCACCAATATCGCGTTCAAAACGATGTGTAGATCTCACACAGGTCTTCATTTAGGGATACTTTCATATTGTTTCGTTGGTTGTTTCAAATTTACAAAGAAAAAGGTGATTAGGAGTTGTATTACTTCGTTCTAGTTTGATTAGCGTCAAAACGAGAAACCCATGACTATCGCATTCAAAACCATGCGTTCATATCACACAATTCTTCATTTAGGGATACCTTCTTATTGTTTCATTGGTGCATTAAAATTGTCAAAGAAAGAGGTGATTAGGAGTCTTATAACTTCGTTCTAAGTTTGATTAGAATCAAAAGGACCTATCCCATTACTATCGCGTTAAAAACGATGCGTACATCTCACACAAGTCTTCATTTATGGAGGCCTTCTTATTGTTTCATTGGTTCTCTAAAATTATGAAAGAAGGAGGTGATTAGGAGTTTTATTACTTCGTTCTAATTTAATTAGCATCAAAAGGAGCAATCCCATGACGATAGCATTAAAAACGATGTGTACATCTCACACAAGTCTTGATTTAGGGAGACCTTCTTATTGTTTCATTGGTTCTCTCAAATTGTCAAAGAAAGAGGTGATTGTGAGTCCTATGAATTCGTTCTAGTTTGATTAACATCAAAAGGAGCAGCAATCCTATCACTAGTGCCTTCAAAACGATCCGTACATCTCACACAAGTCTTCATTTAGGAAGACCTTCTTTAATGTTTCATTAGTTCTCTCAAATTGTTAAAATATAGTTGATTATCAGTCCTATTACTTCGTTCTAGTTGAAATTAGCATCAAATCAATCCCATCACTATCGCGTTCAAAACGATGCGTAGATCTCTCACAGGTCTTCATTTAGGGAGACCTTCATATTGTTTCGTTGGTTGTTTCAAATTTACAAAGAAAGAGGTGATTAGGAGTTGTATTACTTCGTTCTAGTTTGATTAGCAGTCAAAACGAGAAACCCATGACTATCGCGTTCAAAACCAGGCGTTCATATCACACAATTCTTTATTTAGTGATACCTTCTTATTGTTTCATTGGTGCATTAAAATTGTCAAAGAAAGAGGTGATTAGGAGTCTTATAACTTTGTTCTAAGTTTGATTAGCATCAAAAGGAGCAATCCCATGACTATCGCGTTAAAAACGATGCGTACATCTCACACAAGTCTTCATTTAAGGAGGCCTTCTTATTGTTTCATTGGTTCTCTAAAATTATGAAAGAAGGAGGTGATTAGGAGTCTTATTACTTCGTTCTAATTTGATTAGCATCAAAAGGAGCAATCCCATGACTATAGCATTAAAAATGATGTATACATCTCACACAAGTCTTGATTTAGGGAGACCTTCTTATTGTTTCATTGGTTCTCTCAAATTGTCAATGATAGAGTTGATTATGAGTCCTATGAATTCGTTCTAGTTTGATTAGCATCAAAAGGAGTAGCAATCCTATCATTAATGCCTTCAAAACGATCCGTACATCTCACACAAGTCTTCATTTAGGGAGACCTTCTTAATGTTTCATTAGTTCACTCAAATTGTCAAAATATAGGGGATTATAAGTCCTATTACTTTGTTCTAGATGAAATTAGCATCAACAGGAGCAATCCCGTCACTATCGCGTTCAAAACGATGCGTAGATCTCACACAGATCTTCATTTAGGGAGACCTTCATATTGTTTCATTGGTTGTCTCAAATTTACAAAGAAAGAGGTGATTAAGAGTTGTATTACTTCGTTCTAGTTTGATTAGCGTCAAAACGAGAAACCCATGACTATCGCGTTCAAAACCATGCGTTCATATCACACAATTCTTCATTTAGGGATACCTTCTTATTGTTTCATTGGTGCACTAAAATTATCAAAGAAAGATGTGATTAGGAGTCCTACAAATTCGTTATAAATTTAATTAGCATCAAAAGGAGCAATCCCATGACTATCGCGTTAAAAACGATGCGTACATCTCACACAAGTCTTCATTTAAGGAGGCTTTCTTATTGTTTTGTTGGTTCTCTAAAATTGTGAAAGAAGGAGGTGATTAGGAGTCTTATTACTTTGTTCTAATGTGATTAGCATCAAAAGGAGCAATCCCATGACTATCGCGTTAAAAACGATGTGTACATCTCACACAAGTCTTGAGTTAGGAAGATCTTCTTATTGTTTCATTGGTTCTCTCAAATTGTCCAAGAAAGAGGTGATTATGAGTCCTATGAATTCGTTCTAGTTTGATTAGCCTAAAAAGGAGCAGTAATCCTATCACTAGTGCCTTCAAAACGATCCGTACATCTCACACAAGTCTTCATTTAGGGAGAACTTCTTAATGTTTCATTAGTTCTCTCAAATTGTCAAAATATAGATGATTATGAGTCATATTGCTTCGTTCTAGTTGAAATTAGCATCGAAAGGAGCAATCCCACCACTATCGCGTTCAAAACGATGCGTAGATCTCACACAGTTCTTCATTTAGGGAGACCATCATATTATTTCATTGGTTGTTTCAAATTTATAAAAAAAGAGGAGATTAAGAGTTGTATTACTTCGTTATAGTTTGATTAGCGTCAAAAAGAGAAACCCGTGACTATCGCGTTCAAAACCTTGCGTACATTTCACACAATTCTTTATTTAGGGATACCTTTTTATTGTTTCAGTGGTGCACTAAAATTGTCAAAGAAAGAGGTGATTAGGAGTCCTATAACTTCGTTCTAAGTTTGATTAGCATCAAAAGGAGCAATCCCATGACTATTGCGTTAAAAACGATACGTACATCTCACACAAGTCTTCATTTAAGGAGATCTTCTTATTGTTTCATTGGTTCTCTAAGATTGTTAAAGAAGGAAGTGATTAGGAGTTTTATTACTTCGTTCTAATTTGATTAGCATCAAAAGGAGCAATCCCATGACTATCGCGTTAAAAATGATGTGTACATCTCACACAAGTCTTGATTTAGAAAGACCTTCTTATTGTTTCATTGGTTCTCTCAAATTGTCAAGGAAAGAGGTGATTATGAGTCCTATGAATTCGTTCTAGTTTGATTAGCGTCAAAAGGAGCAGCAATCCTATCACTAGTGCCTTCAAAACGATCCGTACATTTCACACAAGTCTTCATTTAGGGAGACCTTCTTAATGTTTCATTAGTTCTCTCAAATTGTCAAAATATAGGTGATTATGAGTCCTATTACTTCGTTCTAGTTGAAATTAGCATCAAAAGGAGCAATCCCATCACTATCGCGTTCAAAACGATGCGTAGATCTCACACAGGTCTTCATTTAGGGAGACCTTTATATTGTTTCACTGGTTGTTTCAAATTTACAAAAAAAAGAAGTGATTAAGAGTTGTATTACATCGTTCTAGTTTGATTAGCGTCAAAAAGAGAAACCCATGACTATCGCGTTCAAAACCATGCGTACATATCACATAATTCTTCATTTGGGGATACCTTCTTATTGTTTCATTGGTGCACTAAAATTGTCAAAGAAATAGGTGATTAGGAGTCTTATAACTTCGTTCTAAGTTTGATTAGCATCAAAAGGAGCATTCCCATGACTAACGCGTTAAAAACGATGCGTACATCTCACACAAGTCTTCATTTAAGGAGGCCTTCTTATTGTTTTATTGGTTCTCTAAAATTATGAAAGAAAGAGGTGATTAGGAGTCTTTTTACTTCGTTCTAATGTGATTAGCATCAAAATGAGCAATTCCATGACTATCTCATTAAAAACGATGTGTACATCTCACACAAGTCTTGATTTAGGAAGATCTTCTTATTGTTTCATTGGTTCTCTCAAATTGTCAAAGAAAGAGGTGATTATGAGACCTATGAATTCGTTCTAGTTTGATTAGCATCAAAAGGAGCTGCAATCCATTCACTAGTGCCTTCAAAACGATCCGTACAACTCACACAAGTCTTCATTTAGGGAGACCTTCTTAATGTTTCATTAGTTCTCTCAAATTGTCAAAATATAGGTGATTATGAGTCCTTTTACTTCGTTCTAGTTGAAATTAGCATCAAAAGGAGCAATCCGATCACTATCACGTTCAAAACGATGCGTAGATCTCACACAGGTCTTCATTTAGGGAGACCTTCATATTGTTTCATTGGTTGTTTCAAATTTACAAAGAAAGAGGTGATTAAGAGTTGTATTACTTCGTTATAGTTTGATTAGCCTTAAAACGAGAAACCTATGACTATCGCGTTCAAAACCATGCGTTCATATCACACAATTCTTCATTTACGGATACCTTCTTATTGTTTCATTGGTGCAAAAAAGATTGTCAAAGAAAGATGTGATTAGGAGTCTTATAACTTCGTTCTAAGTTTTATTAGCATCAAAAAGAGCAATCCCATGACTATCGCGTTAAAAATGATGCGTACATCTCACACAAGTCTTCATTTAAGTAGACTTTCTTATTGTTTCGTTGGTTCTCTAAAATTGTGAAAGAAGGAGGTGATTTGGAGTCGTTTTACTTCGTTCTAATGGGATTAGCATCAAAAGGAGCAATTCCATGACTATCGCGTTAAAAACGATGTGTACATCTCACACAAGTCTTGATTTAGAAAGACCTTCTTATTGTTTCATTGGTTCTCTCAAATTGTCAAAGAAAGTGGTGATTATGAGTCCTACGAATTCGTTCTAGCTTGATTAGCCTCAAAAGGAGCAGCAATCCTATCACTAGTGCCTTCAAAACGATCCGTACATCTCACACAAGTCTTCATTTAGGGAGACCTTCTTAATATTTCATTAGTTCTCTCAAATTGTCAAAATATAGGTGATTATGAGTCCTATTGCTTCGTTCTAGTTGAAATTAGCATCAAAAGGAAAAATCCCACCACTATCGCGTTCAAAACGATGCGTAGATCTCACACAGGTCTTCATTTAGGGAGACCTTCATATTGTTTCATTGGTTGTTTCAAATTTACAAAAAAAAGTGGTGATTAAGAGTTGTATTACTTCGTTATAGTTTGATTAGCGTCAAAACGAGAAACCAATGAGTATCGCGTTAAAAACCTTGCGTACACATCACACAATTCTTTATTTAGGGATACCTTTTTATTGTTTCGTTGGTGCACTAAAATTGTCAAAGAAAGAGGTGATTAGAAGTCCTATAACTTCGTTCTAAGTTTGATTAGCATCAAAAGGAGAAATCCCATGACTATTGCGTTAAAAACGATGCGTACATCTCACACAAGTCTTCATTTAAGGAGACCTTCTTATTGTTTCATTGGTTCTCTAAGATTGTTAAAGAAGGAGGTGATTAGGAGTCTTATTACTTCGTTCTAATTTGATTAGCATCAAAAGGAGCAATCCCATGACTATCGCGTTAAAAACGATGTGTACATCTCACACAAGTCTTGATTTAGAAAGATCTTCTTATTGTTTCATTGGTTCTCTCAAATTGTCAAGGAAAGAGGGGATTATGAGTCCTATGAATTCGTTCTAGTTTGATTAGCGTCAAAAGGAGCCGCAATCCAATCACTAGTGCCTTCAAAACGATCCGTACATCTCACACAAGTCTTCATTTAGGTAGACCTTCTTAATGCTTCATTCTTTCTCTCAAATTGTCAAAATACAGGTGATTATGAGTCCTATTACTTCGTTCTAGTTGAAATTAGCATCAAAAGGAGCAATCACTATCGCGTTAAAAACGATGCGTAGATCTCACCAAGTCTTCATTTAGGGAGACCTTCGTAGTGTTTCATTGGTTGTTTCAAATTTATAAAAAAAAGAAGTGATTAAGAGTTGTATTACTTCTTTCTAGTTTGATTAGCGTCAAAACGAGAAACCATGACTATCGCGTTCAAAACCATGCGTACATATCACACAATTCTTCATTTTGGGATACCTTCTTATTGTTTCATTGCTGCACTAAAATTGTCAAAGTAAGAGGTAATTAGGAGTCTTATAACTTCGTTCTAAGTTTGATTAGCTTCAAAAGGAGCAATCCCATGACTAACGCGTTAAAAACGATGCGTACATCTCATACAAGTCTTCATTTAAGGAGACCTTCTTATAGTTTCATTGGTTCTCTAAAATTATGAATGAAGGAGGTGATTAGGAGTCTTATTACTTCGTCCTAATTTGATTAGCATCAAAAGGAGCAATCACATGACTATAGCATTAAAAACGATGAGTACATCTCACACAAGTCTTGATTTAGGGAGACTTTCTTATTGTTTCATTGGTTCTCTCAAATTGTCAAAGAAAGTGGTGATTATGAGTCCTATGAATTCGTTCTAGTTTGATTAGCATCAAAAGGAGCAGCAATACTATCACTAGTGCCTTCAAAACGATCTGTACATCCCACACAAGGCTTCATTTAGGAAGACCTTCTTTAACGTTTCATTAGTTCTCTCAAATTTTCAAAATATAGGTTATTAGGAGTCCTATTACTTCGTTCTAGTTGAAATTAACATCAAATCAATCCCACCAATATCGCGTTCAAAACGATGCGTAGATCTCACACAGGTCTTCATTTAGGGATACTTTCATATTGTTTCATTGGTTGTTTCAAATTTACAAAGAAAGAGGTGATTAAGAGTTGTATTACTTTGTTCTAGTTTGATTAGCGTCAAAACGAGAAACCCATGACTATCGCGTTCAAAACCATGCGTTCATATCACACAATTCTTCATATAGGGATACCTTCTTATTGTTTCATTGGTGCATTAAAATTGTCAAAGAAAGAGGTGATTAGGAGTCTTATAACTTCGTTCTAAGTTTGATTCGCATCAAAAGGACCAATCCCATGACTATCGCGTTAAAAATGATGCGTACATCTCACACAAGTCTTCATTTATGGAGGCCTTCTTATTGTTTCATTGGTTCTCTAAAATTATGAAAGAAGGAGGTGATTAGGAGTTTTATTACTTCGTTCTAATTTGATTAGCATCAAAAGGAGCAATCCCATGACGATAGTATTAAAAACGATGTGTACATCTCACACAAGTCTTGATTTAGGGAGATCTTCTTATTGTTTCATTGGTTTTCTCAAATTGTCAAAGATAGAGTTGATTATGAGTCCTATGAATTCGTTCTAGTTTGATTAGCATCAAAAGGAGCCGCAATCCTATCACTACTGCCTTCAAAACGATCCGTACATCTCACACAAGTCTTCATTTAGGGAGACCTTCTTAATGTTTCATTAGTTCTCTCAAATTGTCAAAATATAAGTGATTATGAGTCCTATTACTTCGTTCTAGTTGAAATTAGCATCAAATCAATCCCACCACTATCGCGTTCAAAACGATGCGTAGATCTCACACAGGTCTTCATTTAGGGAGACCTTCATATTGTTTCATTGGTTGTTTCAAATTTACAAAAAAAGAGGTGATTAAGAGTTGTATTACTTCGTTATAGTTTGATTAGCGTCAAAACGAGAAACCCATGACTATCGCGTTCAAAACTTTGCGTACATATCACATAATTCTTTATTTAGGGATACCTTTTTATTGTTTCCTTGGTGCACTAAAATTGTCAAAGAAAGAGGTGATTAGGAGTCCTATAACTTCGTTCTAAGTTTGATTAGCATCAAAAGGAGCAATCCCGTGACTATTGCGTTAAAAACGATGCGTACATCTCACACAAGTCTTCATTTAACGAGATCTTCTTATTGTTTCATTGGTTCTCTAAGATTGTTAAAGAAGGAAGTGATTAGGAGTCTTATTACTTCGTTCTAATTTGATTAGCATCAAAAGGAGCAATCCCATGACTATCGCGTTAAAAACAATGTGTACATCTCACACAAGTCTTGATTTAGGGAGACCTTCTTATTGTTTCATTGGTTCTCTCAAATTGTCAAGGAAAGAGGTGATTATGAGTCCTATGAATTCGTTCTAGGTTGATTAGCGTCAAAAGGAGCAGCAATCCTATCACTAGTGCCTTCAAAATGATCTGTACATCTGACACAAGTCTTTATTTAGGTAGACCTTCTTAATGTTTCATTAGTTCTCGCAAATTGTCAAAATATAGTTGATTATGAGTCCTATTACCTCGTTCTAGTTGAAATTTACATCAAATCAATCCCATCATTATCGCGTTCAAAACGATGCGTAGATCTTACACAGGTCTTCGTTTAGGGAGACCTTCATATTGTTTCGGTTGTTGTTTTAAATTTACAAAGAAGAGGTGATTAAGAGTTGTATTACTTCGTTCTAGTTTGATTAGCGTCAAAACGAGAAACCCATGACTATCGCGTTCAAAACCATGCGTTCATATCACACAATTCTTCATTTAGGGATACCTTCTTATTGTTTCATTGGTGCATTAAAATTGTCAAAGAAAGAGGTGATTAGGAGTCTTATAACTTCGTTCTAAGTTTGATTAGCATCAAAAGGAGCAATCCCATGACTATCGCGTTAAAAACGATGCGTACATCTCACACAAGTCTTCATTTCAGGAGGCCTTCTTATTGTTTTATTGGTTCTCTAAATTATAAAGAAGGAGGTGATTAGGAGTCTTATTACTTCGTTCTAATTTGATTAGCATCAAAAGGAGCAATCCCATGACTATAGCATTAAAAACGATGTGTACATCTCACACAAGTCTTGATTTAGTTAGACCTTCTTATTGTTTCATTGGTTCTCTCAAATTGTCAAAGAAAGAGTTGATTATGAGTCCTATGAATTCGTTCTAGTTTAATTAACATCAAAAGGAGTAGCAATCCTATCATTAATGCCTTCAAAATGATCCGTACATCTCACACAAGTCTTCATTTAGGGAGACCTTCTTAATGTTTCGTTAGTTCTCTCAAATTGTCAAAATATAGGTGATTATGAGTCCTATTATATCGTTCTAGTTGAAATTAGCATCAAATGGAGCAATCCCATCACTATCGCGTTCAAAACGATGCGTAGATCTTACACAGGTCTTCATTTAGGGAGACCTTCATATTGTTTCATTGGTTGTTTCAAATTTACAAATAAAGAGGTGATTAAGAGTTGTATTACTTCGTTCTAGTTTGATTAGCGTCAAAAAGAGAAACCCATGACTATCGCGTTCAAAACCATGCGTCCATATCACACAATTCTTCATTTAGGGATACCTTCTTATTGTTTCATTGGTGGCACTAAAATTGTCAAGAAAGATGTGATTAGGAGTCCTATAACTTCGTTCTAAGTTTGATTAGCATCAAAAGGAGCAATCCCATGACTATCGCGTTAAAAACGATACGTACATCTCACACAAGTCTTCATTTAAGGAGACTTTCTTATTGTTTCGTTGGTTCTCTAAAATTGTGAAAGAAGGAGGTGATTAGGAGTCTTATTACTTCGTTCTATTGTGATTAGCATCAAAAGGAGCAATCCCATGACGATAGCATTAAAAACGATGTGTACATCTCACACAAGTCTTGATGTAAAAAGATCTTCTTATTGTTTCATTGGTTCTCCCAAATTATCAAAGAAAGGGGTGATTATGAGTCCTATGAATTCGTTCTAGTTTGATTAGCCTCAAAAGGAGCAGCAATCCT
Source organism: Panax stipuleanatus (assembly GCA_020205555.1). Classification (NCBI taxonomy): domain Eukaryota; kingdom Viridiplantae; phylum Streptophyta; class Magnoliopsida; order Apiales; family Araliaceae; genus Panax; species Panax stipuleanatus. Next base: position 395,282 of record JAINUT010002844.1, read on the forward strand.
ATCACTAGTGCCTTCAAAACGATCCGTACATCTCACACAAGTCTTCATTTAGGGAGACCTTCTTAATGTTTCATTAGTTCTCTCAAATTATAAAAATATAGGAGATTATGAGTCCTATTACTTCGTTCTAAGTTTGATTAGCATCAAAAGGAGCAGTAATCCAAACACTAGTGCCTTCAAAACGAGCCGTACATCTCACACAAGTCTTCATTTTGATAGACCATCTTAATGTTTCATTAGTTCTCTCTAATTGTCAAAATATAGGTGATTATGAGTCCTATTACTTCGTTCTAGTTGAAATTAGCATCAAAAGGAGTAATCCTACCACTATCGCGTTCAAAACGATGCGTAGATCTCACAAAGGTCTTCATTTAGGGAGACCATCATATTTTTTCATTGGTTGTTTCAAATATACAAAAAAAGAGGTGATTATAAGTTGTATTATTTCGTTCTAGTTTGATTAGCATCAAAACGAGAAACCCATGACTATCGTGTTCAAAACCTTGCGGTACATATCACACAATTCTTCATTTAGGGATACCTTTATATTGTTCCATTGGTGCACTAAAATTGTCAAAGAAAGAGGTGATTAGGAGTCTTATAACTTCAGTTCTAAGTTTAATTAACATCAAAAGGAGCAATCCCATGACTATCGCGTTAAAAACGATGCGTACATCTCACCCAAGTTTTCATTTAAGGAGACCTTCTTATTTTTTCGTTGGTTCTCTAAAATTGTGAAAGAAGGAGGTGATAAGGAGTCTTATTACCTCGTTCTAATTTGATTAGCATCAAAAGGAGCAATCCAATGACTATCGCGTTAAAAATGATGTGTACGTCTCACACAAGTCTTGATTTAGGAAGACCTTCTTATTGTTTCATTGGTTCTCTCAAATTGTCAAAGAAAGAGGTGATTATGAGTCCTATGAATTCGTTCTAGTTTGATTAGCATCAAAAGGAGCAATTCTATCACTAGTGCCTTCAAAACGATCCGTACATCTCACACAAATCTTTATTTAGGGAGACCTTCTTAATGTTTCATTAGTTCTCTCAAATTGACAAAATATAGTTGATTATGAGTCCTACTACTTCGTTCTAGTTAAAATTAGCATCAAAAGGAGCAATCCATCACAATCGCGTTCAAAACGATGTGTAGATCTCACACAGGTCTTCATTTAGGGAGACCTTCATATTGTTTCGTTGGTTGTTTCAATTTTACAAAGAAAGAGGTGATTAAGAGTTGTATTACTTCGTTCTAGTTTGATTAGCGTCAAAACAAGAAACCCATAACTATCGCGTTCAAAACCATGCGTACTATCACACAATTTTTCATTTAGGGATACCTTCTTATTGTTTCATTGGTGCACTAAAATTGTCAAAGAAAGAGGTGATTAGGAGTCCTATAACTTCGTTCTAAGTTTGATTAGCATCAAAAGGTGCAATCCCATGACTATCGCGTTAAAAACGATGCGTACATCTCACCCAAGTTTTCATTTAAGGAGACCTCCTTATTGTTTCGTTGGTTCTCTAAAATTGTGAAAGAAGGAGGTGATAAGGAGTCTTATTACCTCGTTCTAATTTGATTAGCATCAAAAGGAGCAATCCAATGACTATCGCGTTAAAAACTATGTGTACATCTCACACAAGTCTTGTTTTAGGGAGACCTTCATATTGTTTCATTGGTTCTCTCAAATTGTCAAAGAAAGAGGTGATTATGAGTCCTACGAATTCGTTCTAGTTTGATTAGCATCAAAAGGAGCACCAATCCTATCACTAGTGCCTTCAAAACGATCCGTACATCTCACACAAGTCTTCATTTAGGGAGAACTTCTTAATGTTTCATTAGTTCTCTCAAATTGTCAAAATATAGGTGATTATGAGTCCTATTACTTCGTTCTAGTTGAAATTAGAATCAAAAGGAGCAATCCATCACTATCGCGTTCAAAACGATGCGTAGATCTCACAGAGGCCTTCATTTAGGGAGACTTTCATACTGTTTCATTGGTTGTTTCAAATTTACAAAGAAAGAGGTGATTAAGAGTTGTATTACTTCATTCTAGTTTGATTAGATTCAAAACGAGAAACCCATGACTATCGCGTTCAAAACCATGCGTACTATCACACAATTCTTCATTTAGGGATACCTTCTTATTGTTTCGTTGGTGCACTAAAATTGTCAAAGAAAGAGGTGATTAGGAGTCCTATAACTTCGTTCTAAGTTTGATTAGCATCAAAAGGTGCAATCCCATGACTATCGCGTTAAAAATGATGCGTATATCTCACACAAGTCTTCATTTAAGGAGACCTTCTTATTGTTTCATTGGTTCTCTAACATTGTGAAAGAAGGAGGTGATTAGGAGTCTTATTACTTCGTTCTAATGTGATTAGCATCAAAATGAGCAATCCCATGACTATCGCGTTAAAAACGATGTGTACATCTCACACAAGTTTTAATTTAGAAAGTCCTTCTTATTGTTTCATTGGTTCTCTCAGATTGTCAAAGACAGAGGTGATTATGAGTCCTATAAATTCGTTCTAGTTTGATTAGCATCAAAAGGAGCAGCAATCCTATCACTAGTGCCTTCAAAACGATCCGTACATCTCACACAAGTCTTCATTTAGGGAGACCTTCTTAATGTTTCATTAGTTCTCTCAAATTGTCAAAATATAGGTGATTATGAGTCCTATTACTTCGTTCTAGTTGAAATTAGCATCAAAAGGAGCAATCACATCACTATCGCGTTCAAAACGATGTGTAGATCTCACACATGTCTTCATTTAGGGAGACCTTCATATTGTTTCATTGGTTGTTTTAAATTTACAAAGAAAGAGGTGATTCAGAGTTGTATTACTTCGTTCTAGTTTGATTAGTGTCAAAATGAGAAACCTATGACTATCGCATTCAAAACCATGCGTTCATATCACACAATTCTTCATTTAGGGATACCTTCTTAATGTTTCATTGGTGCACTAAAATTGTCTAACAAAGAGGGGATTAAGAGTCCGATAACTTCGTTCTAAGTTTGATTAGCATCAAAAGGAGCAATCCCGTGACTATCGCGTTAAAAAAGATGCGTACATCTCACACAAGTCTTCATTTAAGGAGACCTTCTTATTGTTTCATTGGTTCTCTAAAATTGTGAAGAAGGAGGACATTAGGAGTCTTATTACTTCGTTCTAATGTGATTAGCATCAAAAGGAGCAATCCCCTGACTATCGCGTTAAAAACGATGTGTACATCTCACACAAGTCTTGATTTAGGAAGACCTTCTTATGGTTTTATTGGTTATCTCAAATTGTCAAAGAAAGAGGTGATTATGGGTCCTATGAATTCGTTCTAGTTTGATTAGCATGAAAAGGAGCAGCAATCCTATCACTAGTGCCTTCAAAACGATCTGTACATCTCACACAAGTCTTCATTTAGGGAGACCTTCTTAATGTTTCATTAGTTCTCTCAAATTGTCAAAATATAGGTGATTATGAGTCCTATTACTTCTTTCTAGTTGAAATTAGCATCAAAAGGAGCAATCCCGTCACTATCGCGTTCAAAACGATGCGTAGATCTCACACAGGTCTTCATTTAGGGAGACCTTCATATTGTTTCATTGGTTGTTTCAAATTTACAAAGAAAGAGGTGATTAAGAGTTGTATTACTTCGTTATAGTTTGATTAGCGTCAAAATGAGAAACCCATGACTATCGCGTTCAAAACCATGCGTACTATCACACAATTCTTCATTTAGATACCTCTTATTGTTTCATTGGTGCACTAAAATTGTCAAAGAAAGAGGTGATTAGGAGTCCTATAACTTCGTTCTATGTTTGATTAGCATCAAAAGGAGCAATCCCATGACTATCGCGTTAAAAACGATGCGTACATCTCACACAAGTCTTCATTTAAGGAGGCCTTCTTATTGTTTCTTTGGTTCTCTAAAATTATGAAAGAAGGAGGTGATTAGGAGTCTTATTACTTTGTTCTAATTTGATTAGCATCAAAAGGAGCAATCCCATGACTATCGCGTTAAAAAAGATGTGTACATCTCACACAAGTCTTGATTTAGGGAGACCTTCTTATTGTTTCATTGGTTCTCTCAAATTGTCAAAGACAGAGGTGATTATGAGTCCTATGAATTCGTTCTAGTTTGATTAGCATCAAAAGGAGCAGCAATCCTATCACTAGTTCCTTCGAAATGTTTCGTACATCTCACACAAGTCTTCATTTAGGGTGACCTTCTTAATGTTTCATTAGTTCTCTCAAATTATAAAAATATAGGTGATTATGAGTCCTATTACTTCGTTCTAGTTGAAATTAGCATCAAAAGGAGCAATCACATCACTATCGCATTCAAAACGATGTCTAGATCTCACACAGGTCTTCATTTAGGGAGACCTTCATATTGTTTCATTGGTAAAAGAAAAAGGTGATTAAGAGTTGTATTACTTCGTTCTAGTTTGATTAGCGTCAAAATGAGAAACCTATGACTATCGCGTTCAAAACCATGCGTTCATATCACACAATTCTTCATTTAGGGATACCTTCTTATTGTTTCATTGGTGCACTAAAATTGTCAAACAAAGAGGTGATTAGGAGTCCGATAACTTCGTTCTAAGTTTGATTAGCATCAAAAGGAGCAATCCCATGACTATCGCGTTAAAAATGATGCGTACATCTCACACAAGTCTTCATTTAAGGAGACCTTCTTATTGTTTCATTGGTTCTCTAAAATTTTGAAAGAATGAGGTGATTATGAGTCTTATTACTTCGTTCTAATGTGATTAGCATCAAAAGGAGCAACCCCCTGACTATCGCGTTAAAAACGATGTGTACATCTCTCACAAGTCTTAATTTAGAAAGACCTTCTTATGGTTTCATTGGTTCTCTCAAATTGTCAAAGAAAGAGGTGATTATGAGTCCTATGAATTCGTTCTAATTTGATTAGCATCAAAAGGAGCAGCAATCCTATCACTAGTGCCTTCAAAATGATCCATACATCTCACACAAGTCTTCATTTAGGGAGACCTTCTTAATGTTTCATTAGTTCTCTCAAATTGTCAAAATATAGGTGATTATGAGTCCTATTACTTCGTTCTAGTTGAAATTTGCATCCAAAGGAGCAATCCCATCACTATCGCGTTCAAAACGATGCGTAGATCTCACATAGGTCTTCATTTAGGGAGACCATCGTATTGTTTCATTGGTTGTTTTAAATTTACAAAGAAAGAGGTGATTAAGGGTTGTATTACTTCGTTCTAGTTTGATTAGCGTCAAAATGAGAAACCCATGACTATCGCGTTCAAAACCATGCGTACTATCACACAATTCTTCATTTAGATACCTTCTTATTGTTTCATTGGTGCACTAAAATTGTCAAACAAAGAGGTGATTAGGAGTCCGATAACTTCGTTCTAAGTTTGATTAGCATCAATAGGGGCAATCCCATGACTATCGCGTTAAAAAAGATGCGTACATCTCACACAAGTCTTCATTTAAGGAGACCTTCTTATTGTTTCATTGGTTCTCTAAAATTGTGAAAGACGGAGGTGATTAAGAGTCTTATTACTTCGTTCTAATGTGATTAGCATCAAAAGGAGCAATCCCATGACTATCGCGTTAAAAACGATGTGTACATCTCACACAAGTTTTGATTTAGGAAGACCTTCTTATTGTTTCATTGGTTCTCTCAAATTGTCAAAGAAAGAGGTGATTATGAGTCCTATGAATTCGTTCTAGTTTGATTAGCATCAAAAGGAGCAGTAATTCTATCACTAGTGCCTTCAAAACGATCTGTTCATCTCACACAAGTCTTCATTTATGGAGACATTCTTAATGTTTCATTAGTTCTCTCTAATTGTCAAAATATAGGTGATTATGAGTCCTATTACCTCTTTCTAGTTGAAATTAGCATCAAAAGTAGCAATCCCATCACTATCGCGTTCAAAACGATGCGTAGATCTCACACAGGTCTTCATTTAGATAGACCTTCATATTGTTTCATTGGTTGTTTCAAATTTACAAAGAAAGAGGTGATTAAGAGTTGTATTACTTCGTTCTAGTTTAATTAGCTTCAACACGAGAAACCCATGACTATCGCGTTCAAAACCATGCGTACATATCACACAATTCTTCATTTAGGGATACCTTCTTATTGTTTCATTGGTGCACTAAAATTGTCAAAGAAAGAGGTGATTAGAAATCCTATAACTTCGTTCTAAGTTTGATTAGCATCAAAAGGTGCAATCCCATGACTATCGCGTTAAAAACGATGCGTACATCTCACACAAGTCTTCATTTAAGGAGGCTTTCTTATTTTTTCATTGGTTCTCTAAAATTATGAAAGAAGGAGGTGATTAGGAGTCTTATTACTTCGTTCTAATTTGATTAGCATCAAAAGGAGCAATCCCATGACTATCGCCTTAAAAACGATGTGTACATCTCACACAAGTCTTATTTTAGGGAGACCTTCATATTGTTTCATTGGTTCTCTCAAATTGTCAAAGAAAGAGGTGATTATGAGTCCTACGAATTCGTTCTAGTTTGATTAGCATCAAAAGGAGCAGCAATCCTATCACTAGTGCCTTCAAAACGATCCGTACATCTCACACAAGTCTTCATTTGGGGAGAACTTCTTAATGTTTCATTAGTTCTCTCAAATTGTTAAAATATAGGTGATTATGAGTCCTATTACTTCGTTCTAGTTGAAATTAGCATCAAAAGGAGCAATCACATCACTATCGCGTTCAAAACGATGCGTAGATCTCGCACAGGCCTTCATTTAGGGAGACCTTCATACTGTTTCATTGGTTGTTTCAAATTTACAAAGAAAGAGGTGATTAAGAGTTGTATTACTTCGTTCTAGTTTAATTAGCTTCGAAACGAGAAACCCATGATATCGCGTTCAAAACCATGCGTACATATCGCACAATTCTTCATTTAGGGATACCTTCTTATTGTTTCATCGGTGCACTAAAATTGACAAAGAAAGAAGTGATTAGGAGTCTTATAAATTTGTTCTAAGTTTGATTAGCATCAAAAGGAGCAATCCCATGACTATCGCGTTAAAAACGATGCGTACATCTCACACAAGTCTTCATTTAAGGAAGGCCTTCTTATTGTTTCATTGGTTCTCTAAAATTATGAAAGAAGGAGATGATTAGGAGTCTTATTACTTCGTTCTAATTTGATTAGCATCAAAAGGAGCAATCCCATGACTATCGCGTTAAAAACGATGTGCACATCTCACACAAGTCTTGATTTAGGAAGACCTTCTTATTGTTTCATTGCTACTCTCAAATTGTCAAGGGAAGAGGTGATTATGAGTCCTATTAATTCATTCTAGTTTGACTAGCATCAAAAGGAGCAGCAATCCTATCACGAGTGCCTTCAAAACAATCCGTACATCTCACACAAGTCTTCATTTATGGAGACCTTCTTAATGTTTAATTAGTTCTCTCAAATTGTCAAAATAGAGGTGATTATGAGTCCTATTAGATCGTTCTAGTTGAAATTAGCATCAAAAGGAGCAATCACATCACTATCGCATTCAAAACGATGTGTAGATCTCACACAGGTCTTCATTTAGGGAGACCTTCATATTGTTTCTCTGATTGTTTTAAATTTACAAAGAAACAGGTGATTAAGAGTTGTATTACTTCGTTCTAGTTTGATTAGCGTCAAAACGTGAAACCAATGACTATCGCGTTCAAAACCTTGCGTACATATCACATAATTCTTTATTTAGGGATACCTTTTTATTGTTTCATTGGTGCACTAAAATTGTCAAAGAAAGAGGTGATTAAGAGTCCTATAACTTCGTTCTAAGTTTGATTAGCATCAAAAGGAGCAATCCCAAGACTATTGCGTTAAAAATGATGCGTACATCTCACACAAGTCTTCATTTAAGGAGACCTTCTTATTGTTTCATTGGTTCTCTAAGGTTGTTAAAGAAGGAGGTGATTAGGAGTCTTATTACTTCGTTCTAATTTGATTAGCATCAAAAGGAGCAATCCCATGACAATCGCGTTAAAAACGATGTGTACATCTCACACAAGTCTTGTTTTAGGGAGACCTTCATATTGTTTCATTGGTTCTCTCAAATTGTCAAAGAAAGAGGTGATTATGAGTCCTACGAATTCGTTCTAGTTTGATTAGCATCAAAAGGAGCTGCAATCCTATCACTAGTGCCTTCAAAACGATCCGTACATCTCACACAAGTCTTCATTTAGTGAGAACTAATTAATGTTTCATTTGTTCTCTCAAATTGTCAAAATATAGGTGATTATGAGTCCTATTACTTCGTTCTAGTTGAAATTAGCATCAAAAGGAGAAATCCACCACTATCGCATTCAAAACGATGCGTAGATCTCACACAGGCCTTCATTTAGGGAGACCTTCATACTTTTTCATTGGTTGTTTCAAATTTACAAAGAAAGAGGTGATTAAGAGTTGTATTACTTCGTTCTAGTTTGATTAGCGTCAAAACGAGAAACCCATGACTATCACGTTCAAAACCATGCGTACTATCACACAATTCTTCATTTAGGGATACCTTCTTATTGTTTCATTGGTGCACTAAAATTGTCTAAGAAAGAGGTGATTAGGAGTCCTATAACTTCGTTCTAAGTTTGATTAGTATCAAAAGGTGCAATCCCATGACTATCGCGTTAAAAATGATGCGCATATCTCACACAAGTCTTCATTTAAGGAGACCTTCTTATTGTTTCATTGGTTCTCTAAAATTGTGAAAGAAGGAGGTGATTAGGAGTCTTATTACATCGTTCTAATGTGATTAGCATCAAAAGGAGCAATCCCATGACTATCGCGTTAAAAACGATGTGTACATCTCACACAAGTCTTGATTTAGAAAGACCTTCTTATTGTTTCATTGGTTCTCTCAAATTGTCAAAGAAAGAGGTGATTATGAGTCCTATGAATTCGTTTTAGTTTGATTAGCATCAAAAGGAGCAGCAATCCTATCACTAGTGCCTTCAAAATGATCCATACATCTCACACAAGTCTTCATTTAGGGAGACCTTCTTAATATTTCATTAGTTCTCTCAAATTGTCAAAATATAGGTGATTATGAGTCCTATTACTTCGTTCTAGTTGAAATTTGCATCAAAAGGAGCAATAGCATCACTATCGCATTCAAAACGATGCGTAGATCTCACACAGGTCTTCATTTAGGGAGTCCTTCATATTATTTCATTGGTTGTTTTAAATTTACAAAAAAAGAGGTGATTAAGAGTTGTATTTCTTCGTTCTAGTTTGATTAGCGTCAAAATGAGAAACCTATGACTATCGCGTTCAAAACCATGCGTTCATATCACACAATTCTTCATTTAGGGACACCTTCTTATTGTTTCATTGGTGCCTAAAATTGTCAAACAAAGAGGTGATTAGGAGTCCTATAACTTCGTTCTAAGTTTGATTAGCATCAAAAGGAGCAATCCCATGACCATCGCGTTAAAAACGATGCGTACATCTCACACAAGTCTTCATTTAAGGAGACCTTCTTATTGTTTCATTGGTTCTCTAAAATTGTGAAAGAAGGAGGTGATTAGGAGTCTTATTACTTCATTATAATTTGATTAGCATCAAAAGGAAAATTCCCATGACTATCGCGTTAAAAACGATGTGTACATCTCATACAAGTCTTGTTTTAGGGAGACCTTCATATTGTTTCATTGGTTCTCTAAAATTATGTCGAAGGAGGTGATTTGGAGTCTTATTACTTCGTTCTAATGTGATTAGCATCACAAGGAGCAATCCCATGACTACCGCGTTAAAAACGATGTGTACATCTCACACAAGTCTTGATTTAGAAAGACCTTCTTATTGTTTCATTGGTTCTCTCAAATTGTCAAAGAAATAGGTGATTATGAGTCCTATGAATTCGTTTTAGTTTGATTAGCATCAAAAGGAGCAGCAATCCTATCACTAGTGCCTTCAAAATGATCCATACATCTCACACAAGTCTTCATTTAGGGAGACCTTCTTAATGTTTCATTAGTTCTCTCAAATTGTCAAAATATAGGTGATTATGAGTCCTATTACTTCGTTCTAGTTGAAATTTGCATCAAAAGGAGCAATAGCATCACTATCGCATTCAAAACGATGCGTAGATCTCACACAGGTCTTCATTTAGGGAGACCTTCATATTGTTTCTTTGGTTGTTTTAAATTTACAAAGAAAGATGTGATTAAGAGTTGTATTACTTCGTTCTAGTTTGATTAGCGTCAAAATGAGAAACCTATGACTATCGCGTTCAAAACCATGCGTTCATGTCACACAATTCTTCATTTAGGGACACCTTCTAATTGTTTCATTGGTGCACTAAAATTGTCAAAGAAAGAGGTGATTAGGAGTCTTATAACTTCGTTCTAAGTTTGATTAGCATCAAAAGGAGCAATCCCATGACTATCGCGCTAAAAACGATGCGTACATCTCACACAAGTCTTCATTTAAGGAGGCCTTCTTATTGTTTCATTGGTTCTCTAAGGTTGTGAAAGAAGGAGGTGATTAGGAGTCTTATTACATCGTTCTAATGTGATTAGCATCAAAAGGAGCAATCCCATGACTATCGCGTTAAAAATGATGTGTACATCTCACACAAGTCTTGATTTAGAAAGACCTTCTTATTGTTTCATTGGTTCTCTCAAATTGTCAAAGAAAGAGGTGATTATGAGTCCTACGAATTCGTTCTAGTTTGATTAGCATCAAAAGGAGCAGTAATCCTATCACTTGTGCCTTCAAAATGATCCGTACATCTGACACAAGTCTTCATTTAGGGAAAACTTATTAATGTTTCATTAGTTCTCTCAAATTATCAAAATATAGGTGATTATGAGTCCTATTACGTTCAAAACGATGCGTAGATCTCACACAGGCCTTCATTTAGGGAGACCTTCATACTGTTTCGTTGGTTGTTTCAAATTTACAAAGAAAGAGGTGATTAAGAGTTGTATTACTTCGTTCTAGTTTGATTAGCGTCAAAACGAGAAACCCATGACTATCGCATTTAAAACCATGCGTACTATCACACAATTCTTAATTTAGGGGGGATACCTTCTTATTGTTTCATTGGTGCACTGAAATTGTCAAAGAAAGAGGTGATTAGGAGTCCTATAACTTCGTTCTAAGTTTGATTAGCATCAAAAGGTGCAATCCCATGAATATCGCGTTAAAAACGATGCGTACATCTCACACAAGTCTTCATTTAAGGAGGCCTTCTTATTGTTTCATTGGTTCTCTAAAATTGTGAAGAAGGAGGTGATTAGGAGTCTTATTATTTCGTTCTAATGTGATTAGCATCAAAAGGAGCAATCCCATGAATATCGCGTTAAAAACGATGTGTACATCTCACACAACTCTTGATTTAGGAAGACATACTTATGGTTTCATTGGTTCTCTCAAATTGTCAAAGAAAGAGGTGATTATGAGTCCTATAAATTCGTTCTAATTTGATTAGCATCAAAAGGAGCAGCAATCCTATCACTAGTGCCTTCAAAACGATCTGTTCATCTCACACAAGTCTTCATTTATGGAGAATTTCTTAATGTTTCATTAGTTCTCTATAATTGTCAAAATATAGGTTATTCTGAGTCCTATTACTTCTTTCTAGTTGAAATTAGCATCAAAAGGAGCAATCCCATCACTATCGCGCTCAAAACGATGCATAGATCTCACACAGGTCTTCATTTAGAGAGACCTTCATATTGTTTCATTGTTTGTTTCAAATTTACAAAAAAAGAGGTGATTAAGAGTTGTATTACTTCGTTTGAGTATAATTAGCTTCAAAACGAGAAACCCATGATATCGCGTTCCAAACCATGCGTACATATGGCACAATTCTTCATTTAGGGATACCTTCTTATTGTTTCATTGGTGCACTAAAATTGTCAAAGAAAGAGGTGATTAGGAGTCTTATAAATTCGTTCTAAGTTTGATTAGCATCAAAAGGAGCAATCCCATGACTATCGCGTTAAAAACGATGCGCACATCTTACACAAGTCTTCATTTAAGGAGGCCTTCATATTGTTTCACTAGTTCTCTAAAATTATGAAAGAAGGAGGTGATTAGGAGTCTTATTACTTCGTTCTAATTTGATTAGCATCAAAAGGAGCAATCCCATGACAATCGCGTTAAAAACGATGTGTACATCTCACACAAGTCTTGTTTTAGGGAGACCTTCATATTGTTTCATTGGTTCTCTCAAATTGTCAAAGAAAGAGGTGATTATGAGTCCTACGAATTCGTTCTAGTTTGATTAGCATCAAAAGGAGCAGCAATCCTATCACTAGTGCCTTCAAAACGATCCGTACATGTGACGCCCCCAAATTCTAAGACCGCCACTTGGTCTCTCGAATTCGGTTCATCACGTGCTCATGGTAATACATCACAATAATAATAACTAAATATTGCACAATCACAGCGGAAATTCTATTCTAGAATAATTTACAATGATTTATTATAATTATTCCCCCAAGTCTCGCAACCTACAGTACTTAATAGATAACATAATAATATCAATAAATGACTTATTACATAATCTAACTTAAGCTTAAACATAATCAAATCCAGTCTTACTACATTATCTTAATACAACATTAAAATATTAAAACATAAAAGAGACAAGCTAGTTGGTAGCCTTGCCCTTGCCCTTATCAATGCCCGAAGGTTCGCCATGCTCTGCCTTAACTGAAATGTTTTAGGAAAAAGCAAGAATGAGCACAAATTGCTCAGCAAGTAATATACAACAAGGGTAAATGATATAATTCTCAATTCTCGAAAGGGTATAGGAAAGTTTGATAGTTCAAGGATAGCAAGAATATCAACAGTTCTCAATAACAGTCACTAAGGACAGAATAATATCAATATGATTCAATAATAAATCAATTCAAGATTTCAAGATAACTGAATACTGAGCAGTCACTAAGGACTATGAACTTCCATAGGATTTGACAGTAATAAACTGAAAATCCAACAAAAACAGATACAACAGGTGATCAGCCTAAAGTACCCTCGTTATGCATAACAATCAATCATACTCAAGTGCGCGCGTCGGTTCTCCGACAGTTATAGTTTGTTCTTCTCAGTCATATATAAGATCCCGCACCAATCAATTGGTTTTGGGTCGCTTTTCAATAATGTAAGTCTAGCCGAATCAAATGGCATAGACACTTTCACAATATTCAAGAACAACACTAAGTTCAACATGAATAATAGCTTTAATGAAATAAGAGTTCAAGTATGCTAATTCAATTCAAACGATTAAGTAGGAAACTAGTTCGCAATATACAAAGATAGAATACTCGTATCCAAAGAGATAAGGTTTAGATACTCGCTTACGATATCCGTTAAATAAAGTAGTGCAAGGGTTTAGGATACTTGCCTTATGCGTAGTTTATTCACGTAAAGCTAGCCAACACTTTCGAATCCTATATATAATGTATTACATGCATAAGATTTTCATTAGTTAACACATCCGTTACACAACTTATTACTCAATATACATATATGTTACTATCTTAGTCACATGTCATACTTATACTCATATGGTATAAAATCAGATCACGAATCAAGTACATAGTTATAATATAAATGATATTATACCAACTCATCATGTTCAAGTAGCTATGATTCTTTGACCCATGGGCTTCCATTATATAAGTTAAACATTATCTTGTTACTTAATCATCGCCTATGCACATATATCAGTAGGGTGTAAACCATTTCTAGCAATGTAGGCATCATATAAGCTATCTGTCCAAAATCAGATTGTCAAACTGCATGGCTTCTGATTCCAGGCCGGCGCAGCTGCGCCATGGCTAAGCCTAGGTACAGCGCAGCTGCGCAGCCCTCTGGCCAAGCCAAGGCTGAGCTGTGCCTTATGGTTTCTGTCCGGTCATGCAAGCCAACAACACCACATAGCATATAAACATATTAAAAGATACTTTTATGTTTGTACAACCTTTCCTCGTTTCAATTATATGTGATATAGATTCTAAGTCAATACTTTCAATGACTAAAAGTCATTCAAGGACACGAACTCATAAGGTCTAACATGCTCGCTTTTTAAACACTTAAAATGTTCACATAACTTGTAGTAAACATGTTCATGAGTTTTCATATCACATATATGCAACTATCATTATCATTAGTTTGAAAGCATACTTTATTTACGCAAATTTGGTTTCATTACAAGTAACATAGTAGGTAAACATGAATGATACCTTAGCAAGTCTACAAGTTCTATCAAACATGTTCATAAGTATCGAAGTTCAAATCTCAATGTAACATGCCAACGTTCACGTTTAACACTTATACTTTAATTAATAAAGTTTGCTAATACGTTCTAACACGTTCATGCTATATTATGAAATTTATATACGTAAGTTAATGTGTCCGATATGTATGTCAAGGCCATAGAAACATATTCGAAAATCAGAATATATATGATCTTTATATGTCAAGGTTTGCCTTTAAAACTTATATTTTCGTTAGAAATGAGCACTAGTTAGGTTCACATGTCCATATTATATCATGGAACCAATATAGACAAGCTAACATGCACTTCATGTGTTTCTAAGTCATACTATTATGTTCGCAAGGTCAGAATATCAACATGGCATGTACATATATCAAAGTTCATTTATAAACTCTAAGTTTGCTTCAACACTATAAGTCTTCACCAATCATGCATAAAACATGTTTGCGCTATCTCCACGTACTCATATAGGCATGCTACTTATGTTCTTAAACTTGTTCTAAAGTGTTATTATAAGTTAGCATGTAACAGTCTGGATCAAAAGCAGAATCTGGAATCAGTGACCGGCGCAGCTGCGCAGTGCCCCAGTTCAAAACTGGCGCAGCTGCGCAGGGCCTAATCCACCAAAACGCAAGCCTAGCACTGGCGCAGCTGCGCAGCACCCTAGTATAACCAGGGCGCAGCTGCGCCGTTACCTGTACAGAGCTAGAAGCTCCTGGTTCGGCAGACAGCAACCCAATTCATAAATTCATTCACGAAAACAATCACATTGTATTCCAACATGCTTATAAGTCTATTATAACAACTAAACAAGCTTTCTATAATCCATGTGGCATGTTTTGCACCCATAATCAAGAAATGAAATTTTGACAGTAAATAGAAATGGAGTTTTGACAGAAATGAAAATGAAGACAGGGAATGGAATTATACCTTCGAAGCACGAATTAAACTTGCTAATGCTGCTATAGGATTCTCTACTAACACTGATATATAAGGCTCTCACTCAACACTCTAGCAATTTTCAGCAATTGATATGTGAAGAAGAAGAGTTCCTATTTGTAGAGAAATCCTTACACAGGCAATGAGATTATACCACAAATCAAACCAACGTAAATTTGAATTGTATAGAGGTTAATGGAGAGTTGGTGATTAGTTGGTGGAACTCATTATCAATACCACTCCCTTGTTCATTATGATAGCTAGAATGTGCTGAGTTTGAGGATATAGGAGTAGGATAGCTTCATGTGTATTCACGTGAAGAGCAAATGGGACACTTAAAATGAGACAATTGATTTAACTTCTCAGCATTTGCAAATACTACACTTGTATACACACACCATATACTTATGTTATATATTATATGTACTCTTAGGTTATAATTTAAATCACAATGTACTTCACATAATGTAATAAGTGTAATTTACACACATATAATCCATGTACGTTTATCTTACTGATATAATACAATCGGATACTACCACATTACATTATATCATATATTATTAAATTGTATTAATCAACAATTATTTATAATATATCCATGATACATTATTTTACTGTATACACACTCACCTTGTCACATAGGCATTATCATGTATTCCTAACATATAGTTTTAATATAACATAATCACTTATGCTTCATGTAATATATGGTTTCTATGTGTAATATATTCGCATTGCATTATATAACATAGTTTATGTATATACATGCATGGTCACACTTAAGTGTCTCTCTACACTATATAGTATAGTTGTATTCCATATACTTTATATATTCAAGTATTGCACATTTGTACATATCAATTAATATAATCTTATTATATTAATCACTCACTTATTTGTTTTATTATTCATAATGTCACATAAATAGACTATTTATCTCGTTGATTAATTAACAATAATATTAATTAATTTATTCCTCATTGATTATTAATTACACCAAATTAATAATCATAGGATTAATTATCACATTAACAAATATAAATCTCAGCACAATTATAAACAAGTGGTTTATTATTATTATATTTCTTGCAATAATAATAATCACATATTATTAATCAACCACAGTTAATATCTCACAACAATCAATTAATATCCTCTAATAACAATTAACAATTAATATAGATTAATTGTTCACTTAAAAATTATTCGTCAATTAATATAATTATTAATATTTCCCATCACTGTGCCACACTAGGCTCTCAACGAGTTTATCACAAACTCTACATTTTTCTCAATTGTCATAAATATTCAATTTAATATAATTGAATTTATCATTCTCATAATACAAAATTCAAATAAATTCTCATTTCCATTAATATATTTATTTAATAATATATGGAAATTCTCGGGTATTACATCCTCCCCCCCTTATAAAAATTCCGTCCCGGAATTGCTACAAGGTTGCACAAATAAATGGGGATAATCCCTCATTATCCTACCTTCTAATTCCCACGTTGCCTCCTCGACATCGTGGTTACGCCAAAGTACCTTTACAGACGAAATAACTTTATTTCTCAAAGTTTGTTCTTTCCTATCTAATATCTGGACAGGAATTTCTTCATACGCCAAGTTCTTCTCCACTTGAATGGGCTCGTAAGAAATTATGTGCTTGTAGTCAGCCTTGTACGGTCGCAACACGGAAATGTGAAACACGTTGTGGATGTGCTCCAGTTCGGGTGGCAACGCAATTTTGTATGCCACTTCGCCCACTCGCTTCAGTATCTCGAACGGTCCTATGAATCTTGGACTCAATTTTCCTTTCTTGCCGAAATGGATTTTTCCCTTCCATGGAGATACTTTCAAGAATACAAAACTGCCGACTTTGAAGTCTCGGTCCTGCCGATGCAAATCTGCGTATTTCTTCTGGCGATCTTGAGCTGCTAATAATCTGGCTCTTATCACTGTCACCACGTCTGCGGTTTGTTGAACTAATTCTGGTCCGAGTATTCGTCGTTCTCCGACTTCGTCCCAACATAATGGCGTTCTGCATTTTCTCCCGTAAAGAGCTTCATACGGTGGCATGCCGATACTCGCATGGTAACTATTATTATACGCAAATTCGACTAAGGGTAGGTGGTCGTCCCAATTTCCCTTAAAATCCATCACGCAAGTCCTAAGCATGTCCTCCAGCGTTTGTATTGTTCGCTCACTTTGTCCGTCTGTTTGAGGATGATAAGCTGTACTCAACCTCAACTGCGTTCCCATTCTTTCTTGCAAGCTCTTCCAAAAATTGGACGTGAAGCGCGGATCTCGATCAGAGACAATTGACACCGGCACTCCATGTCGTGAAATAATTTCTTTTACATATAGGCTTGCTAATTGGTTCAAATTGTAGCGGATCTTGATTGGTAGAAAGTGTGCGGTCTTCGTTAGTCGATCCACGATAACCCAAATAGCATCATAACCTTTCTGTGTAACTGGAAGTCCTACCACGAAGTCCATGGTAATATGCTCCCATTTCCATTCTGGTATTTCTAACGGTTGTAGTAAACCACTTGGCCGCTGATGCTCTGCTTTAACGCGTTGGCAAGTCAAGCATCTACTGACGCACTCCGCGACTTCCCGTTTCAAATTGGGCCACCAAAAATGTTGCCTTAGATCTTGGTACATCTTTGTGCCTCCTGGATGAACGGAATATGTCGTATTATGTGCCTCAAGCAAAATCTCTTCCCTCAACTCGGTTACCGCTGGTACCCACACTCTCCCTTCAAATCTCAAAATACCGTCTTTATCCATTCGAAATTTTTCTTCCTCATTTTCTGTGATCCTCTTTCGGATTTTCTCACACTCTTCATCCTTTTCTTGAGCTTCCTTTACTCTATCCAACAACGTCGGACAAGCTTCCATTACAATCAACTTCTCACCAGACTTTTCTGGTCCTTTCACTTCTATCTCCAATTTCTCCATTTCTCTTATCAATTCCTCCTGAGTCGTCAAATTAAACAACTTCTCCCTTCCTTTCCTGCTCAGAGCGTCGGCAACCACATTTGCCTTTCCCGGGTGATAAAGAATATCGCAGTCATAGTCTTTGATTAATTCTAACCACCTTCTCTGCCGCATGTTTAACTCCTTCTGTGTGAAGATATATTTCAGACTCTTGTGGTCCGTGTATATCTCACATTTTTCTCCGTATAGATAATGTCTCCATATCTTTAACGCAAAAACTACTGCCGCTAACTCTAAGTCGTGAGTAGGGTATCGTTTTTCGTAATCCTTTAATTGTCGTGATGCATATGCAATGACCTTGCCGTGCTGCATAAGCACACAGCCAAGTCCCTTGTGCGATGCATCACTATACACCACAAAATTTCCCGCATCATCTGGTAATGATAACACAGGTGCTTCGCTCAATCTCCTTTTCAGTTCTTGAAAACTTTCTTCGCATTTGTCGGTCCATACAAATTTCACCGTCTTTCTAGTCAAATTGGTCAACGGGGTTGCTATCTTAGAAAAATCTTGGATAAATCTCCGATAGTACCCAGCTAACCCTAAGAAGCTTCTCACCTCTGTCGGTGTCTTCGGTTGTTCCCAATTACTTACTGCTTCAACCTTCGCAGGGTCTACAGAGATTCCATTCTTATCCACCACGTGGCCTAAGAATTGAACCTTCTCCATCCAAAATTCGCACTTAGAAAATTTTGCATACATCTTCTCCTTCCTTAGTGCCTCCAAAATAATCTTTAGATGTTCGGCGTGTTCTTCCTCTGTCTTTGAGTAGATCAAAATGTCGTCGATAAAAACCACTACAAATTTATCCAAGTATGGCTTGAAAACTCGGTTCATCAAGTCCATAAATGCTGCCGGAGCATTAGTCAATCCGAATGACATTACCAAAAACTCGTAGTGTCCATAACGGGTTCGAAACGCAGTCTTTGGTATGTCCTCATCCCTCACTTTCAGTTGATGATATCCTGTTCGTAGGTCGATCTTCGAGAAACACTTTGCTCCCTTCAGTTGATCAAACAAGTCGTCTATCCTCGGTAGCGGATATCGGTTCTTGATCGTTACTCTGTTCAATTCTCGATAATCGATACAGAGTCTCATCGATCCGTCCTTCTTCTTAACGAATAGCACTGGTGCTCCCCAAGGAGAAACACTCGGTCGAATGTAACCCTTATCCAACAACTCTTGCAATTGTATCATCAATTCCTTCATTTCTACTGGTGCCATACGATATGGAGCTTTTGAAATCGGTGCCGTTCCCGGTGCTAAGTCTATTACGAATTCGATTTCTCTGTCTGGCGGAAGACCAGGCAGATCGTCCGAAAACACGTCTTGAAATTCATTAACTACGTATATATCCTTAATTTCTACTCCCTTTTTCCGAGTATCAACGATGTAAGCTAAATATCCTACACATCCTTTCCTTAACAATTTCTTGGCCTGCATCATCGTAACGCAACACGATTGTTTAAGCGATGAGCTACCATAAAACACTACCTTAGACTTACTCGGAGTCTGAAGGTTCACACATTTGTTCTGACAGTCAATTATCGCCGCATGGTTATACAACCAATCCATTCCTAGTATCACATCAAATTCTCCCAATCTAATAGGAATCAAGTCTACGCTCAGTTCATGTTTACTAATATTTGCGTGACAATTTCGATAAACGTATTCTACAGGGATCACTTCCTTATTAGCAACTTCTATGACCAAAGGATTTTCTAATCGTTCACGGGGTGTACTAAGTCTACTAGCAAATTCTTCAGATACAAAAGAACAGGTGGCACCCGAATCAAATAATACATAAGCATTTATATCATTGATTGGGATTATACCTGACACCACGTCCTTCGCAGCCACTGCGTCTTGGACGGTCATGTTAAAGGTTCTGGCGGTTGGGCGGTTGGATTGTGCCGGTCCACCGATCATCAGCTTGTTGCCTCCTTGCTGATTACTACCCCCCCCACTTCCCTTCTTTGGGTAGTCCTTAATTCGGTGCTCCGTCGAGCCACACGCAAAGCATCCTTGTATCTTTTTCGGTTTCAAACAGTTGGGCGAGATGTGCCCTTCCTGTCCGCAGTTGTAGCAAGTGCCACGTCCCTTCCAGCACTCGCCCTGGTGATTCTTCCCACACTTCGGGCATCCTTCAGCCCTCTTCTTGAAACCTCCACGAAAATTCCCTGATTGATTATTATTGTTGTTTTTGTTGTTGTTGTTGTTCTCCCACTTTCTCTTTCCCAAGTTGCTTCCTCCGCTACTGCTTCCTCCCGTACGATTCTCTCCTCCAGTATTCTTTCCTTTCTTTTCTTTGTTATACAGACTTAAGGCCTCACTGCCGCCTTCCGCAATGATTGCCTTCTCCAGTAATGTTGCAAAGGAATCAATTTGAAGAACTGATACCTTATTGAACAGCCATGGCTTCAACCCTTGTTCAAAGCGTCTAGCCTTCCTCTCTTCATCACCAACTTGGTGCTCCGCAAATCGCGCTAGCTCGTTAAACCTAGCCGCGTACTGCACCACCGTCATCTCACCTTGTTTTAACTCTAGGAATTTCACCTCCATCCTATTCTTCATACTCTTCGGAAAGTAATTCTCGAAGAACAGTGTCTTAAACTTATCCCAAGCTATTATCCCTTCTCCAGCTCTTTGTTGATTAGCCTCCCACCAGTAGTTCGCTTCTCCCCTCATCATGTACGTGGCAAACACCGTCTTCTGATCTTCGCCTACGCTAGCTATAATGAAAGCTTTTTCGATCTCTTTGATCCACGTTTGTGCGACGATTGGGTCGGTAGTTCCCTCGAACTCCGGGGGTCCTACACTCTTAAAGTCTTTAAAGGTTGTTACTGGCACAGTTTGAGGGTTCGGGCGAACGGGTTCATTGTTCCTTCCCCTTAAGGCTTCTCCTAACAAGTCTACCAGTTTCTGGATCGGGTCTACTTGTTCTCTCTCATTGTTAACAGATTCTTCGGGTGCTGTCAATCTACGTCTGGGCGGCATTATCTGCATCACAATTTTTCATTTATTATTATTCAAGTATATCACTTAAGTATTTCTTTTAATACTAAAAGAATAAATTTATAACACGTTTCTAAAATCAACTCCATTTATATTCATATGCCATTTCATTTTCATTACATGATTTTCCTAGCATACTGCTATAAATGTTATCACATATATCCCCTAATATCACAAAAGACGGGGAATATACCAACCTACTACCATACTACCCCTCTAACAAAAAGCTAACTCGGGGTTTACATCATCATCCCACATCTTACACAAAAGATCGGGATTACAACATAGTATATACAATACATGAAGACACAACTAGTACCACCACTAGACTGACTAAGGAAATCTCATCCCATCATCCCGCGCTCCACTGCGCTCTTGTACTCCAACTGTGCTATATACGCAAACAGCTCTCGGCTCAAGGTATGTAGAGTCTGTCCCTGTTCTGCCGGGTAGTGGTACACACCATCAATCACCCTCTCAAAAGCTGAACGGAACACATACCCCATCTTGTTCATCTTTCTCTTCTTGCACCTGACCTCGTCCTCAAGGTCGTCGGCTCTCTCATTGGACGCTTCCCACTTCTCCTCGAAGTGTAACCTATCCATCACCTCCAACTCTAGCTGAGTACGGAGTGCCTCTTTCTCAGTCTTCTCACTCAGCTCCCTCTGCTCAACCTCTTCTAGCTTCTCTGCCAAATCTACATTCCTAGCCACTGACCTGTGAAATAGAGTCCCCATTTGGATCCCTGCCTCCCTACGGTAGGCAATCTCCACCTCTAACTCTTGCATAGCCAGCTTCCTCTGGTGGTCCTCGTCCCTCAGCTTCTGGAACTCAGACTCTCTCTCGTGGGCCTCTGCCTCCAGCTCCTGAACTCTACAGTCTAACTCTAGAATACGCTCCTCGTACTCGCCTAACATCTGTTCCTCTATAGTAGCCTCATCAGAGTCCTCTACTGGCTCATCCTCCATCGGCTCCTCCTCTGGATCAGTCTCTATCTCAATCTCGATCTCATCCTCATCATCAAACTCGGATGGTGCAACTGCCTGCACTGGCACAGCCTCTAGAGGTGCCTCGTATACTACATGTATATCTCTGGGCTCCTCCTCTGCTACTCTACTAGTTACACCTGTGTCTGTCATCCTACAATCACAAACACAAGGCAAACAAACAGCAACTCCATTAGAATGTTAAATAAAACATAAGTTCATTGTATAGAATGAAGTTACATTTCATAACAGACTAAGTCTCTCAAGGAAAACTCTACATGAGTTTTATCTCCTTCCTAACTTCTAAGTTCGCCTAAGTTATAGTCTAAGGACACTCGTTCCTAAGGTTTATAACTACAGCTTTGATACCAACCTGTGACGCCCCCAAATTCTAAGACCGCCACTTGGTCTCTCGAATTCGGTTCATCACGTGCTCATGGTAATACATCACAATAATAATAACTAAATATTGCACAATCACAGCGGAAATTCTATTCTAGAATAATTTACAATGATTTATTATAATTATTCCCCCAAGTCTCGCAACCTACAGTACTTAATAGATAACATAATAATATCAATAAATGACTTATTACATAATCTAACTTAAGCTTAAACATAATCAAATCCAGTCTTACTACATTATCTTAATACAACATTAAAATATTAAAACATAAAAGAGACAAGCTAGTTGGTAGCCTTGCCCTTGCCCTTATCAATGCCCGAAGGTTCGCCATGCTCTGCCTTAACTGAAATGTTTTAGGAAAAAGCAAGAATGAGCACAAATTGCTCAGCAAGTAATATACAACAAGGGTAAATGATATAATTCTCAATTCTCGAAAGGGTATAGGAAAGTTTGATAGTTCAAGGATAGCAAGAATATCAACAGTTCTCAATAACAGTCACTAAGGACAGAATAATATCAATATGATTCAATAATAAATCAATTCAAGATTTCAAGATAACTGAATACTGAGCAGTCACTAAGGACTATGAACTTCCATAGGATTTGACAGTAATAAACTGAAAATCCAACAAAAACAGATACAACAGGTGATCAGCCTAAAGTACCCTCGTTATGCATAACAATCAATCATACTCAAGTGCGCGCGTCGGTTCTCCGACAGTTATAGTTTGTTCTTCTCAGTCATATATAAGATCCCGCACCAATCAATTGGTTTTGGGTCGCTTTTCAATAATGTAAGTCTAGCCGAATCAAATGGCATAGACACTTTCACAATATTCAAGAACAACACTAAGTTCAACATGAATAATAGCTTTAATGAAATAAGAGTTCAAGTATGCTAATTCAATTCAAACGATTAAGTAGGAAACTAGTTCGCAATATACAAAGATAGAATACTCGTATCCAAAGAGATAAGGTTTAGATACTCGCTTACGATATCCGTTAAATAAAGTAGTGCAAGGGTTTAGGATACTTGCCTTATGCGTAGTTTATTCACGTAAAGCTAGCCAACACTTTCGAATCCTATATATAATGTATTACATGCATAAGATTTTCATTAGTTAACACATCCGTTACACAACTTATTACTCAATATACATATATGTTACTATCTTAGTCACATGTCATACTTATACTCATATGGTATAAAATCAGATCACGAATCAAGTACATAGTTATAATATAAATGATATTATACCAACTCATCATGTTCAAGTAGCTATGATTCTTTGACCCATGGGCTTCCATTATATAAGTTAAACATTATCTTGTTACTTAATCATCGCCTATGCACATATATCAGTAGGGTGTAAACCATTTCTAGCAATGTAGGCATCATATAAGCTATCTGTCCAAAATCAGATTGTCAAACTGCATGGCTTCTGATTCCAGGCCGGCGCAGCTGCGCCATGGCTAAGCCTAGGTACAGCGCAGCTGCACAGCCCTCTGGCCAAGCCAAGGCTGAGCTGTGCCTTATGGTTTCTGTCCGGTCATGCAAGCCAACAACACCACATAGCATATAAACATATTAAAAGATACTTTTATGTTTGTACAACCTTTCCTCGTTTCAATTATATGTGATATAGATTCTAAGTCAATACTTTCAATGACTAAAAGTCATTCAAGGACACGAACTCATAAGGTCTAACATGCTCGCTTTTTAAACACTTAAAATGTTCACATAACTTGTAGTAAACATGTTCATGAGTTTTCATATCACATATATGCAACTATCATTATCATTAGTTTGAAAGCATACTTTATTTACGCAAATTTGGTTTCATTACAAGTAACATAGTAGGTAAACATGAATGATACCTTAGCAAGTCTACAAGTTCTATCAAACATGTTCATAAGTATCGAAGTTCAAATCTCAATGTAACATGCCAACGTTCACGTTTAACACTTATACTTTAATTAATAAAGTTTGCTAATACGTTCTAACACGTTCATGCTATATTATGAAATTTATATACGTAAGTTAATGTGTCCGATATGTATGTCAAGGCCATAGAAACATATTCGAAAATCAGAATATATATATGATCTTTATATGTCAAGGTTTGCCTTTAAAACTTATATTTTCGTTAGAAATGAGCACTAGTTAGGTTCACATGTCCATATTATATCATGGAACCAATATAGACAAGCTAACATGCACTTCATGTGTTTCTAAGTCATACTATTATGTTCGCAAGGTCAGAATATCAACATGGCATGTACATATATCAAAGTTCATTTATAAACTCTAAGTTTGCTTCAACACTATAAGTCTTCACCAATCATGCATAAAACATGTTTGCGCTATCTCCACGTACTCATATAGGCATGCTACTTATGTTCTTAAACTTGTTCTAAAGTGTTATTATAAGTTAGCATGTAACAGTCTGGATCAAAAGCAGAATCTGGAATCAGTGACCGGCGCAGCTGCGCAGTGCCCCAGTTCAAAACTGGCGCAGCTGCGCAGGGCCTAATCCACCAGAACGCAAGCCTAGCACTGGCGCAGCTGCGCAGCACCCTAGTATAACCAGGGCGCAGCTGCGCCGTTACCTGTACAGAGCTAGAAGCTCCTGGTTCGGCAGACAGCAACCCAATTCATAAAATTCATTCACGAAAACAATCACATTGTATTCCAACATGCTTATAAGTCTATTATAACAACTAAACAAGCTTTCTATAATCCATGTGGCATGTTTTGCACCCATAATCAAGAAATGAAATTTTGACAGTAAACAGAAATGGAGTTTTGACAGAAATGAAAATGAAGACAGGGAATGGAATTATACCTTCGAAGCACGAATTAAACTTGCTAATGCTGCTATAGGATTCTCTACTAACACTGATATATAAGGCTCTCACTCAACACTCTAGCAATTTTCAGCAATTGATATGTGAAGAAGAAGAGTTCCTATTTGTAGAGAAATCCTTACACAGGCAATGAGATTATACCACAAATCAAACCAACGTAAATTTGAATTGTATAGAGGTTAATGGAGAGTTGGTGATTAGTTGGTGGAACTCATTATCAATACCACTCCCTTGTTCATTATGATAGCTAGAATGTGCTGAGTTTGAGGATATAGGAGTAGGATAGCTTCATGTGTATTCACGTGAAGAGCAAATGGGACACTTAAAATGAGACAATTGATTTAACTTCTCAGCATTTGCAAATACTACACTTGTATACACACACCATATACTTATGTTATATATTATATGTACTCTTAGGTTATAATTTAAATCACAATGTACTTCACATAATGTAATAAGTGTAATTTACACACATATAATCCATGTACGTTTATCTTACTGATATAATACAATCGGATACTACCACATTACATTATATCATATATTATTAAATTGTATTAATCAACAATTATTTATAATATATCCATGATACATTATTTTACTGTATACACACTCACCTTGTCACATAGGCATTATCATGTATTCCTAACATATAGTTTTAATATAACATAATCACTTATGCTTCATGTAATATATGGTTTCTATGTGTAATATATTCGCATTGCATTATATAACATAGTTTATGTATATACATGCATGGTCACACTTAAGTGTCTCTCTACACTATATAATATAGTTGTATTCCATATACTTTATATATTCAAGTATTGCACATTTGTACATATCAATTAATATAATCTTATTATATTAATCACTCACTTATTTGTTTTATTATTCATAATGTCACATAAATAGACTATTTATCTCGTTGATTAATTAACAATAATATTAATTAATTTATTCCTCATTGATTATTAATTACACCAAATTAATAATCATAGGATTAATTATCACATTAACAAATATAAATCTCAGCACAATTATAAACAAGTGGTTTATTATTATTATATTTCTTGCAATAATAATAATCACATATTATTAATCAACCACAGTTAATATCTCACAACAATCAATTAATATCCTCTAATAACAATTAACAATTAATATAGATTAATTGTTCACTTAAAAATTATTCGTCAATTAATATAATTATTAATATTTCCCATCACTGTGCCACACTAGGCTCTCAACGAGTTTATCACAAACTCTACATTTTTCTCAATTGTCATAAATATTCAATTTAATATAATTGAATTTATCATTCTCATAATACAAAATTCAAATAAATTCTCATTTCCATTAATATATTTATTTAATAATATATGGAAATTCTCGGGTATTACAGTACATCTCACACAAGTCTTCATTTAGGGAGAACTTCTTAATGTTTCATTTGTTCTCTCAAATTGTCAAAATATAGGTGATTATGAGTCATATTACTTCGTTCTAGTTTAAATTAGCATCAAAAGGAGCAATCCATCACTATCGCGTTTAAAACGATGCATAGATCTCACACTGGCCTTCATTTAGGGAGACCTTCATACTGTTTCGTTGGTTGTTTCAAATTTACAAAGAAAGAGGTGATTAAGAGTTGTATTACTTCGTTCTAGTTTGATTAGCGTCAAAACGAGAAACCCATGACTATCGCGTTCAAAACCTTGCGTACTATCACACAATTCTTCATTTAGGGATACCTTCTTATTGTTTCATTGGTGCACTAAAATTGTCTAAGAAAGAGGTGATTAGGAGTCCTATAACTTCGTTCTAAGTTTGATTAGCATCAAAAGGTGCAATCCCATGACTATCGCGTTAAAAATGATGCGTATATCTCACACAAGTCTTCATTTAAGGAGACCTTCTTATTGTTTCATTGGTTCTCTAAAATTGTGAAAAAAGGAGGTGATTAGGAGTCTTATTACTTCGTTCTAATGTGATTAGCATCAAAAGGAGCAATCCCATGACTATCGCGTTAAAAACGATGTGTACATCTCACACAAGTCTTGATTTAGAAAGACCTTCTTATGGTTTCATTGGTTCTCTCAAATTGTCAAAGACAGAGGTGATTATGAGTCCTATGAATTCGTTCTAGTTTGATTAGCATCAAAAGGAGCAGCAATCCTATCACTAGTTCCTTCAAAAAGATCCGTACATCTCACACAAGTCTTCATTGAGGGAGACCTTCTTAATGTTTCATTAGTTGTCTCAAATTGTCAAAATATAGGTGATTATGAGTCCTATTACTTCGTTCTAGTTGAAATTAGCATCAAAAGGAGCAATCACATCACTATCACATTAAAAACGATGCGTAGATCTCACACAGGTCTTCATTTAGGGAGACCTTCATATTGTTTGATTGGTTGTTTTAAATTTACAAAGAAAGAGGTGATAAAGAGTTGTATTACTTCGTTCTAGTTTGATTAGCGTCAAAATGAGAAACCTATGACTATCGCGTTCAAAACCATGCGTTCATATCACACAATTCTTCATTTAGGGATACCTTCTTATTGTTTCATTGGTGAACTAAAATTGTCAAACAAAGAGGTGATTAGGAGTCCGATAACTTCGTTCTAAGTTTGATTAGCATCAAAAGGAGCAATCCCATGACTATCGCGTTAAAAAAGATGCGTACATCTCACACAAGTCTTCATTTAAGGAGACCTTCTTATTGTTTCATTGGTTCTCTAAAATTGTGAAGAAGGAGGTGATTAGGAGTTTTATTACTTCGTTCTAATGTGATTAGCATCAAAAGGAGCAATCCCATGACTATCGCGTTAAAAACGATGTGTACATCTCACACAATTCTTGATTTAGGAAGACCTTCTTATGGTTTCATTGGTTCTCTCAATTTGTCAAAGAAATAGGTGATTATGAGTCCTATGAATTCGTTCTAGTTTGATTAGCATCAAAAGGAGCAGCAATCCTATCACTAGTGCCTTCAAAATGATCCGTACATCTCACACAAGTCTTCATTTAGGGAGAACTTCTTAATGTTTCATTAGTTCTCTCAAATTGTCAAAATATAGGTGATTATGAGTCCTATTACTTCGTTCTAGTTAAAATTTGCATCAAAAGGAGCAATAGCATCACTATCGCGTTCAAAACGATGCGTCGATCTCACACAGGTCTTCATTTAAGGAGACCTTCATATTGTTTCATTGGTTGTTTTAAATTTACAAAGAAAGAGGTGATTAAGAGTTGTATTTCTTCGTTCTAGTTTGATTAGCGTCAAAATGAGAAACCTATGACTATCGCGTTCAAAACCATGCGTTAATATCACATAATTCTTCATTTAGGGATACCTTCTTATTGTTTCATTGGTGCACTAAAATTGTCAAACAAAGAGGTGATTAGGAGTCCTATAACATCGTTCTAAGTTTTTTTAGCTTCAAAAGGAGCAATCCCATGACTATCGCGTTAAAAACGATGCGTACATCTCACACAAGTCTTCATTCAAGGAGACCTTCTTATTGTTTCATTGGTTCTCTAAAATTGTGAAGAAAGAGGTGATTAGGAGTCTTATTACTTCGTTCTAATGTGATTAGCATCAAAAGGAGCAATCCCATGACTATCGCATTAAAAACGATGTGTACATCTCACACAAGTCTTGATTTAGGAAGACCTTCTTATGGTTTCATTGGTTCTCTCAAATTGTCAAAGACAGAGGTGATTATGAGTCCTATGAATTCGTTCTAGTTTGATTAGCATCAAAAGGAGCAGCAATCCTATCACTAGTGCCTTCAAAACGATCCGTACATCTCACACAAGTCTTCATTTAGGGAGACCTTCTTAATGTTTCATTAGTTCTCTCAAATTGTCACAATATAGGTGATTATTAGTCCTATTACTTCGTTCTAGTTGAAATTAGCATCAAAAGGAGCAATCACATCACTATCGCGTTCAAAACGATGCGTAGATCTCTTACAGGTCTTCATTTAGGGAGACCTTCATATTGTTTCATTGGTTGTTTTAAATTTACAAAGAAAGAGGTGATTCAGAGCTGTATTACTTCGTTCTAGTTTGATTAGCGTCAAAATGAGAAACCTATGACTATCGCGTTCAAAACCATGCGTTCATATCACACAATTCTTCATTTAGGGAAACCTTCTTATTGTTTCAGTGGTGCACTAAAATTGTCAAAGAAAGAGGTGATTAGGAGTCTTATAACTTCGTTCTAAGTTTGATTAGCAACAAAAGGAGCAATCCCATGACTATCGCGTTAAAAACGATGCGTACATCTCACACAAGTCTTCATTTAAGGAGGCCTTCTTATTGTTTCATTGGTTCTCTAAAATTATGAAGGAAGGAGGTGATTAGGAGTCTTATTACTTCGTTCTAATTTGATTAGCATCAAAAGGAGCAATCCCATGACTATCGCATTAAAAACGATGTGTACATCTCACACAAGTCTTGTTTTAAGGAGACCTTCATATTGTTTCATTGGTTCTCTCAAATTGTCAAAGAAAGAGGTGATTATGAGTCCTACGAATTTGTTCTAGTTTGATTAGCATCAAAAGTAGCAGTAATCCTATCACTAGTGCCTTCAAAACGATCCGTACATCTCACACAAGTCTTCATTTAGGGAGAACTTCTTAATGTTTCATTAGTTCTCTCAAATTATCAAAATATAGGTGATTATGAGTCCTATTACGTTCAAAACAATGTGTAGATCTCACACAGGCCTTCATTTAGGGACACCTTTATACTGTTTCGTTGGTTGTTTCAAATTTACAAAGAAAGAGGTGATTAAGAGTTGTATTACTTCGTTCTAGTTTGATTAGCGTCAAAACGAGAAACCCATGACTATCACGTTCAAAACCATGCGTACTATCACACAATTCTTCATTTAGGGATACCTTCTTATTGTTTCATTGGTGCACTAAAATTGTCTAAGAAAGAGGTGATTAGGAGTCCTATAACTTCGTTCTAAGTTTGATTAGTATCAAAAGGTGCAATCCCATGACTATCGCGTTAAAAATGATGCGCATATCTCACACAAGTCTTCATTTAAGGAGACCTTCTTATTGTTTCATTGGTTCTCTAAAATTGTGAAAGAAGGAGGTGATTAGGAGTCTTATTACATCGTTCTAATGTGATTAGCATCAAAAGGAGCAATCCCATGACTATCGCGTTAAAAACGATGTGTACATCTCACACAAGTCTTGATTTAGAAAGACCTTCTTATTGTTTCATTGGTTCTCTCAAATTGTCAAAAACAGAGGTGATTATGAGTCCTATGAATTCGTTCTAGTTTGATTAGCATCAAAAGGAGCAGCAATCCTATCACTAGTTCCTTCAAAACGATCCGTACATCTCACACAAGTCTTCATTTATGGAGACCTTCTTAATGTTTCATTAGTTCTCTCAAAGTGTCAAAATATAGGTGATTATGAGTCCTATTACTTCGTTCTAGTTGAAATTAGCATCAAAAGGAGCAATCACATCACTATCGCGTTGAAAATGATGCGTAGATCTCACACAGGTCTTCATTTAAGGAGACCTTCATATTGTTTCATTGGTTGTTTTAAATTTACAAAGAAAGATGTGATTAAGAGTTGTATTACTTTGTTCTAGTTTGATTAGCGTCAAAATGAGAAACCTATGACTATCACGTTCAAAACCATGCGTTCATATCACACAATTCTTCATTTAGGGATACCTTCTTATTGTTTCATTGGTGCACTAAAATTGTCAAACAAAGAGGTGATTAGGAGTCCAATAACTTCGTTCTAAGTTTGATTAGCATCAAAATGAGCAATCCCATAACTATCGCATTAAAAAAGATGCGTACATCTCACACAAGTCTTTATTTAAGGAGACCTTCTTATTGTTTCATTGGTTCTCTAAAATTGTGAAGAAGGAGGTGATTAGGAGTCTTATTACTTCGTTCTAATGTGATTAGCATCAAAAGGAGCAATCCCGTGACTATCGCGTTAAAAACGATGTGTACATCTCACACAAGTCCTGATTTAGGAAGACCTTCTTATGGTTTCATTGGTTCTCTCAAATTGTCAAAGAAAAAGGTGATTATGAGTCTTATGAATTCGTTCTAGTTTGATTAGCATCAAAAGGAGCAGTAATCCTATCACTAGTGCCTTCAAAACGATCCGTACATCTCACACAAGTCTTCTTTTAGGGAGACCTTCTTAATGTTTCATTTGTTCTCTCAAATTGTCAAAATATAGGTGATTATGAGTCCTATTACATTGTTCTAGTTGAAATTTGCATCAAAAGGAGCAAGCCCATCACTATCGCGTTCAAAACGATGCGTAGATCTCACACAGGTCTTCATTTAGGGAGACCTTCATATTGTTTCATTGGTTGTTTCAAATTTACAAAGAAAGAGGTGATTAAGAGTTGTATTTCTTCGTTCTAGTTTGATTAGCGTCAAAATGAGAAACCCATGACTATCGCGTTCAAAACCATGCGTACTATCACACAATTCTTCATTTAGATACCTTCTTATTGTTTCATCGGTGCACTAAAATTGTCAAAAAAAGAGGTGATTAGGAGTCCTATAACTTCGTTCTAAGTTTGATTAGCATCAAAAGGAGCAATCCCATGACAATCGCGTAAAAAACGATGCGTACATCTCACACAAGTCTTCATTTAAGGAGACCTTCTTATTGTTTCATTGGTTCTCTAAAATTGTGAAAGAAGGAGGTGATTAGGAGTCTTATTACTTCGTTCTAATTTGATTAGCATCAAAAGGAACAATCCCATGACTATCGCGTTAAAAACGATGTGTACATCTCACACAAGTCTTGATTTAGAAAGACCTTCTTTTTGTTTCATTGGTTCTCTCAAATTGTCAAAGAAAGTGGTGATTATGAGTCCTATGAATTCGTTCTAGTTTGATTAGCATCAAAAGGAGCAGCAATCCTATCACTAGTGCCTTCAAAACGATCTGTTCATCTCACACAAGTCTTCATTTATGGAGACATTCTTAATGTTTCATTAGTTCTCTCTAATTGTCAAAATATAGGTGATTATGAGTCCTATTACTTCTTTCTAGTTGAAATCAGCATCAAAAGGAGCAATCCCATCACTATCGCGTTCAAAACGATGCGTAGATCTCACACAGGTCTTCATTTAGAGAGACCTTCATATTGTTTCATTAGTTGTTTCAAATTTACAAATAAAGAGGTGATTAAGAGTTGTATTACTTCGTTCTAGTTTAATTAGCGTCAAAACGAGAAACCCATGATATCGCGTTCAAACCCAAGCGTACATATCGCACAATTCTTCATTTAGGGATACCTTCTTATTGTTTCATTGGTGCACTAAAATTGTCAAAGAAAGAGGTGATTAGGAGTCTTATAACTTCGTTCTAAGTTTGATTAGCATCAAAAGGAGCAATCCCATGACTATCGCGTTAAAAACGATGCGTACATCTCACACAAGTCTTCATTTAAGGTGGCCTTCTTATTATTTCATTGGTTCTCTAAAATTATGACAGAAGGAGGTGATTAGGAGTCTTATTACTTCGTTCTAATTTGATTAGCATCAAAAGGAGCAATCCCATGACTATCGCGTTAAAAACGATGTGTACATCTCACACAAGTCTTGTTTTAGGGAGACCTTCATATTGTTTCATTGGTTCTCTCAAATTGTCAAAGAAAGAGGTGATTATGAGTCCTACGAATTCGTTCTAGTTTGATTAGCATCAAAAGGAGCAGCAATCCTATCACTAGTGCCTTCAAAACGATCCGTACATCTCACATAAGTCTTCATTTAGGGAGAACTTCTTAATGTTTCATTAGTTCTCTCAAATTGTCAAAATATAGGTGATTATGAGTACTTTTACGTTCAAAACGATGCGTAAATCTCACACAGGCCTTCATTTAGGGAGACCTTCATACTGTTTCGTTGGTTGTTTCAAATTTACAAAGAAAGAGGTGATTAAGAGTTGTATTACTTCGTTCTAGTTTGATCAGGGTCAAAATGAGAAACCCATGACTATCGCGTTTAAAACCATGCGTACTATCACACAAGTCTTCATTTAGGGATACCGTCTTATTGTTTTATTGGTGCACTAAAATTGTCAAAGAAAGAGGTGATTAGGAGTCCTATAACTTCGTTCTAAGTTTGATTAGCATCAAAAGGTGCAATCCCATGACTATCGCGTTAAAATTGATGCGTATATCTCACACAAGTCTTTATTTAAGGAGACCTTCTTATTGTTTCATTGGTTCTCTAAAATTGTGAAAGAAGGAGGTGATTAGGAGTCTTATTACTTCATTCTAATGTGATTAGCATCAAAAGTAGCAATCCCATGACTATCGAATTAAAAACGATGTGTACATCTCACACAAGTCTTGATTTAGAAAGACCTTCTTATTGTTTCATTGGTTCTCTCAAATTGTCAAAGACAGAGGTGCTTATGAGTCCTATGAATTCGTTTTAGTTTGATTAGCATCAAAAGGAGCAGCAATCCTATCACTAGTTCCTTCAAAACGATCCGTACATCTCACACAAGTCTTCATTTAGGGAGTCCTTCTTAATATTTCATTAGTTCTCTCAAATTGTCAAAATATAGGTGATTTTGAGTCCTATTACTTCGTTCTAGTTGAAATTAGCATCAAAAGCAGCAATCACATCACTATCGCGTTCAAAACGATGTGTAGATCTCACATAGGTCTTCATTTAGGGAGACCTTCATATTGTTTCATTGGTCAAAGAAAAAGGTGATTAAGAGTTATATTACTTCGTTCTAGTTTGATTCGCGTCAAAATGAGAAACCTATGACTATCGCGTTCAAAACCATGCGTTCATATCACACAATTCTTCATTTAGGGATACCTTCTTATTGTTTCATTGGTGCACTAAAATTGTCAAACGAAGAAGTGATTAGGAGTCCGATAACTTCGTTCTAAGTTTGATTAGCATCAAAAGGAGCAATCCCATGACTATCGCGTTAATAAAGATGCGTACATCTCACACAAGTCTTCATTTAAGGAGACCTTCTTATTGTTTCATTGGTTTTCTAAAATTGTGAAAGAAGGAGGTGATTAGGAGTCTTATTACTTCGTTCTAATGTGATTAGCATCAAAAGGAGCAATCCCATGACTATCGCGTTAAAAACGATGTGTACATCTCACACAAGTCTTGATTTAGGAAGACCTTCTTATGGTTTCATTGGTTCTCCCAAATTATCAAAGAAAGAGGTAATTATGAGTCCTATGAATTCGTTCTAGTTTCATTAGCATCAAAAGGAGCAGCAATCCTATCACTAGTGCCTTCAAAACGATCCGTACATCTCACACAAGTCTTCATTTAGGGAGACCTTCTTAATGTTTCATTAGTTCTCTCAAATTGTCAAAATATAGGTGATTATGAGTCCTATTACTTCGTTCTAGTTGAAATTTGCATCAAAAGGAGCAATCCCATCACTATCGCGTTCAAAACGATGCGTAGATCTCACACAGGTCTTCATTTAGGGAGACCTTCATATTATTTCATTGGTTGTTTCAAATTTACAAAGAAAGAGGTGATTAAGAGTTGTATTACTTCGTTCTAGTTTGATTAGCATCAAAAGGAGCAGCAATCCTATCACTAGTGCCTTCAAAACGATCTGTTCATCTCACACAATTCTTCATTTATGGAGACATTCTTAATGTTTCATTAGTTCTCTCTAATTGTAAAAATATAGGTGACTATGAGTCCTATTACTTCTTTCTAGTTGAAATTAGCATCAAAAGGAGCAATCCCATCACTATCGCGTTCAAAACGATGCGTAGATCTCACACAGGTCTTCATTTAGAGAGACCTTCATATTGTTTCATTGGTTGTTTCAAATTTACAAAAAAAGAGGTGATTAAGAGTTATATTACTTCGTTCTAGTTTAATTAGCGTCAAAACGAGAAACCCATGACTATCGCGTTCAAAACCATGCGTACATATCACACAATTCTTCATTTAGGGATACCTTCTTATTGTTTCATTGGTGCACTAAAATTGTCAAAGAAAGAGGTGATTAGGAGTCTTATAACTTCTTTCTAAGTTTGATTAGCAACAAAAGGAGCAATCCCATGACTATCGCGTTAAAAACAATGCGTTCATCTCACACAAGTCTTCATTTAAGGAGGCCTTCTTATTGTTTCATTGGTTCTCTAAAATTATGAAAGAAGTAGGTGATTAGGAGTCTTATTACTTCGTTCTAATTTGATTAGCATCAAAAGGAGCAATCCCATGACTATCGCGTTAAAAACGATGTGTACATCTCACACAAGTCTTGTTTTAGGGAGACCTTCATATTGTTTCATTGGTTCTCTCAAATTGTCAAAGAAAGAGGTGATTATGAGTCCTACGAATTCGTTCTAGTTTGATTAGCATCAAAAGGACCAGCAATCCTATCACTAGTGCCTTCAAAACGATCCGTACATCTCACACAAGTCTTCATTTAGGGAGAACTTCTTAATGTTTCATTAGTTCTCTCAAATTGTCCAAATATAGGTGATTATGAGTCCTATTACGTTCAAAACGATGCGTAGATCTCACACAGGCCTTCATTTAGGGAGACCTTCATACTCTTTCGTTGGTTGTTTCAAATTTACAAAGAAAGAGGTGATTAAGAGTTGTATTACTTCGTTCTAGTTTAATTAGCTTCAAAACGAGAAACCCATGATATCGCGTTCAAAACTATGCGTACATATCGCACAATTCTTCATTTAGGGATACCTTCTTATTGTTTCATTGGTGCACTAAAATTGTCAAAGAAAGAGGTGATTAGGAGTCTTATAACTTCGTTCTAAGTTTGATTAGCATCAAAAGGAGCAATCCCATGACTATCGCGTTAAAAACGATGCGTACATCTCACACAAGTCTTCATTTAAGGAGGCCTTCTTATTATTTCATTGGTTCTCTAAAATTATGACAGAAGGAGGTGATTAGGAGTCTTATTACTTCGTTCTAATTTGATTAGCATCAAAAAGAGCAATCCAATGACTATCGCGTTAAAAACGATGTGTACATCTCACACAAGTCTTGTTTTAGGGAGACCCTCATATTGTTTCATTGGTTCTTTCAAATTGTCAAAGAAAGAGGTGATTATGAGTCCTAAGAATTCGTTCTAGTTTGATTAGCATCAAAAGGAGCAACAATCCTATCACTAGTGCCTTCAAAACGATCCGTACATCTCACATAAGTCTTCATTTTGGAAGAACTTCTTAATGTTTCATTAGTTCTCTCAAATTGTCAAAATATAGGTGATTATGAGTCCTATTACGTTCAAAACGATGCGTAGATCTCAAACAGGCCTTCATTTAAGGAGACCTTCATACTGTTTCGTTGGTTGTTTCAAATTTACAAAGAAAGAGGTGATTAAGAGTTGTATTACTTCGTTCTAGTTTGATTAGCGTCAAAACGAGAAACCCATGACTATCGCGTTTAAAACCATGCGTACTATCACACAATTCTTCATTGAGGGATACCTTCTTATTGTTTCATTGGTGCACTAAAATTGTCAAAGAAAGAGGTGATTAGGAGTCCTATAACTTCGTTCTAAGTTTGATTAGCATCAAAAGGTGCAATCCCATGACTATCGCGTTAAAAATGATGCGTATATCTCACACAAGTCTTTATTTAAGGAGACCTTCTTATTGTTTCATTGGTTCTCTAAAATTGTGAAAGAAGGAGGTGATTAGGAGTCTTATTACTTCGTTCTAATGTGATTAGCATCAAAAGTAGCAATCCCATGACTATCGCCTTAAAAACGATGTGTACATCTCACAAAAGTCTTGATTTAGAAAGACCTTCTTATTGTTTCATTGGTTCTCTCAAATTGTCAAAGACAGAGGTGATTATGAGTCCTATGAATTCGTTCTAGTTTGATTAGCATCAAAAGGAGCAGCAATCCTATAACTAGTTCCTTCAAAACGATCCGTACATCTCACACAAGTCTTCATTTAGGGAGACCTTCTTAATGTTTCATTAGTTCTCTCAAATTGTCAAAATATAGGTGATTATGAGTCCTATTACTTCGTTCTAGTTGAAATTAGCATCAAAAGGAGCAATCACATCACTATCGCGTTCAAAACGATGCATAGATCTCACACAGGTCTTCATTTAGGGAGACCTTCATATTGTTTCATTGGTTGTTTTAAATTTACAAAGAAAGAGGTGATTAAGAGTTGTATTACTTCGCTCTAGTTTGATTAGCGTCAAAATGAGAAACCTATGACTATCGCGTTCAAAACCATGCGTTCATATCACACAATTCTTCATTTAGGGATACCTTCTTATTGTTTCATTGCTGCACTAAAATTGTCAAACAAAGAGGTGATTAGGAGTCCGATAACTTCGTTTTAAGTTTGATTAGCATCAAAAGGAGCAATCCCATGACTATCACGTTAAAAAAGATGCGTACATCTCACATAAGTCTTCATTTAAGGAGACTTTCTTATTGTTTCATTGGTTCTCTAAAATTGTGAAGAAAGATGTGATTACGAGTCTTATTACTTTGTTCTAATGTGATTAGCATCAAAAGGAGCAATCCCATGACTATCGCGTTAAAAACGACGTGTACATCTCACACAAGTCTTGATTTAGGAAGACCTTCTTATGGTTTCATTGGTTCTCTCAAATTGTCAAAGAAATAGGTGATTATGAGTCCTATGAATTCGTTCTAGTTTGATTAGCATCAAAAGGAGCAGCAATCCTATCACTAGTGCCGTCAAAACGATTTGTACATGTCACACAAGTCTTCATTTATGGAGACATTCTTAATGTTTCTTTAGTTCTCTCTAATTGTCAAAATATAGGTGATTATGAGTCTTATTACTTCTTTCTAGTTGAAATTAGCATCAATAGGAGCAATCCCATCACTATCGCGTTCAAAACGATGCGTAGATCTCACACAAGTCTTCATTTAGAGAGACCTTCATATTGTTTCATTGGTTGTTTCAAATTTACAAAAAAAAGAAGTGATTAAGAGTTGTATTACTTCGTTATAGTTTAATTAGCGTCAAAACGAGAAACCCATGACTATCGCGTTCAAAACCATGCGTACATATCACACAATTCTTTATTTAGGGATACCTTCATATTGTTTCATTGGTGCACTAAAATTGTCAAAGAAAGAGGTGATTAGGAGTCTTATAACTTCGTTCTAAGTTTGATTAGCATCAAAAGGAGCAATCCCATGACTATCGCGTTAAAAACGATGCGTACATCTCACACAAGTCTTCATTTAAGGAGGTCCTTCTTATTGTTTCATTGGTTCTCTAAAATTATGAAAGAATGAGGTGATTAGGAGTCTTATTACTTCGTTCTAATTTGATTAGCATCAAAAGGAGCAATCCCATGACTATCGAATTAAAAACGATGTGTACATCTCACACAAGTCTTGATTTAGGGAGACCTTCTTATTGTTTCATTGGTTCTCTCAAATTGTCAAAGAAAGAGGTGATTATGAGTCCTATGAATTTGTTATAGTTTGATTAGCATCAAAAGGAGCAGCAATCCTATCACTAGTGCCTTCAAAACGATCCGTACATCTCACACAAGTCTTTATTTAGGGAGACCTTCTTAATGTTTTATTATTTCTCTCAAATTATCAAAATATAGGTGATTATTAGTCCTATTACTTCGTTCTATTTGAAATTAGCATCAAAAGGAGCAATCCCATCACTATCGTGTTCAAAACGATGCGTAGATCTCACACAGGTTTTCATTTAGGGGGACCTTCATATTGTTTCATTGGTTGTTTTAAATTTACAAAGAAACAGGTGATTAAGAGTTGTATTACTTCGTTCTAGTTTGATTAGCGTCAAAACGAGAAATGTAATAGACGAGATTATTATTATTATTTTTTGTGATTCTGGGGACAGAATCCTTTTAAGGAGGGTAGATTGTAACGATTGAGATTTTATATTTAAAATTCAAATATTTATTGAATTAAATAAATATTTTATGTGATTTATTTATTGAGTTAGATAAATAAATTATATGATTTATGGAGTATTTAATTAAGTGTACATATTAATTAAATGAATGTGTAATATTTATTTAATTAATGTATATTAATTTTATATTATAATTCTAATTTAATTGAGATAATTAAATTAGATGAGCTATGTGATGAAGTGTTACATGAATTATAATTAGCAAGTAATTATAATTATGTGGCAATTTTATGTGATTAATTGATGTTAGATTTTAATTGATTAAATTATTTGATTAATATTTAATTAATTAAAATGTGACATTAAAGTATGTGTTAAATGATTGGTTAAAATAAAGAAAAGGATTTTTTTAAATTGTTTTGCCAAACAAGGCCCTTGTATTTGTTTTAAACCTATTTCTACCAAACATGGCCTTAGTGACTAAAATCTGTTTTTAAATTAAAGAGGGTTGGCCAAACAAAGCCTTAAGGCTTTGTTAAATTTTGAAACTTATGTAACTGCTAATTATTTAATTTAGACATTATATATTTGTCAGTTATGTTGCATGTTATTATGTCTATTATATACGTATATTATCATATAACAGTTATATTTTCCTAAACTACGTTAGTTTTTCCTAAGTCTAAACTAAGAAAAGAGAAAGAGAGGAAAAGAGAGGAAACACTGTGAAATTTTTAATAAAGAAGGTGGAGAAGAGTTGGAATTCTGAGAATCAAAGTAGGATTATCAGAGCTATTCTTTCCTCTATCAAAGCTTAATCAAGAATTAAGGTAATAAGTCACCTCTTGTTTTTAATTATTGTATTCTTGAGTTTTTGATAAATAATTGGGATTGTAATTGATAAATTGTTTTTACATGTTATATGAATTGAGGGATGTTGTAATACATTACATGTATGCTATCAATGATTGTTTTCAAAATCAAAGTACTGTAAAACAAGTTTTATATGTGAAAATAGTGTTCTTATGGAAATTCATGTGGTTGGTTGATTTAGAGTAGAAATTTATGAATTATATATGTGAATTGTACAAATTGGTAGTTGTTTACGTTACTTGCTTCTATAACAGAAATAATGTATGTATATAAAGTTGAATTGCTTGAGAGAAATAGTTATAGTGGATTATTTTGGAAAATATATGAGTTTCATGAAAATGGCCAAATTGGATTTTTAAAACTTGTGATTATTGTTAGTTGGATGGTTTTGTGTTTTGGAAGCATGTTATACATATGTATTATAGAATATGTATGAGTTACAGTGTCTATGGTACTGTATTTTTGCATTTGTTGGCTTGTTTGGGTTAATCGGTGAAGCAGAGTATCGTGGCTGTCTGCGTCTGGCCGAGTTGCTGCGCAGCTGCGCCGGCAGCAAGGCCAGGAGCAGCGCAGCTGCGCCGCTTGTCTTTTCCAGATTCTCACCCTGCGCAGCTGCGCCGGTTTCAAGGCAGCTGGCTGCGCAGCTGCGCCAGGCTCTGTTCAGAGGCAGTGAATGCTAGTCATTGGTGCAGTGTTGTTTCTAACCTAGTTTAATTATGCTATGACAGTGAGCATGTATCTAGTTGCTACAATATGTTGTTAACATAAATTTGACAAATTTATATTTAGAAAAGAAAAGAGGTTTGAAAACCTTAAAGTATGATTTGAATTATTATTTAAATGTGATATATGATTTAAATAATTATAATCAAAAGTAAATGTTTATTTTAAATTATAATTTTGTTAAATTATAATGAATAAAGGTTGATTTATTAAATGTTAATTTAAATTATAATTTATGTAATTATAATTTAATAAATGCATGTTTAATTGTGGATTAAATTGATAATTACATAATTAATTATAAATTGTGTAATTATAATGCATGTTATAGTTTAATTAATTATTGATTATAATTGATAAATACATGATTAATTATAAATTGTGTAATTATAAATGCTTGAATGTGGTTTAATTGATTTTAAATTATAAATTGTTTATAATTTAAAAGGTAATGATAATTTAAGTAATTATAATTTGATTAAGTGTTTGAATTATAATTGTTTAATTATAATTGAGTTAAATACATAATTAATTTAATTATGTGAATATGTAGGTGATGTAATTAACTATGTGATGGTTGATTATTATTACTATTTAATCAGAATGTGAGTTAACCATGAGGGTTAACCACTTATGTGAATTAGTTACGTGTTAACTAATTTAGGTTATTGTGATTGAATATATGTGTAGGAAGTATTAAAGTACGTGAATTGTGTTAAGTAGCTTGCACTTGAGGCAAGTCTTCTAAACCCTAAACTCGTTAATTTTACGCAAGTCTTCTAAACCCTAAACTCG
Source organism: Panax stipuleanatus (assembly GCA_020205555.1). Lineage (NCBI taxonomy): Eukaryota > Viridiplantae > Streptophyta > Magnoliopsida > Apiales > Araliaceae > Panax > Panax stipuleanatus. The sequence continues at coordinate 437,063 of JAINUT010002844.1, forward strand.
TTAATTTACGCAAGTTTTCTAAACCCTAATCTTGTATTGATTTTATATGATCTCTTGAATTCATATATTCATTGTTGAGAATGTCCTTTCCATTTCAGTATTGGACAATTGTTTATTTAATTGAAATGGTCTTAACTTATTGTTCAAGTAAGATCCAATTAATATTTTAAATGCTTTAGGTTTACTTCTAAAGCATATGTTAATTCATAATTCTTTTATTTTGAATTATTGAAAGTCGATTCAACTAATCCTTAGTTGATGAACGTGAATTCTAAATTACCCTTGTAAGCTTATCCAAACCAAACTTTCTTTGGTGCGGACTTGAATTCAAATTACTGAGTTGAACAACCCTATTTACTAGGGGAGGTTACCACGCATAGCGTTTAGATGGTTGTGCACAATACATGGTACGAAGGGCTGATCCCCCTAAGTACGAGTTAAGGTCCATAGTCGTATTGACTGTTAAAGGTTTAAATATAAATATTTATAACCTAGGACAAGAGTTCAAAGGTCTTATGACCCTCAGATAAATTCTATATCCAAATTTTAATATTGATAGAGAATTATTATTCAATTCTTTATTATTGAAGCAAGCTAAGTTGTTCAGATTTTCTTAAAGATATTCTTTCATGTCTATATTATTGTTAAACTCCAATGAACTGTGGTTTGCTCACTCTTGCATTAAATAACAATTTCAGTTAAGGTTGATAACGCTGATGCTCCGTCTACAAGTAAGGGCAAGGGAAAGCAAAGCAAGTGAAGACTTGTTTTTTTTATTGAGAATGATTGTAATAATTGAATGTTATGTTTTATTTCCGCACTTTATTATATTCATGTCAAGGTTAGAGTAACCCTGGGATTTATTTTGAGAAGGTTTTAACCCTTGTTTTAAGGGAGATTTAGTTATTTTAATTTAAGTTGTAGTTTATTTTGCATTATTCATTGGGTAGATATATGTTATATTAGAAAGTGAACACCAAATCATGTGGAAACGAAGTACCCGGATTTGGGGGTGTCACAAGAAACCCATGACTATCGCCTTCAAAACCTTGCATACATATCACACAATTCTTCATTTAGAGATACCTTTTTATTGTATCATTGGTGCACTAAAATTGTCAAAGAAAAAGGTGATTAGGAGTCCTATAACTTTGTTCTAAGTTTGATTAGCATCAAAAGGAGCAATCCCATGACTATCGCGTTAAAAACGATGCGTACATCTCACACAAGTCTTGATTTACAAAGACCTTCTTATTGTTTCATTGGTTCTCCCAAATTATCAACGAAAGAGGTGATTATGAGTCCTATGAATTCGTTCTAGTTTGATTAGCATCGAAAGATGCAGCAATCCTATCACTAGTGCCTTCAAAACGATCCGTACATCTCACACAAGTCTTTATTTAGGGAGACCTTCTTAATGTTTCATTCGTTCTCTCAAATTGTCAAAATATAGGTGATTATGAGTCCTATTACTTCGTTCTAGTTGAAATTAGCATCAAAAGGGGCAATCCCATCACTATCGCGTTCAAAACGATGCGTAGATCTTACACAGGTCTTCATTTGGGGAGACCTTCATATTGTTTCATTGGTTGTTTCAAATTTACAAAGAAAGAGGTGATCAAGAGTTGTATTACTTCGTTCTAGTTTGATTAGCGTCAAAACTGAGAAACCCATGACTATCGCATTCAAAACCATGTGTTCATATCACACAATTCTTCATTTAGGGATACCTTCTTATTGTTTCATTGGTGCACTAAAATTATCAAAGAAAGAGGTGATTAGGAGTCCTATAACTTCGTTCTATGTTTGATTAGCATCAAAAGGAGCAATTCCATGACTATCGCTTTAAAAATGATGCGTACATCTCACACAAGTCTTCATTTAAGGAAACCTTATTATTGTTTCATTGGTTTTCTAAAATTGTGAAAGAAGGAGGTGATTAGGAGTCTTATTACTTCATTGTAATGTGATTAGCATCAAAAGGAGCAACCCATGACTATCGCGTTAAAAACGATGTGTACATCTCACACAAGTCCTGATTTAGGAAGACCTTCTTATTGTTTCCGTGGTTCTCTCAAATTGTCAAAGAAAGAGGTGATTATGAGTCCTATGAATTCGTTCTAGGTTGTAGCATCAAAAGGAGCAGCAATCCTATCACTAGTGCCTTCAAAACGATCCGTACATCTCACACAAGTCTTCATTTTGGGAGACCTTCTTAATGTTTCATTTGTTCTCTCAAATTGTCAAAATATAGGTGATTATGAGTCCAATTACTTTGTTGTAGTTGAAATTTGCATCAAAAGGAGCAATCCGATCACTATCGCGTTCAAAACGATGCGTAGATCTCACACAGTTCTTCATTTAGGGAGACCTTCATATTGTTTCATTGGTTGTTTCAGATTTACAAAGAAAAAGGTGATTAAGAGTTGTATTACTTTGTTATAGTTTGATTAGCGTCAAAACGAGAAACCCATGACTATCGCTTTCAAAACGATGCGTACATATCACACAATTCTTCATTTAGGGATACCTTCTTATTGTTTCATTGGTGCACTAAAATTGTCAAAGAAAGAGGTGATTAGGAGTCTTATAACTTTGTTCTAGTTTGATTAGCATCAAAAGGAGCAATCTCATGACTATCGCGTTAAAAACGATGCGTACATCTCACACAATTCTTGATTTAGGGAGACCTTCTTATTGTTTCATTTGGTCTCTCAAATTGTCAAAGAAAGAGGTGATTATGAGTCCAATGAATTCGTTCTAGTTTGATTAGCATCAAAAGGAACAATCCTATCACTAGTGCCTTCAAAACGATCCGTACATCTCACACAAGTCTTCATTTAGGGAGACCTTCTTAATGTTTCATTAGTTCTCTCAAATTGTCAAAATATAGGTGATTATGAGTTCTATTACTTCGTTCTAGTTGAAATTAACATCAAAATGAGCAATCACATCACTATCGCGTCCAAAACGATGCGTAGATCAAGTCTTCATTTAGGGAGACCTTAATATTGTTTTATTGGTTGTTTATAATTTATAAAGAAAGAGGTGATTAAGAATTGTATTACTTCGTTCTAGTTTGATTAGCGTCAAAATGACAAACCCATTACTATCGCGTTCAAAACCATGTGTACATCTCACACAAGGCTTTATTTAGAGAGACCTTCTTATTTTTTCATTGGGGCTCTATAATTGTCAAAGAAAGAGGTGATTAGTGGTCCTATAACTTCGTTCTAGTTTATTAGCATCAAAAGGAGCAATCCCATTACTATCGCATTAAAAACGATGCGTACATCTCACACAAGTCTTCATTTAAGGAGACCTTCTTATTGTTTCATTGGTTCACTAAAATTGTGAAAGAAGGAGACAATTAGGAGTTTTATTACTTCGTTCTAATTTGATTATCATCAAAAAGATTGTTCCTATGACTATTGCGTTAAAAACGATGCGTACATCTCACACAAGTCTTGATTTAGAGAGACCTTCTTATTGTTTCATTGGGTCACTCAAATTGTCAAAGAAATAGGTGATTATGAGTCCTACGAAATCGTTCTAGTTTGATTAGCATCAAAAGGAGCAATCCTATCACTAGTGCCTTCAAAACGATCCGTACATCTCACATAAGTCTTCATTTAGGGAGACCTTCTTCATGTTTCATTAGTTCTCTCAAATTGTTAAAATATAGGAGATTATGAGTCCTATTAGTTCGTGAGACCTTAATATTGTTTCATTGGTTATTTCAAATTTACAAAGAAAGAGGTTATTAAGAGTTGTATTACTTCATTCTAGTTTGATTAGCGTCAAAACGACAATCCCATTACTATCGCGTTCAAAATCATAAGTACATCTCCACAAGGCTTCATTTAGGGAGACCTTCTTATTGTTTCATTGTGCTCTAAAATTGTCAAAGAAAGTGGTGATTAGGAGTCCTATGACTTCGTTCTAGTTTGATTAGCATCAAAAGGAGCAATCCCATGACTATCGCGTTAAAAACGATGCGTACATCTCACACAAGTCTTCTTTTAAGGAAACATTCTTATTATTTCATTGGTTCTCTAAAATTATGAAAGAAGGAGATGATTAGGAGTTTTATTACATCGTTCTAATTTGATTATAATCAAAAGGAGCAATCCTATGACTATCGCGTTAAAAACGATGCGTACATCTCACACAAGTCTTGATTTAGGGAGACCTTCTTATTGTTTCATTGGGTCTCTCAAATTGTCAAAGAAAAATGTGATTATGAGTCCTATGAATTTATTCTAGTTTGATTAGCATCAAAAGGAGCAATCCTATCACTAATGCCTTCAAAACGATCCGTACATCTCACACAAGTCTTTATTTAGAGAGACCTTCTTAATGTTTTATTGTGACGCCCCCAAATTCCAGGACCGCCTCTTGGTCTCTCGAATTCGGTTCATCACGTGCTCATGGTAATACATCACAATATTAATAATTAAATATCATACGATCACAGCGGAAAATCTATTTTAGAATAATTTACAATGATTTATTATAATTATTCCCCCAAGTCTCGCAACCTACAGTACTTAATAGATTACCTAATAATATCAGTTAACGACTTATTACATAATCTAACTTAAGCTTAAACATAATCAAATCCAGTCTTACTACATTATCTTAATACAACATTAAATATTAAAACATAAAAGAGACAAGCTAGTTGGTAGCCTTGCCCTTGCCCTTATCAACGCCCGAAGGTTCACCATGCTCTGCCTTAACTGAAATGTTTAAGGAAAGCAAGAATGAGCACAAATTGCCCAGCAAGTAATATACAATAAGGGTGAGTAATAAGATTCTCAATTCTCGAAAGGGTATAACAAGATTTGATAGTTCAAGAATAACAAGAATATCAATAGTTCTCAATATCAGTCGCTAAGGACAGGATAATATCAATATGATTCAATAATAAGTCAATTCAAGATTTCAAATAATTGAATACTGAGCAGTCACTAAGGACTGAATAATATCAATATGATTCAATAATAAATCAATTCAAGATTTCAAGATAACTGAATACTGAGCAGTCACTAAGGACTATGAACTTCCATAGGATTTGACAGTAATAAACTGAAAATCCAACAAAACAGATACAACAGGTGATCAGCCTAAAGTACCCTTGTTATGCATAACAATCAACATACTCAAGTGCGCGTCGGTTCTCCGATTCCCTTATAGTTG
>JAINUT010002363.1:0-48817 GCA_020205555.1 Panax stipuleanatus
ACGTTTGGGCTCTCACTCTACGGCATAACTTAAGTTGAGGGTCAAACTTAGGCGCCTTCCCTAGCCCGGTACTCTCATGAAGAGAATATGCTTTCAAAGCTCAAAGATACTACTTTTTCTTTTTTTCTTCTTTCCCCATATAACACCACATAATAATAACCTATTGGTAAAAAAAATTTACGTCGCAATATTACAAGTTTGAATTTATTTTTAATTTAGAGTTTCCATTCTTAGACTCCCCGGGGCCTTAGGATGAGTAAAATATAATTTACATACATATTAAAAAAAATATAGTAAAAAGTTACAAATTTATACTCGGTAGTCTCATAAGATAATATAAAGTGATGAGTATTTTTATTTTTTTATACTAATGGATCTCACGGATCCAGTTAGTATAAAGTTCAAAAATTGATAAGTTGGTCAATTGGTCAATAGAGTGCTGACACGCAGGGAAGAGAATATATCCCCCCTGCGTGTCAGCACTTTATTGACCAATTGACCAACTTACCAATTTTTGAATTCATGCTAACCACTCCCGATCTCACTAAATGAGATAAAAAAAATTTAGAAATTTCTTAACAATGTACTCTTAGGGCACATGCAAAACATACAGTTCAAGGGAATATTCTCTTGAATTGTGTGCATATTCCCTTGAACTTGGTGCAAATACAGAAATCAAGAAAATATTCACACAGTTCAATAAAATATTCTCTTGAAGTGTGTGCTTAACATGTGCCCTAAGAGCACATGTTAAGAGCATTCACAACAGTTTTTCTAATCAACTCTCTATCCCAACTTTTAAAGAATTCATCAACAAATCATTATCTAACAGTTTTCTTATCCTTATTTGACTCTCTATTTTAATCTCTATATAGGATTTACTCCCTAGTATGAGAGTTTCAAAGACCGTTCTCTATATGTATAAAATGACATTTCACACCCTCATTTTTAAGTGGACAATTCATCAATCATACACATCTTGACATTTTTTTACTACTTCATTTTCAAATTATAAAATTAATATTGACTTATTTTTTAAAAATTAATTTCAAATGTATTCAAATTTAAAATTGATATAAAATTTATTTAATTTATGTCAATATAATTATAAATATTATAAAAGTACTATTAATTATAAAATTTATTATTTTTAAAATTTAAATGAATCCTATTAAATTTAAATTTAAAAATATCATACATAAATTTTTTAAAAGTTAATATTGATCTTATGTACATTTGCAACTACAATCCATTAAATACTCCCTCTATAAATTACTTAAAATTTAAAATAAAATAAAAATTATTTTATAGTGAAATACAATTAATAAATTATACTCTCTTTATAAATTATAAGATTATTATTAATTGATTATGTTTTGACTATTGAAACTTTTAAATTTCATTATTTAAAGAATCAATATAAGGAACCTGTTGGGTACATAGTGAAAAAATTGAATCCCTATTTTGCAGAACAATCCAATAGCACTGCAGAATAAAAATAAAGATAAAAAAACTATTGTAATGCTCTAAGAGGACCCAAAAATTATACCATTTAGTACCTATGCGTAATGTTTAAAATGGTAGGTCTTACGCATAAACAGAGATTTAAAATAAAAATTGTAAAAATGCTGGTAGGGGCATGCATTCATGATCAAAGCATGAAATAATCATATTTAATAAATTAGTTGAAGCCTGAGGGGATATATAGACTTGTGTTGGGGTGACACTAACTGTGTCTTTGGCTTGCACTTTTTTTCTTTTTCTTTTTCTTTTTCTTTTTCTTTGATAAGTATAAAGTGCTTAAAGTGTAACGTACTAAGCAATTTCCAAAGGAAAACAGTAAAATAATACAATACGAAATAAACAAGACAAGGAAAAGGACCCAAGGCAACCCCTCCTTCCCTCGCCCCTCGCCCCCCCCCCCCCCCCCCCCGACGCCCCACTCCCCACAACCATCCCAAAAAAGGGAAAAAAAATTAGGTAGAGAATGCATATGAAATATAATTTTCCCATTGTCTCGCAAAAAAGTCATATTTTATTTTATGAAGTTAATTATGAAATCTTAAATTAAACTAAATCTAATTTATTTAAATTAAAAATGATGAAATTTTTAATTATAATACACTTTAAAATATTCATGATTGAATAAAATCATTCATTCATATTAATTTTTAAATTTAAAAATACCCAAATATTAACATTATTACTAATTACAAAAATAACTATTATTATTGTTATTATTTTAAAACGGAAGGAGAAGCATCCATACTTGTACCAATTAGATCTAGTATTAACTTGAATCAAACCAACCACATATTTTTATTAATCAGCAAAAAGAAAATCATTAAGAACCTAAAATAATACACAATGGCATATTCCACACAAAAGTTGTATTACAAACATATTAAGAAATATAAAAACAAATGACAAGTTAAGAAATAGAAAGAAAAAAATTCCCTTTCATCAAAATCAACCATATTGAATGTAGTCTATCGATATTAATATGTTTTATTTCATATCGAATATGTTGAAAAATATATCAAAGATATAATGAGTTGACCTAAATATTCTGCTTATCAATTAGTTTGAATTAGAGAATTTGATGTTTTTTTTAGGTTAGACTTGGGCCTCATTTCAATTATCTAAGAATCCATATATATATATATAATGTGAAATATTAAGAGTGGTTAGTATGAAGTGAACTTCATAAGTTCACTTCATACCAAATATACTGATATGCAGATAAAGAGATCACCCTTCTACATGTGTGTTAATATTATATTGGACATGAAATAAACTTACAGATCCCAAATATAGTATCAATGATGATCATAAAGTTTTTAAATAACACCAATAATGGACCCCATAAAGTCATTAATTAGGTACCAATTATATAAAAACTAGGGCCTAGGTTATTATAGATTATAAATTTATGAGTCCTTTTATGGGGACATGGGAATTGGACATGAAAATTGAATATTTTTTAAAAAAAAATTATTGTGACTCTTAAAAAATGTGTAGTATTTATTTTAACTTGAATTTTTACAAAAAAAAAAATATTTTAGATATAATTTGGATACATATACAAGAACAGTGTTATACAAACTGTACAATACTGTTCTTGTATATGTATCCAAATTATAGCTAAATATTTTTTTTATAAAAATTATAATTAAAATAAATACTATACATTTTTTAAAAATCACAACAAAATCAAAAAAAAAATTTAATTTTCATGTCTGCCAAGATTTATTGTAAATTTATAACTAAGATTCTCCATTAAAGGAGACTGGTGAAGTTGCCATCTGTTTTAATAAATTGTATTGCCTGTACACTAGTGAATAGTGATCGCATGATCTAGCTATTTCATAAAAAGTTTTTATTTTTTATTTTATAAATTAACTTATCAAAATTTGGATCCACTTAATATGTGTCATTAGGACACACACTAAGCACACAGTTCAAGAGAATATTCTATTGAACTGTGTGCATATTCTTTTAATTTCTGTATTTGCTCCTAATTTAAATGAATAACACACATTTAAAAAAATATTTTTTAAACTGTGTGCTTATATATACTCTAAGAGCACATGTTAAAATTACTTTATTATATATGTCACTGAGATTTCATATTCTTAATATTGACTTTAATTACCTTAATGCACGCGTCACCATTCATGCGTCTCAATTATAATAATAATAAAAAGAGTACGAAATGGCGTTGAAAATTTGTGCCAATTGTTAGGTCATAGGTGGCTCAATAGACCGTGCCTAAAAAAGAAAAGGGATCCAACAAAATATTATATATAATTGATATTTCTACACGTAAAGTTGAAAATTCAACAAAATTATTTTGATATGAATCTTATATTTATTGCGAAAGAGAATTTATAATATGAAAATTATATAAAATTTCTTGACTTTATGAAAATTTCATTTTTGCTCCAAACTTTTAATTATGCATTCCCCCCCCCCAACTCCCCTCTCCTCGCCCTCCTCTTCCCCCTCGCCCTCCCCCTCTCCCAGGGAAGTTAGGTGATAAGTTATATCGATTATTAGGACGGTGCCTTATTATGTCAATATTATATATACTTGTGTGCAATGCATTATGTCAGTATTATATACTACTAGATCACAAGTTGATTACTATTCCGTAATTAACCTCAATGGATTGATCCAGTGGTTAAGTAAGTTTTTCCTTATTGCGCAAACATCTGTTCACGCGTCTAATCATCAAAGCGCGTTTAATCTACACAAAAACGAATAAACACCAAAAGTTTGATGGCTTAGACCGTCAGAGGATAGCTCAGGTATGAAGATAAGTATAGACTGATTAAGGTTAACAATAGAGGCGTAATGCTCTAGTGCTAAAAAATAATAATAATGTGTACTAAATAAGGATAAAATCATGTATTTATAATTTTCTTATCTTCTCCCTACATCCATCCCCATATCAAAAAATTCCCTATATATCCTTCCATAATAGGATTGCACCAAACTTCTAGAAATAAGGAAGTTGGTCCAAACCCGAACTCCTCTTCCCATAATTAGAATCCAAATGAATTAGTAATCCTTTCAAACATCCCTTTATTCGGACTCAAGCTCACCCAATTAGGCCCCGACCCAACATATGATCCGAGCGCAATTATTCATGGCCCAACACTTATGTTGATTTTTTTAGTTCAAATCTCGAGGTCAATACTTAAGAAAAATCTTCTGAATATATCAAGTTGATGTGGCGCGTGTTAATTAATATTCTCTCCGTTTCATATATGACGTTTTAGATTATTTATTTTTTTTCAAATTATTTGACGTTTTATATAATCTAGAAAAATTAATCACAATTTTTTTAAAATTATCTCTCATGAGAAAATGTTACAGATGAGAGAGAAATAAAATAAGTATATGGTAAATGGTATTATAGACAATTGATACTGTATTTAATGCTATATAATTATTTTTTAATTCTTGTGCACAACTCTAAAACGTCATATATTATGAGACGGGAGAGTATGAAAATACATGTGGAAGTGCGCCCTTAAGATCCTTCGGATAGAGATTTAATATCATTGAACGAGTAAGTTGATATAAAGATACCTATGTCGTTCAACTAATAAAAGAGATTAGGGGGGTTTGATAAAAACTGAATGAATCTGAATCTGAATGAGCTGAATCTGAATTTGAATAAAAAAAAATTGTTTGATAATTGACATATCTGAAACATCTGAATAACAAATTTTTATTATTTTGCCCCCTTTGAAAAAATTTAAAATTATCGTAAATTTATTTAATATTGTTAAAAAAACTTCATTCAGCAGCCTATTCGGTCATTCAGCAAAAAAAATGACGTTAAAACCATTCAGTTTGAATGACTGATTGGATTAGTCATTCAGACGATTTTTTTTCAAAACAAACACAATAAATGACTGAATCGGTCAAACCATTCAGCCATTTAGTACTAATCAAACAACACTTAGTACTCTATATCCCTAAAGTTAAATACGGAGAATATTCTAGAGTTGACTTGGATTTCCAAAAAACGGCTAGTGCATTACCATGCCCATGAAATTATTTATTTTGTTAAAACAAATTAAATGCAGTAATGTAAGTTACTTTAGAATTCAAATCCTCAATAGACTACGGAAAAACAGACTAGTTATTGTGTTGGTCCAACTCCCCAAATAGACTATTCATTATTGGGACCACGTATTGGACTGTGGAAAAACTAACGTTGGGTTGGGTCCAAAACCGTCACAAACTTAAAGAAAGCATAACTAATTATATAACACTCACCCAACGTATCAATATTATGATGACATATTATTGAGATAAAAAATTTAAGACCCATAATATTATTTATAGGACAAAAATTATATTGTAATAATTGTAAATTAGTTACAATATGAGCCATTATTTAAATTATTATTTTTTTTTGAAATTGCTCAGAAAGTTCATCACAATCTTACAAACCACCTTGTATTTTGATTATTTCGAGAACCGTCGCAGATTAAAATATTATTGATTTTTGAAATTAAATTAAGAATAATTTTTTTTAATTTTAGTCAATACAATGATGAATATTATAAAATTTTTAAAAATATTATTCATTGTAAAATTTATTTATTTCATAATTTTAATAAATATATATATTTTGAATTAAAAAAATATATTAATTAACTTTTAAAAAATTAATAATAATCTTATAATTTATAACAGCAATAATAATAACCAACATTAGTTATAAAAAAAGAAAAAGTATAAGAGAAACACGAGGGATGAAAAGTCTTGAATCAAAAGAGTGACCTGGTACATTGGATGGAATTGTCAACCAAATATTAAAGAATTAAACAGACTTGTATAAGTCCATGTTTTTGTGTATAAGGAGAAGGAAAAAAAGAAAACTAAGAAAGGGAGGGAAGGTTGGTAGCCCCTCTTGTGTAGCTTGCCATTATATTTGACTTGGAGTAATTGATACGCTGGCCCTCAATTTTTTGCAATAATGCCTTATTTAATTATCATATACTCCTATAAATAGAACGTTTTCAGATAAATAGATGATAAAAAATATTACAGACAATAATACTTTTTTCGTTCTTAAAGATTGTCGTTTTAAAAAAAAGATTTGTCCAACTTCCTAGAAGAATAATTATTTACTTTTCTATATTACCCTTATCTCTCACTTCTCATTGTCCCAATAAATTCTCTTCATTGTATTAATAGTTTTCAATTTCTCATAAATGGGTAGTGATAAAAGTTCAAATAAATTTTACTAGTATTAAATGACTTTCTTAATCCATGTACCAAAACCTTAAACGACAATCTTTTAAGACGGAGGGAGTATTATATAATAATTTTCTTAATTCTTGTGCACAACTTATCACTTCTACGTTACCTCTCTCTTCATATATATATATATATATATATATATACACACACACATATAACGAAAAGGATCAATGACTAGGGGTGTAAACGGATATATACGTATTCGGATACAGTAGTATCCGTATCTGTTTATTTGCGGATACCTTTAAAACCGAATACAGATAATATCCGTTTTTTTCGAATACGGATAATATCCGTTTTTTTTCGAATACGGATGCGGACGGATACGGATTTTTCGGTTACCATTTATAGTACTAACTATAACTAGAATAAAAAAAATAATGAGTTTTAAAATATAAGTTATTAATGAATGAATGTTAATTTATTTATTTTTAAAAATATTTAAATACAAAATCAATGTTCTTATTACAATTCAAATAAGTTTTCATTATTTTTGAAATCCTAAATTTCAATACTACTTATTAATGTTTAGATGTCCATATTGTAGTGTATGAATATTTATAATTTATAATTAGATTCAAAAGATTACATTAAATATTAATTATTTTTTCTCAAATACTTAATTAAAATTTTAGTAATATGTTTATGGAACCTTTTATTTATAATTTATCCTCAGTACATAGATTACAAGTTACATAGTTATAAAAGTTTATTTTATTCATTATATTTATGGAGAGTGCGAGTTATAATGTATATGTGACATGTGACGCCCCCCAAATTCCAGGACCGCCACTTGGTCTCTCGAATTCGGTTCATCACGTGCTCATGGTAATATATCACAATAATAATAATTAAATATACATACGATCACAGCGGAAAATCTATTCTAGAATAATTTACAATGATTATTAGAAATTATTCCCCCAAGTCTCGCAACCTACAGTACTTAATAGATTACATAATAATTAGCAGTAACGACTTATTACATAATCTAACTTAAAGCTTAACATAATCAAATCCAGTCTTACTACATCATCTTCATACAATATTAATATATTTTAAAACATAACCGACATAAGGCTAGTTGGTAGCTTTGCCCTTTGCCCTTATCAACGCCCGAAGGTTCACCATGCTCTGCCTTAACTGAAAGGTTTTAGGGAAAGCAAGAATGAGCACAAATTGCCCAGCAAGTAATATACAATAAGGGTGAGTAATAAGATTCAATTCTCGAAAGGGTATAACAAGATTTGATAGTTCAAGAATACAAGATATCAATAGTTCTCAATATCAGTCGCTAAGGACAGGATAATATCAATATGATTCAATAATAAGTCATTCAAGATTTCAAATAATTGAATACTGAGTAGTCACTACGGACTATGACTTCTACTAGAATTGACAGTAATAAACTGAAAATCCAACAAAAACAGGTACATACAGGTGATCACCTAAAGTACCCTTGTTATGCATACATCAACCATACTCAGTGTGCACGTCGGTTCTCCGACAATTATATATTCCCTTCAAAGAAGGTTGTTCTTCTCAGTCAAATACAAGATCCCGCACCAATCAATTAGTTTGGGTCGCTTTTCATAATATGTCTAGGCCGAATCAAATGGCATAGACACTTTCACAATATTCAAGAACAATACTAAGTTCAACATGAATAATAGCTTAATGAAATAAGAGTTGCAGTATGCTAATTCAGATTCAAAAACCGATTAAATAGGAAACTAGTTCGCATACACAAGTATAGGATACTTGCATAGTAAAGAGTATAAGTTAGGAAAACCGCACAATCATAGATTTCCTTGCATAAAGTAAATGCGTCGGTTAGGATACTTGCACTTTAAAAGAGTGTAAGTAAGAGAACTTGCCTTTAGCGTATTTTATCCACTAAAAGCAAATCAACAACTTTCGAATTCCTATCGTAATACAGTTACGTATATATATGCTATTCATTAGTCATATAATTAACGTCACATTTCTCTTTGAATATAACGATCAACACATAAGCTAAGTTTTACCTAGCTACACAGTTATATAGAATATAATTTCTATCCTTAACGTTCCTTCTTTAGAGTTTTAAACGCATTCTCATATTATATAAGATCTCAACAATTAGCAACATGCTTGCATATTATTAATATCTCATAAAGACCACAATCAATACTAAATATATTCATTTTAGCAAGTACGGCATCTCTTAAGTTAACCGTCAAAATCGGGTTCAAGTAACATCATATAATATCACGTAGCATGTATTCATATTGAAAGGATACTTTACATGCTTGTATAACTTTCCAATCCAATCGTACATGGTATAGGTTCTTAAGGTTAATACTTAAGAGCCATTCAAGGACACGACTCATATGGTCAACATGGTCGCTTTTAAACACAGAAGATATCAGATAACTTGTATTAGTCATGCTCATGAGTACTCGTAGTGCATATATGTAGCTAGCATTGTTATTATCTTGAAAAACATGCTTTGTTCATGCTAAACTTTAATCATGGCAACTAATCATGGTAATATATACATGCATGACACATGAATGAGTCTAAGAGTACTATCACATGTTTCATAAATGTCAATTCTAATTCTACGTCATAACTACCAACGTTCACGTTCAAAGCTTTACTTTGTTAGTAGAGTTCATTAATAAGGTCTATCATGTTCATGCTTCCGTATGAAACCATATACACAAGTTAACAGGCTTTTCATGTATTTCAAGGCCCTATAAACATGCTCGAAAAGTCAGAATGTATACATGGTCTTTACATGTCAATATCAACCTTCAAAACTTGTATTTTTGTTAGAAAGGGTGGCACTAGTTGGGTTCACATGTCCCATATTATGATCACGGAACCTATATACATAAGTTAGTATGCATTTCATGTGTTTCTAGGTCATACTAACAATGTCTCGAAAGTCAGAATAATTAACATGCTTCATATATGTAACGTCGTTCATGAAAACTTTAAGTTCGTTTTCAAAACTATATGTCGTTTGGTTAACCATGGCATGCTAATAACTAAAACATGCTCAAAATTGCCTCATTAGTTTATATATAAGTATTATCTGCTTTCATGCTTTTTAAACAAAAAATCAAACAATTAGTTCATAACAGTTTTATTGCAGAATGCAGAAAAACTGAACACAGAGGCGTGGCGCTGCGGCGCGGCACAGCAGCTCACTACTGGCGCTGCGGCGCGAGTGGCGCTGCGTGCGGCGCTGCGGCGCGGGCTGCGGCGCTGCGGCGTCGAGGCCAGTTTTCTGCAGTTCAGACTGCAGTGAAATCCGACCAAAAACCTCCCATTCATCGATTTCAACATACCCAAATGCTATTAGACTTGTTTAACTTACTAACACGTACATATATGCTTATATAATAGTCAATAGCAATTATCAATTCCCAATTCATGAACACCAACCAAGTGTCACGATATTGATGTTTTTACAGAAATCTCAGAAATGGAAACACCAAAAATGAAATTGAAGAGCAATGAAGCATATATAGTAATTCTAATCACATATATAAGTCCTTTAAACAACTAATTATTATTCTCAATTCACAAAACCATAACTTCCAACTGAAATCAAGAATTCACGAATAGAAATTTTGACAGAAAATGACAATGAAGATACGAAGAGGATTTATACCTCTGTAATGATTTAAGCTTGCTGCTATCTCAATAACCTGATATATATATATATATGCTCTCTAGTCTCACTTAGCCAAAATGCTCAGCAAAAGAAATGTGAAGGAGATGAGGCTATATTTATAGAACTCCCATTATACAGACAAAGCAATTGTATCCCATATCAAACTAACGGATTATAGGAATGCATGAAGGTTATCAAAGGGTAGGTAATTAGTGGTTGGATTCATCATGAATCCCACTCCCTCCACAATCATGAGCTATGAAATGCTAGTTGCTGAGTTGGGGAGAAGAAGAAGGAATAGGCCTTAGCTGTATGTCAAGCACGTGAAGAGCAAATGGGACACTTAAAATGAGACAATTGATTTAACTCCTCAGCATTTGCAAATACTACACTTGTATATACACACCATATACATATGTTATATATATATGTACTCTTAGGTTATAATTTAAATCACAATGTACTTCACATAATGTAATAAGTGTAATTTACACACATATAATCCAGGTACGTTTATCTTACTGATATAATACCATCGGATACTACCACATTACATTATATCATATATTATTAAATTGTATTACTCAACAATTATTTATAATAGATCCATGATACATTATTTAATGTATATCCACACCTCATTTGTCACCTACACATATCATAACATATAGTTACTATACATTTAATTCGCATGCTTGCACATATAATTTCTCATCTTATAATTTGAATATTAATTAATAATATACACATATCCTACATCCATCAATATAATTGTTAACCTCCATAACAATTAATTAACCCTTATATGATTAATTATCACTTTGATATAAATCTTATTGTATTTATAAACACGTTGCTCATTATTATTAAGTTTCTTGCAATAATAATAATCACATATTGTTAATCGATCCTCATTAGTATTTGATAACAGTTAATTAATATTCTTCGATTAACAATTAATATAGATTAATTGTTCACTTAAATTATATAATCCTTCTTATATTACGCCACTGTGC
Organism: Panax stipuleanatus; assembly: GCA_020205555.1. Taxonomy (NCBI): domain Eukaryota; kingdom Viridiplantae; phylum Streptophyta; class Magnoliopsida; order Apiales; family Araliaceae; genus Panax; species Panax stipuleanatus. The sequence continues at coordinate 11,470 of JAINUT010002363.1, forward strand.
CACACAAGGCAATCAACGAGTTTATCACAAACTCCACCATTTCTCAATTATTATAATTATTCAATTATATATAATTGAATTAATTCATCTCATAACACAAAATCATTTATATTCAAATAAATTCTCATTTCCATTAATATATTTATTTAATAATATATGGAAATTCTCGGATATTACATCCTCCCCCCCTTATAAAATTCCGTCCCGGAATTGCTACAAGGTTACACAAATAGATGGGGATAGTCCCTCATCATCCTATCTTCTAACTCCCACGTTGCCTCCTCGACATCGTGGTTACGCCAAAGTACTTTTACAGATGAAATAACTTTATTTCTCAAAGTTTGTTCTTTCCTATCTAATATTTGGACAGGAATTTCTTCATACGCCAAGTTCTTCTCCACTTGAATGGGCTCGTAAAAAATCACGTGCTTGTAGTCGGCCTTGTACGGTCGCAACACGGAAATGTGGAACACGTTGTGGATATGCTCCAGTTCGGGTGGCAACGCAACTTTGTATGCCACTTCGCCCACTCGCTTCAGTATCTCGAACGGTCCTATGATCTTGGACTCATTTTCCTTTCTTGCCGAAACGGATTCTTCCCTTCCATGGAGATACCTTTAAGAATACGAAACTGCCGACTTTGAAGTCTCGGTCCTGCCGATGCAAATCTGCGTATTTCTTCTGGCGATCTTGAGCTGCTACAAGTCTGGCTCTTATCACTGTCACCACGTCTGCGGTTTGTTGAACTAACTCTGGTCCGAGTATTCGTCGTTCTCCCGACTTCGTCCCAACATAACGGCGTTCTGCACTTTCTCCCGTAAAGAGCTTCGTTCGTGGCATGCCATACTCGCATGGTAGCTATTATTATATGCGAATTCTACTAAGGGTAGGTGGTCGTCCCAATTTCCCTTAAAATCCATCACGCAAGTCCTAAGCATGTCTTCTAGCGTTTGTATTGTTCGCTCACTTTGTCCGTCTGTTTGAGGATGATAAGCTGTACTCAACCTCAACTGCGTTCCCATTCTTTCTTGCAAACTCTTCCAAAAAATTGGACGTGAAGCGCGGATCTCGATCAGAGACATTGACACCGGCACTCCATGTCGTGAAATAATTTCTTTACATATAGGCTTGCTAATTGGTTCAAACTGTAGCGGATCTTGATTGGTAGAAAGTGTGCGGTCTTCGTTAGTCGATCCACGATAACCCAAATAGCATCATAACCTTTCTGTGTAACTGGAAGTCCTACCACGAAGTCCATGGTAATATGCTCCCATTTCCACTCTGGTATTTCTAATGGTTGTAGTAAACCACTTGGCCGCTGATGTTCTGCTTTAACGCGTTGGCAAGTCAAGCATTTACTGACGCACTCTGCGACTTCCCGTTTCAAATTAGGCCACCAAAAATGTTGCCTTAGATCTCGGTACATCTTTGTGGCCTCCCGGATGAACGGAATATGTCGTATTGTGTGCCTCGTGCAAAATCTCTTCCCTCAACTCAGTTACCGCTGTACCCACACTCATCCCTTCAAAGCTCAAAATACTGTCTTTATCCATTCGAAATTTTTCTCCCTCACTTTCTGTGATCCTCTTTCGGATTTTCTCACACTCTTCATCCTTTTCCTGAGCTTCCTTTACTCTATTCAACAACGTCGGACAAGCTTCCATTACAATTAACTTCTCACCAGACTTTTCTGGTCCTTTTACTTCTATCTCCAAGTTCTCCATCTCTCTTATCAACTCTTCCTGAGTCGTCAAATTAAACAACTTCTCCCTTCCTTTCCTGCTCAGAGCGTCGGCAACCACATTTACCTTTCCCGGTGATAAAGAATATCGCAGTCATAGTCTTTGATTAATTCTAACCACCTTCTCTGTCGCATGTTTAACTCCTTCTGTGTGAAGATATATTCAGACTTTTGTGGTCCGTGTATATCTCACATTTTCTCCGGATAGATAATGCCTCCATATCTTTAACGCAAAAACTACTGCCGCTAACTCTAAGTCGTGAGTAGGGTATCGTTTTTCGTAATCCTTTAATTGTCGTGATGCATATGCAATGACCTTGCCATGTTGCATGAGCACACAGCCAAGCCCCTTGTGCGATGCATCACTATACACCACAAAATTTCCCGCATCATCTGGTAATGATAATACAGGTGCTATCGCTCAATCTCCTTTTCAGTTCTTGAAGACTTTCTTCGCATTTGTCGGTCCATACAAATTTCACCGTCTTTCTAGTCAAATTGGTCAGCGGGGTTGCTATCTTAGAAAAATCTTGGATGAATCTTCGATAGTACCCAGCTAACCCTAGAAAGCTTCTCACCTCCGTCGGTGTTCTCGGTTGTTCCCAATTACTTACTGCTTCAACCTTCGCAGGGTCTACAGAGATTCCATTCTTATCCACCACGTGGCCTAAGAATTGAACCTTCTCCATCCAAAATTCGCACTTAGAAAATTTTGCATACATCTTCTCCTTCCTTAGCGCCTCCAAAACAATCTTCAGATGTTCGGCGTGTTCTTCCTCTGTCTTTGAGTAGATCAAAATGTCGTCGATAAAACCACTACAATTTATCCAAGTATGGCTTGAAAACTCGGTCAATCAAGTCCATAAATGCTGCCGGAGCATTAGTCAATCCGAATGACATTACCAAAAACTCGTAGTGTCCATAACGGGTTCGAAACGCAGTCTTTGGTATGTCCTCATCCCGTACCTTCAGTTGATGATATCCTGTTCGTAGGTCGATCTTTGAGAAACACCTTTGCTCCCTTCAGTTGATCAAATAAGTCGTCTATCCTCGGTAACGATATCGGTTCTTGATCGTTACTCTATTCAATTCTCGATAATCGATACAGAGCCTCATCGATCCGTCCTTCTTCTTAACGAATAGTACTGGTGCTCCCCAAGGAGAAACACTCGGTCGAATGTAACCCTTATCCAATAATTCTTGCAATTGCATCATTATTCCTTCATTTCTACTGGCGCCATACGATATGGAGCTTTCGAAATCGGTGCCGTTCCCGGTGCTAAGTCTATTACGAATTCGATTTCTCTGTCTGGCGGAAGACCAGTCAGATCGTCCGAAACACATCTTGGAATTCATTAACTACGTATATATCCTTAATTTCTACTCCCTTCTTCCGAGTATCAACGATGTAAGCTAAATATCCTCCACATCCTTTCCTTAACAATTTCTTGGCCTGCATCATCGTAACGCAACACGATTGCTTAAGCGATGAGCTACCATAAAACACTACCTTAGACTTACTCGGAGTCTGAAGGTTCACACATTTGTTCTGACAGTCAATTATCGCAGCATGGTTATACAACCAATCCATTCCCAGTATTACGTCAAATTCTCCCAGTCTAATAGGAATCAAGTCTACGCTCAGTTCATGTTTACTAATATTTGCGCGACAATTTCGATAAACGTATTCTACAGGGATCACTTCCTTATTAGCAACTTCTATGATCAAAGGATTTCTAATAGTTCTCGAGGTGTACTAAGTCTACTAGCAAATTCTTCAGATACAAAAGAACAGGTGGCACCCGAATCAAATAATACATAAGCATTTATATCATTGATTGGGATTATACCTGACACCACATCCTTCGCAGCCACTGCGTCTTGGATGGTCATGTTAAAAGTTCTGGCGGTTGGGCGGTTGGATTGTGCCGGTCCACCGATCATCAGCTTGTTGCCTCCTTGCTGATTACTAACCCCCGCCACTTCCCTTCTTTGGGCAGTCCTTAATTCGGTGCTCCGTCGAGCCACAAGCAAAGCATCCTTGTATCCTCTTCGGTTTCAAACAGTTAGGCGAGATGTGCCCTTCCTGTCCGCAGTTGTAGCAAGTGCCACGTCCCTTCCAGCACTCGCCCTGGTGATTCTTCCCACACTTCGGGCATCCTTCAGCCCTCTTCTTGAAACCTCCACGAAAATTCCCTGATTGATTATTGTTGTTTTGTTGTTGTTATTATTCTCCCACTTTCTCTTTCCCAAGTTGCTTCCTCCGCTACTACTTCCTCCCGTACGATTCTCTCCTCCAGTATTCTTTCCTTTCTTTTCTTTGTTATACTGACTTAAGGCCTCACTGCCAGCCTTCCGCAATGATTGCCTTCTCCAGTAATGTTGCAAAGGAATCAATTTGAAGAACTGATACCTTATTGAACAGCCATGGCTTCAACCCTTGTTCAAAGCGTCTAGCCTTCCTCTCTTCATCACCAACTTGGTGCTCCGCAAATCGCGCTAGTTCGTTAAAACCTAGCCGCGTATTGCGCCACCGTCATCTCACCTTGTTTTAACTCTAGGAATTTCACCTCCATCCTATTCTTCATACTTTTTGGAAAGTAATTTTCGAAGAACAGTGTCTTAAACTTATCCCAAGCTATTATCCCTTCTCCAGCTCTTTGTTGATTAGCCTCCCACCAGTAGTTCGCTTCTCCCCTCATCATGTACGTGGCAAACACCGTCTTCTGATCTTGCCTACGCTAGCTATAGTGAAAACTTTTCGATCTCTTTGATCCACGTTTGTGCGATGATTGGGTCGGTAGTTCCCTCGAACTCCGGGGGTCCTACACTCTTAAAGTCTTTAAAGGTTGTTACTGGCACAGTTTGAGGGTTTCGGGCGAACGGGTTCATTGTTCTTTCCCTTAAGGCTTCTCCTAACAAGTCTACCAGTTTCTGATCGGGTCTACTTGTTCTCTCTCATTGTTAACAGATTCTTCGGGTGCTGTCAATCTACGTCTGGGCGGCATTATCCGCATCACAAGTTTCATTTTATTATTATTCAAGTATATTACTTAAGTATTCTTTTAATACTAAAAGAATAAATTATAACACGTTTCTAAAATCAACTCCATTTATATTCATATGCCATTTCATTTCATTACATGATTTCCCCAGCATACTGCTATAAATGTTATCACATATATCCCCTAATATCACAAAAGACGGGGAATATACCAACCTACTACCATACTACCCCTCTAACAAAAGCTAACTCGGGGTTTACATCATCATCCCACATCTTACACAAAAGATCGGGGATTACAACATAGTATATACAATACATAAAGACAACAACTAGTACTACCACTAGACGGACTAAGGAAATCTCATCCCATCATCCCGCGCTCCACTGCGCTCTTGTACTCCAACTGTGCTATATACGCAACCAGCTCTCGGCTCAAGGTATGTAGAGTCTGTCCCTGTTCTGCCGGGTAGTGGTACACACCATCAATCACCCTTTCAAAAGCTGAACGGAACACATACCCCATCTTGTTCATCTTTCTCTTCTTGCACCTGACCTCGTCCTCAAGGTCGTCGGCTCTCTCATTAGACGCTTCCCACTTCTCCTCGAAGTGTAACCTATCCATCACCTCCAACTCTAGCTGAGTACGGAGTGCCTCTTTCTCAGTCTTCTCACTCAGCTCCCTCTGCTCAACCTCTTCTAGCTTCTCTACCAAATCTACATTCCTAGCCACTGACCTGTGAAATAGAGTCCCCATCTGGATCCCTGCCTCTTCTAGTAACCGAAAAATTCGTATTCGTCTGCATCCGTATTCAAAAAAAGCGGATACTATTCGTATTAAAAAAAACGGATATATTCGTATTCAGTTTAAAGGTATCCGCAAATAAACGGATACGAATACGGATATAGGCGTATTCATATTCGTTTAACATCCGACTATAAATATATCCGGCGGATAGCGAATATCCGGATTCGAATCCGTATTCGAAATTCGTATCCAAATAACTTATATATTATATAATAAGCAAAATAATTTTTAAAGTGATATTCTTTATATAATAATTAATTTTCACTATCATACGAAAATTATTTTAAAAATATATCATTTCACATCTAAAAAGTAGGAAATAACACTTTTATTTTAATATTAATAACCTGAAATAAATTAATTTAAATATAGTTAATAGATTTTTACTATTATAAAGTTAAAATATCTAAAATGTATCATTTACCAAGAAAATTATATACTAAAAGAATAAAACTATAGTTATTAGTTTGTTATAAGTTTTTTACTTTCAAAACTTACTTGTAATGTTGGGAGACGGGAACAATGAACAATATAATTTTATTATTAAAATGTTTTAAGTCCGAATTAATTTAGAATTAATCTAGAAGGGAGTTGAATAATTAATTCACGTTTATAAATTTTCGGGTGGAGGGAGTATTTATCACTTTCATTTGCCCAATTATTTAAAAATTAGAAGTCCAAATATTTAAAGCAAGTCCAAAATAAATTTTGGATGAAGTTTAATTAACTAGTTGTCAGTTGTCACGTATACATTATAGCTCGCACTCTCCATAAATATAATGAAATAAAATAAACTTTTTATAACTATATAAATTGTAATATATGTATTGAGGATAAATTATAATAAAAGTTCCCATAAACATATTATTAAAATTTTAATCAAGTATTTGAGAAAAAAATAATTAAATATTTAATGTAAACTTTTGAATCTAATTATAAATTATAAATATTCATACACACTACAATATTGAACATCTAAACATTAATAAATAGAATTGAAATTTAAGATTTCAAAAATGATGAAAACTTATTTGAATTGTAATTAAGAACATTGATTATTATATTTAATATTTATTAAAAATAAATAAATTAATATTCATTCATTAATAAACTATATTTAAAACTCATTATTTTTTTATTCTAGTTATAGTTAGGACTATAAATGGTAACCGAAAAATTCATATTCGTCCGCATCTGTATTCGAAAAAAGCGAATATTATTCGTATTCGGAAAAAAACGGATATTATCCGTATTCGGTTTAAAGATATCTGCAAATAAACGGATATGGATACTACTGTATCCGAATTCATATATATCCGTTTACACCCCTAGATTTTGGTTGAGTTGGACCCCTAAGTAAATAACTTCTTCGAAAATTCTCTCTTTCACTAGCAGGATAAGAATTTATTGGTGGTCTTTTATCGGAATCCCCCTCATATTAAAAGAAAGAGATACCGGTGTATGTGTTTGAAACATGATATTTGGACAAGATTCTGTACTTGGGTTTGGGGGTTAACATTTTGCGGGTGAGTTTCTTGGTGAATATCAACAGTAACAGGTTCGTCATTAATCCCTTCGACTTGGACATTTTCAGGAATAGATTCAAATTGTGTGTTTAGTTGTTGTAACGCAATTATGTATGTCCATGCCTAACAATCAATAATATTGAAAAACTAATTCAACATCAAAACAATATCAATATACAATATGAATAGTTAAGTGTAATTAGCACCAACAATAAACAATATCATTTACAAGTAACATTACAAAATCAATTACAAAATTTAAACAAAAATAAAAAATAGAATAAAACACATACTTGAATAACTTTTATTTGATAGATTTCTCTCATTGTTGCAATATTGTTTTAAAAAGTAAAAATTACCAATTTTATAAAAATACAAAAAGAAGAATTCATAAACAATTAAAAAAATGGAGGATTGAATTTGAAGGAGTAGCAATAAAAATGGAAGATTTTAATATTTATAGTGAATACCTCCAATTGATATCATTAGAAGACTGAAACTAAAAAGCTACACTAATTATACCTTCGCGGCTTTGCCACCTCAAAATCTAACATATGAAAAGGAAAAGGAAAAGGAAAGGAAAAGAAAGGAAGAAATGAGTCGTTTACAATTGAAGTACAAAATGCTAAGGTCCGTGTTCGTTTAAAAGTGAATAATTAAGATCTGAATGATTAATACATGTTATAAATTAGATCATCCGAATAAAATAACATTTGAATCTAAAAAATTGTTTGATAACTGAAAAGTGTAAAACATCTGAATGACACTATTTTACTATTTTAACTCTCTCAGTTATTTAAAAATTTTATTTGAATGATCTTAAAATTTGAAATTAAAGAGTTCAATATTATTGATGCTATTTTTGTCCATAAATTTTAAATAAACTATTAAAAGGCATCTCTTAATAATTAAGATTTGATTTTTGTTTTAACGATAAAGATACATTAAGAGGCAAAATAAATTTATCAAACAAGATTTGTCTCTAACAAAATCAAGGTATGTAATTAAGAGACATTCAGACACAAATAAACACCACCTAAGACTACTAGTGAGATTGGTATTTTGTCCATTGAATTTAGAGTCTTAGGCTAGGAATTCTGATATTTTTAAGTCTAAAATACCATAATTTTACTTAGCCCTCCTCAAATAATTTTTTTAACTTGACCCCTTGACCCTCTGAAAATTCAGTGGGGTCAGGGTGCCCCCTAACCCCAAATGGATCAGCCCCTGACCTCAAAATTGAGACGACTCATTAAAAATTAAGAAATAATAAAACTTACAATGAATAATACTTTTTAAATAATTTACATATTTATTAATGTATTGATTAAAATTAAAAGAATCTTAATTAATTTGAGTTTAAAAATCTCTTAAGTTGATTATAAAAAATCGTTAATGATAAAATAATATAAAACGGATGGGGGAGTATTATAACTAGGAGTTGATTTTTCAAAATTAAATAAAAATAAGGATGCATCACTGTGTGTAGTCGTGTGATATGAACAAATTAAATAAATGAAAACGGTAATCAACTTCTTCTTTCTACGGTACTAGCGTTTTTATATAATTTTAATAAGTTGAAAAATATTGGGTTTGATGGTCTCCTTAAAAATTGAATGGCTCTATATGTTCTCAAATTAAAGAAGTGTTGTTGTTTGCACTCTTTTTTTTCTCAAACAAATTGTTACCAATTTCAATAATTATTAACAAAAAAGAAATTGAAAATAAAATACTTATGAAACTGGTCCTTTAATTTTTGGAAAAGATACATTTTACGACTTTATATGTTAATTTTTGTTGTTGTGAATTACGTGAATAATTATTATTGATAATATTTTTAACAGTTATTTAATGGAACAGATCGACCTTAATTATAATATCATCCACAATAAAAATTGTATATTTATTTGAAAATAAAACATTTTACCTTGGCTAATTTATTTTCCTTTTTAAAAGTAGTATTGTTTTCACTTATCCCTATTACTCCCTTTATTTTAAAATTAGAGATACAATTTGACTTTTGAAATCAAACGAAGATATATTAAACTTCAAGCTGATGTGAATTTATTTAGGGGAACACTATTTACACATGAGTTTTTGATATTTCCACGTGATCTCCTCTCACATGAAGGTGCGACTCACTTTTTCTCATGTGAGAGAGGACTACGTGAAAATATAAAAATATATGTAAAAATATCAATTTTCTTGATTTAATTTCAGTTGGTACAATTATTATAATTGTATAGTATATAACAAAACTATTAATTACAAAATTTATTTTATTTTAAACTATACCGATTTTGAAATTTAATATATCATTTAATTTCAAAAGTCAAATTATATCTCTAATTTTAAAATAGATAAAATATTTTTTAATTATGTTATTTATCTATGTTATTGAAGAGAGAGGAACTCAGGACTGTCTTTCGGTTGGTAGCCAATCCCTTTTTTAGCTTACGTTTATCTTTTGCCTTTACAGTTGATAAGCTACCTCAATTATTGCAATATTGAGAATTCTATATACAACTTATCACATTTCTCTCTCTTTCTCTCATATAACAAATAAATTTTAGGCGGATTAATACCTTTAACTTTTTCTTTTTTTTTTACTTTAGGGATAATTTTTTCAATTAGGGAGTTAAACTCTTAATTTTTTTTACTTTGGAGATTGTCTTCTCAATTTTTTAATGAGGGATTATTATTTTAATTTTTTCTGATTACGTCTAATTGATAGTACCACGTCAAAAATTGATGACATGACAGCGGCATGTGGCTAAAAATGCTTGTGTGTAATATTGAGTCTCATTTTAACATTTATTCAATTAATTTTTATACCAAAAAAGATAAATATAAGAACCATTATTAATTTTTTAATTAAATTAATGTATTCCAAACTCACTTAAAAAATCATCAATAATCAATATAATGATAAATATTTTAAAATGTATAAATGTACTACTAATTAAAATATTGTTATTTCATAATCATCAATAATTAATATGACAATATTACCATTTTTGCTATAAAAAATTAAGGCCTGAATATAGTTTAATACCCTGAACTTTAAGTTTATTTCATAATCAGCAATAATCATAATAATTAATTTTTTATACCAAAAGGTTAAAATTGTCATTAAATTTACTTTAAAAAACTAATACTGGTATTATATTTTTTCTTTTTGGTACAAAAAATTAATTGAATAAATGTTAAAATGAGACTCAATATTACACATAAGTACTTTTTAGTCACGTGTCGCTACTATGTCATCAATTTTTGACGTGACACTATCAATTAAACGTAATAAGTAAAAATTAAAAATTTAATCTCCTAATTAAAAAAAATTAATAAGACGATCCCATATAAAAAAAAAAGAGTTCAAGATAATAATCCATGTTTAAGCCTAAATTTTATACACAAAATTTATGATTCAAGGTTGGAGATGAGGAGAGAGAGTCTTAGTTGACATATTTAATGGCGAAATTGTAGGTGGAAAATAAAAGGGATGAATCAGTTCAACTAAAGTGGCAAGTAGCAGCTAGTTAGATCCACGCATGCCGGAACAATAACATGCAATTAATGTTGGTCATATTTTATTTGAATTTGTAGGATAATTATTGGAAACTTCACTTGCAGATGCTACCATGATACAGAGTTGGTAATACTTCCTTACTGTTTAGTACTACATCCGTTCCTAAAAGATTATCGTTTAAAATTTTGGTACATGGATTAAGAAAGTTATTTAATATTAATAAAATTTATTTGAAATTCCATCACTACCCCTTTATGGAAAATTGAAAACTATTAATACAAGGGAGAGAATTTATTGGGACAATGAGAGAAGATAGGGGTAATATAGGAAAATAAATAATTTATTCATCTAGAAAGTTATAAACGACAAATATTTTAGAATAATTTTTTTTCTTCTAAAACGACAATCTTTTAAGAACAGAGGGAGTATTTACTAATATAGACGTATGCTTTCATTTGTTTGACTGGTATTGCTAAAGTTGGAAAATGTTTTTTTTTTTGACTACTGATCAATTGTCATACCTTAAATGCCATAGGTTGGAGTTTAAAATTAGTGGGAGACAGAGAGGAAGGAGGGGGGGAGGGGGAATGCCTCATTTTCTTTTCGCTTATCTTGATTGTAAGGTTTAATGAATAAAAAAATGAAGTAAACAGTATCGGAAATAAGTATTTACTTTTGTGTCTCTTTATTTTTTTCAAAATTTAAAAATAAGATTTGATATTTCAGCGCTTGAAATATCAATTTAACACCAATACATATATTAAATAGTTATACTGACGCAGCGTGCGTTGATGAATAAATATTACAAATAAAAAAGTTTGTTGATTCTAAAGAAAATTGAGAATTTAAACTGAAAATATATATTTTATTCAATCAAAATTGTCTAGCCATAAGAGATTTTACAAACTATTTATAACGAAACTCTACGTGCAACAAAACTTATCAAAATTACAAAAATATCCCTAACTTTTTAAAAAAAATCCAAACACTATTGAAAAATGTAAAAATTATCGTTTTAACTAACCTCAAAACGATGAAATTTGGCTAAAATCACACGGGGTGCAGTTTTGTGCTTTGCTCAGAAGGCAATTTCCACCTAAAAAGTTGTATTTTCTTGTCAAAACCGGACATAGTTGATTTTTCTTATTAAACTTGACATTTTTTGGGCTTTAGGGTGCTTTCTCCGGGCCCAAAAATCTCACTCCTGTTAAATTGCAACATATAGTATGTCCATAATATGTTGCACAATTGCTATGACTTCTTCCGACAAACCATTTTCTTTCATTGGCCCACAATAAGCTAGGTGGGCATTGCTACTAGGGGTGAACATAGTGCGGTTTGAAATTCAAACCGTACACGAAATCGATTAGGTGCGGTTTCAGTTTCAAAACTAATTGAAATAACAAAATTTTATGTAATTTAAATTAACAATTTAGCATTACACAATATTAAATACCATTTTGATAACACACACAACCTTACTTATAATTTTTTATCTAAACAAAAGTTAAATAGAACAAAACTCAAACCATAAATTAATTCGATTTTATATAATGTAGGGTGTGACTAATTAATGTTGAACATAAAATGATAAAATAATTTAATTATTTAATGAGTCTAATGCTTATTATCATATCTCACGTATTTGTTCGTATTTATTTAATATCGATAAAATTTGTTATGATATATAACACTATTTATATATAAAAAAAATAATAATACATACGTTTAACATTTTAAGTTTATGATAATTGTGACGCCCCAAGAATTGGTCCAATCAACCCAACCCATTTTGAGTCGCCAAATACATGGTACATAATTCAAATACAATCTTTTATATCAAACGGTCGTGCAAAATACGATCACACAACTGTGAGTGTCAATACATACTTGTAAAAAATATAAACATTCAAACTAAGTCCTTATTATATTTATTATCACACTATTTTATAAAAAAAAATAGTGAGGACTTCTACAGCTCTAACTCGGACCATCACTCTATTTCTGACTAGTACCCGCGATATTCTCATTTTCTGAAGAGAACAATGGAAGAAAAAGGTGAGCTCAACTAGCCCAGTAAAAAATATTATGACTAATATAATGAAGAATAAATTATCGTTAGTCTTCAATAAATCAGATAAAATATTATGGACAACCAGTTTTAGATCAACAACTGCAGAGAAAATAACAATTCATTAGAAGAGTTAAGTAGAGAATGATGCCTACTATCTTCTATGATTTAAAAGTCCTCATCAATATTTTATCCCTGTAACATCAATCAATATATATCTCGAATCAAATATTCATCTTTACACTACGGGCCAAAGATATTCATTTGTATCACCAGTGGTCATGTTCATCTCAACACCTGTCCATCTTTGCACTACGGGCCAAAGATATTCATCAAGTAATCATCTTTGTACTACAGGCCAAAGATATTCATCAAATAATCATTCATCTTTGTACTACAGGCCAAAGATATTTATTTGTATCATCATTTAAGACTGAGGATGATGAAAAATAATATAAAAAACGAATCCAGTGAGATAAAGAACAAAAATTAGGGATTCGTAATTTAATTTATTCAAGTTCAAGAATACTCCGTAATAATCAATTGTGGAGCAAATTCAAGAATGAAGTTCAAAACCTGGATCCAATCAAAGATAAAAAATATATATTTTTTTTACCGTGAATAGTAACTTGTCATGAAAAGATGAAAATTTTATAAAAAGTTCAGACCAATATTCTAGTGAAATAATATTTTCGTATGAATATGAATGAATATACGAAACTGTAATTTGATTTTCACCCGTCATTCGGTAATCCGCGTAGACAGATTATTTTCACAATTTAATAAAAATGAATACGAAGGGTGATTCACCACGCATGCGGTAGTCCGCGTAGACAGGTTATTTTCACAGATTAATAAGGAACAGAATGAATACAAAATATTATCACCAGGCATGCAGTAGTCTGCGTAGACAGGTTACTCCCACAGATCAATAAAGAATTAATACGAAGGGTTATTCACCATGCATGCGGTAGTCCGCGTAGATAGATTACTCCCACAAATCAATAAAGAATAGAGTAACAAACCCTTACGAGTATTGAAAGAAAATAGCATTATTTATGAATACAAAAGAAATAATACCCCTTACCTCAGTAGAAGATTGGATATTGGAATAGTATAGTAACAGAATACTCTTGTTCTTTCTCTATCTATAATTTCTCTCACTATTATAACTTTGCTCTTCAAGAATGGTGAGAAATGAATGAAACTAGCTTGCTATTTATAGGCTAGAAAAAAGGTTGGTTAATTACACTTTAATACCTCCATCTTTGCCTCAATTTTTAATTTAGTCCCTCAAGTTTATAAATCTTGCATCTCTACCCCTGCAACCACCCACCAACTATTTATTATCCACCAATAAGTGGGTCCCACATGTTAACCACCCATTAATTGCTTATTTATTCGATTAATTCCCCGTTTGGTCAATTTAACATCCGAAAATCAACTATTGTAAAAATAAATATCGATTTTCACTAACATTAATATTTCCAACACAATAAAAATATTTTTATCAACCATTCATCATTATAATTCACAATATTGACAATCAGATCGTTCTCAGGAAAGAGGGGATTTTCCAATAAGGATTTCTCGTTACTGACGTGCAATTAAATAACCTAATCCCTTTTCTTGATAGAACTTTCTAGATATTGTCAATAATGCTAATAATAATAATATGAGTAACTGTGTTGTGTCAATTATTAATTTAATACTTTAAAGTATTGTGCAGATGATACTGTGACAATAATTGAATCAATAATATGAGATACTATGCAGCAACCACTGTAGTAATTATTGAATACGGAGTGATTTCTTACGTAAGAACCAATAATTCAAAATACTGTGCAATACAGTGTACTATTATGAAACAACGCGTATTACTGTATTTTTATCACCGGGTATTTTAACAGTTTAACGGTAAAAGTTTTGCCGTGAAAGTGTTATTTCTGTCTCTTTCTATATTCGATAATTATTCCGTTGTGGGGTTCACCAATGACTGCGCCGTCGTACGAATATTCTCCGATAAAAAAATATTCCCCGACACAACGAATATTTTATGACCATTTGCTTACTTTGTAAATTTGCACATACCACCCATAACCTACCACATTTATTAAATCAACACCTTACTATTTTAAAATAATGTATAAAAAAAATTAAATATTTATTCATAAAAATTATGGTCTTGCAATAATAATATTAGAAAAATAAAAAATATATATGTATATGAGCTGATATGTATCTTTATAAACATAGTGGTGAATAAAATTTGTTGGTGGACTTGTTCTTGCAAATATTATTGTTATTATAATGATGATGATGGTAAGCTCAATCATATTTTAATTAAAATTTATAAATCTATTTGGACAACTTGACTTCTTTTATCTTGTTGGCATATGGCGCGGTTTCAGTTTTATGCATGCGGTTTTGGCCAGTAAACAAAACAAAACCAAACCATAAATTCAATTTTTTAACCCACTGAAAACCGTCACATACGCCGAAATCGTTGGTACGGTTTGTGTGATTTTTGGTTCGATTTCGGAGGCAATTTGATTTCTTACTCAGCCCTAATTGCCACTATGATTTCGAGGGAATTTTTTAGTAAAAAATAAAAAGTAAAAAATATAGAAACTTACCAAGGATGATTTTTGAAAAAAAATCATTAACATCAAATTTTGACAACCTTGTTTATAAATTAGGATTTAAAATGCCTATTGATAAATTTTTGCACACCTTTAAAAGAAGAGTTAGACTATATACTGAGATAAATTTATTTTGAATTATAATTCCGAATCTTATGAATTCATTATTTTGGTAGGAATTATAGGAGGACTCTACTTATCTTTACCAAACAAATAGTCAACTTAAACATTATCCACATAATTTACAATCCAATAATCGACTTAAATATTCGCAATATATATAATATACTTTAAAAGAATTTCTAGCTTTGTCACTAATAATATCTGATATTGAAACTCCCTTAGGACTTCGGAGTGTATACTAGAGAAATTTTTTCACACAAGAAGAAGATACTTTCGTTGCCTCACAATCCGTTCTCAAGCCCATTATCCCATTGGACATGCTACACATTGGATACTCTGAAAAAAGCCCAAATAATATAGAAAATTGATAAATTAACAACAGAAAATGATATTTCACATGAAAATCGTCACTATAGATTTTATAATGACGGTGTTTTACATCTATAGCGACATTTTCATGTAAAAATATTAAAAAGTGTTGTGAAAATATCAATTTCCATAATATAAAACTCAACGCCGGCTTATTCTGACATTTCCTCCTGGGATTTTTTCAATTGACTTTTCCATGTTTATTATTGTGTTCAATTTATTTATACAATTTGGCCCAACTAAAACAATAATAGATGTAGCTAAGGCTGACGAGTATTCAGTTATATAACCAAACCAAATTATTTATTTGGCTATAATCGAATATCGAATTTTATACAATTTCACTATTCGAATAAGTATCTGAAATTAATACTAACTGAAACCCAATAATACTATTCGGTTTATTACCGAAATATTAACTTATCTTTACCAAACAAAAAAATTCATTTCAAATTTCGCACTAGAGTTTTCAAACA
Source organism: Panax stipuleanatus (assembly GCA_020205555.1). Taxonomy (NCBI): domain Eukaryota; kingdom Viridiplantae; phylum Streptophyta; class Magnoliopsida; order Apiales; family Araliaceae; genus Panax; species Panax stipuleanatus. The sequence goes on from JAINUT010002363.1 coordinate 27,759, forward strand.
ATATTTAACCACAATCATAATAATTTATAAACTAGTTTAATAATTACAGATTAACAATACATAAGTACATAATCATATGACAAAGTTCAAAAATTTTATTTAAAAAATATCTATTTCGGTTAGCATAATTTTAAAAAGTAAAACCGAACCCAAACCCAAACCCGAAGATCGTGGGATCCCCAAACAGAATATAGCAAATAGCAAAGACTTGAGAAGTCGAGGCTATACAGCATTATAGGGCTAGATGTCTAAAGCTAGCAATGAGTGTTTGGAAGTTAATATTAAAGTGGAGTTTACATTTTATAAAATTGAAGGTATTATATTATGTATGTAGAATAGTGGTAGCAGGGAGATATCCATTAGCATGAAGCCTTGCATTGCGTTCTTTCCAAATCCGAGGGTATAACAGGTTGTGATGAACCATACGGCCGGGCCAGAGCAGGAAGTAAGGAATCCAATTAAGTCCGACCGACCAGCTACGGCCAACTACAAAATCTAAGAAAACGGAAATCCCAACTGAAATCCCAAGCAAGAAAGGATTGTCGCAGCAGTTTGGTCCTCAGAGATTCAAGCTTTTTCAAGCATTAATGTGCAGTCCAGACATAACAGAGAACTGGTCTAAGCGGAGCTTGAGAATAGAGATAGACCTGCCATCATCATGACCAGGGGCGGAGTCATGAATAAAAATTAGGGCGGACTAAAAATATTATAATGTCAAAATTTTATATTTTGACTAGGCGAACCAAGGATATTATAATATCAAAATTGTATATTTGAGTTGGGCTGACCGAGACTATTTCAACTTATTTACTTTGAACTACATAATTATATAGTACATCTAGTAAAAAAAAAAATTGGGCCGGGCTACAGCCCTTTTAGCCAACCAGTGGCTCCGCCCCTTACCATGACAAAAAAAGGAGGTCATCAGCCAAACAAAGATTGACGCTCGTTTAGTTATCGAATCCAGCCGAATATTGAGTTGCTCATATTTGGTTCACAAAAATTTTCAAGTATAAAATAAAGTTTGATTGAGGCTCCTTTAGCTAGCTATTGAGTCGAGCACGATCTCGAATCGAGTCCGAACAGTTTAAAATTTTCGAACGAAATATGATCCGAGTATCAATAGACAATTGCAATTTGAGGAGATTCGAGTAATTTATCAAACTTTAAAATTTGCTCATATTTGAATCATTTATATTTCGAATCGAACTTTTAGTCGAGCAAGTACGAATCGAGCCCAAACTGTTTTCTCATTCTAGAAGACCCAAAAGATCTGTTAGAGCATCTCCAGCAAGGTGAACTATACCATGGACTATATTTAGTCCATATGACATCAATCCATGGGATAGTCTTTTAATCTTTCTAGCAAATGGATTATAATATTAAAAGATTATATTATATTTAATAAATTATAGTCTACCAATTATTCTTCCACTCTCATTAAAATATATTAAAAGTTATAGTCCACCAAAATCAAATTCCTTGATATAGTCTTTTGGATCCACCGAAAAATCTACTAGACTATATTTAGTTTAATTACTGGAGAGGGAGCATGAGTCCTAAACTATATTTAGTCTAAAAATAATAGAACTCCGACCTGCTAGAGATGGCCTTATAGCCCTTGAAAAAGCTCCTTCCAGGGACAAAAGCAGCTTGGCACGGGGAAATAATATTTGGAAGAACCCCTTTTAACCTTACAGTAATAATTTTAGATATGCATTTTACGTGGTGTTGCTTGGGCGACAGTCATTTATGGGAGAAGGATTTGGTAGCTTAGGAACAAGGACAATGGTGGTGGAGTTTGTTCCTCTCAAGAAGCAACCTTTAAGTTTTGCTGCCCAAGCCTTTTGCACCACAGAGATAAAAACATATAATTAAAGAATTGAAACCGTTTGGGGGGTGTGAGTAAGGCTGTAAACGAGTCAAACGGTTCGGACTCGATTCGGGCTCGATTCGAAAAAATACGAGCGAGACTCGGATTCGTTAATAATATGATCCAAATCTGAGCATTAAAAATAGTTCGAAAAAAATATAAGTAGAATCTGAGCAAGGTTATACTCGACTCGTTTAAGATTCAAATTATTCGATTCTTGAGTGTGATTCGATACATGCTCGATTGATACAAATTCGATTAGATACTCGATACATTCTCTTATAATATATACAAATTTAAATCAAATTAGAATAATTAATTATTACTTTTTAATTTTAATTGTGATTTATATTTGTAAAGTGTAATAATAAATATATTTTCTCATTTCTAAGTAAAATAACAAATTCAATTTATAATTATATTTATTATAAAACTAGTTATTATTTAGAGACTTGAATTCGAACTTGAATTTGAAGCTCGCGAGTAGTTTGATTATAATTCGAGCCGAGTCGAATCGAATTCGAGTAGTAAATATTCGAGTTGAGTCGAATCTGAGTAGAATTTTTCAAATACAATTCGAATTCGAGTACGAATTTATTATTTAGAGTCGAATCCGATTAGCTCTCTGTTCGCTTCAATTCGACTCGTTTACACCCTTAGGTGTGAGGAACTTGGAGACCAGTCTTGACCACAGCAGGCTGGCTGGCTAGTGATCAGATAGATATATAGACTATTTTGGAGTAGGTTTCTCAGAATCAGCTGCAAGAAGTCATTATATTAAGAAATGAAAGGAATTTCTTAAAGGACACGTGCTAAACACATAGTTCAAGTGAATATTTTTTTGAACTTGGTGCAAATACAGAAATCAAAAAAATATGTACACAGTTCAAAAGAATATTCTATTTGCTTAACATATTCCCTAAGAGCATATGGGACCAAATGAATATGGGACCAAATGAATATATTGGGATGATTTTGAGACAAATCCCACATATTAATTAAAGAGCTTATTTCTAAAGGGGAGGAGATATGCGTGTATTAATGGGCCCATAACCCATTAATATTTGTCCAACAGGCTAAATCAACGATTATTTTCTACATTATATTCATTATATTAATAAAGAAAGTACTTTATGAATCGGACAAAAAAAATAAAGAAAGAAAAGGAAAAAAAAGAAGAAGATCGAGGGTACTTTAATTTCTAGGAAAAAAGATAAATAAGAGAGAGTCTAATACACTTGAACATGCTATATATGTATAATTGGCTGAATTAGTATTATATATATATATATGAGTGTGTGTGTGTATGAAGGAACAACTTAGAAAACAATGTGCACGTGCGAATTACTTAAATAACAGTTTGTTCGATTAAAAGTTCGATTCGAGTTTGATCGAAATATACATGATTCAAATATGAATAAATTTTAAAATTCGATAAATTAATCGAATCTCTTCGAATTGTGATTTTTTATTGATACTCAAATCATATTCGTTCGTAAAGTTTAAACTATTCTGGTTCAATACTCGATTCGACTCGATTCATTTACACCCTTATTTAAATGGACACAAGTAATGTGATGACCATGGCATCGGTAATTCTCCTGTTTGGGAAATAAGATTGTTGGGCCGTGAATACGTGGGACCGGTTGAATCTTACTTCTCTTGGGCTTTCCGGGTCAAACCCGTTTTTACTATTGGAGTATCGGGCCACTGTCTAAATGGTTATTTAGATAAACTTTAGGTTGGAGCTGGTAGTGGATAACAGGTGGCAGTTTATAGACTAAAGATTACCCCTAATCTGTGGGATTAATAGGCGGCTGATTGAGTTGATGGGCTCAGCCGTCTTAAGCCACCCTCATTAATGAGGAGTTGACAGAATGTTGACTGGGGGGAAAAACATGCAAGGTGGTGAAACAATATATGAAAAGGAGGGCACTACATGGAGGAGGGAGGTATATTTTTTTTCTCGGAACACTAGAGCACACGACCTCCATTGTTAGACCATTTTCTCTCAAAATCTGTACTCATTCTCACACCGGAGCGATCCCCGGCGGCCCAAAACCGTCGAGATCCGGTGCTGACGTGTTCATTGTGCAGGACAAAGAGTGCTTTTCGTGATTGAGGCGCGTGACGAGATTGTGGCGTTAACATTGGCGCTAGAAGGAGGGGATTTAGTGTTTCTGGTTTTCAATCACAACGTACTGAACAACTTACCTTGGAAGCTATGGTAAAAAGTAAGACGATCACGGCTGAAGGACAACCAACGGATGCCAGCTCTTCTTTGCAAAGAATTTCGGTGAAAGACAGATTAGGACCCTCAAAAAGCGTTCATGATAGACTTGGGTCACAGAAGGTTCTGAAAGATTCTCAGGCTAGAGACCATGGGGATGCCAAGAGGAAGTTATTTTCTACTGCTAGCAAGGGTTCCGATAACGATCGGAAAAAGATGATGGACACACCACTTAAGGCCCAGCATCGAGAAGGCCATACGGACAAGATGTCTATCTTGGCAAAGAAGGCTCAAGAAACCGACACGGCTTTGAAAGCCCTTTTGCAACAGAGGGAGGAGATTTCTAAACAGATGATTCTTATGGCTGAGAAAAAGACGAAGCTTTCAGTTACACTCGACCGGAGAGATGGAGTAGATCACATGGTCGAAGGGCAAGGAAGAATGATTATACCAGTCGAGATGACGTTGAGTCTTATAGTCGTTCTCCTGACAGGAGACCAAGTATGTTACAAGAATATTCTCCCAGAATTTCGAAAAGGGCACCTCGTAGTAAATATCATAGAGAAAGTAGAAGAGATGAACGACGAAGTCGATCAAGAAGTCATTCCCTAGAAAGTCCAAAGAGGGTACACCATACAGGGAGTTCATGGTCCAGCCGAAGCACGAGACGAAGTCCTTCGGCGTCGTTTAAACCAGATGAAAGAGACCGGATTAGACATAATAAAGCGAAATCTCCGGAGGAGAAAGCTACTTCTTCGCCCGGGATGGTGGAATACCTATCAAAAGAAGTGAGAGAGCTTCGAAAGCAGCTAACGGAGATTCAACAAGGAAAAAAAAGGCTTCGGATAAAAAGGCGTCCCCCTTTTCATCTGAAATCCTTAAAGAAAAAGCGGATCCCAGCAAAAAGTTACCTCATATGGAAAGTTATGACGGTTCTGGAGATCCGTTTGACCATAGTCAAGCATTTGATAGATTGATGGATTACTACGACTATTCGGATTCAGCTAAATGTCAGACATTCGGGTTGACCTTAAGAAAAGATGCAAGGCAATGGATGGGGACTCTGGCTTCGGATTCGATTACGTCATGGGAAGATTTGTGTGACAAATTCCACGCTCGCTTTGGGAGCAATAAGAGAAGAGGAAGACCCACGGGGTCGTTGGCCCAAGTAAGGCAATATCCGAGTGAGACTCTGGGGCAGTATGTGAAGAGATTTCAAGAAGCTGTAGGGCAGATTTCAGATCTTAATGATCTTCAGGCGGTGGGGTTATTCCAGAATGGCTTAGATCTGGTGAAATCGGAAAAATTAGTAAAGAAGCTGATGTTCAAACATCCGAAGAGTCTGGCCGAAGCGTTTGAAAAGGCCGAAGGTTTCATCGTGGTGGAAGAGGCAATGGCTAGCTTGAAACAAAGCTATTCAGAAAAAGTAAAGGAGAAAGACAGGGAAAAGCCTGACATTAATCAGAGAAGAAATAATGCAGGCAACGATCGATCCGAAGGTAATCAGAAAAGGTATAATAGTAACTGGATACCCAGGGGAGATCGTCCACCCATTCCGACTCAAAGAGTGAACAAGGTGTACACACAACTTAACACGGATCGGGCCACCATTTTGGAACACATTAAAAACCAACCGTACTTCGAAGCGCCCAAAAACAACCTTCGACCGGGGTCTGGAGATCCTGCCTTATATTGTAATTACCACCGGGCGGTTGGGCATGATACAAATTCCTGCTGGAGTTTGAAGGAATTTATTGAGAGAAAAGTTCAAAGTGGTACCTTGATGCATTATGTAACAGGTCGGGAACGACAAAGGAATCAACCGGAGAATAAGGAGTTGGCTCAAGTTGCCCAGCCTGTTCAACCAGTGCCAAACCAGGCGGTGCGGCATGTCGTGGATGTGATATCTGGGGGGAACACAGGAAAAGTTGCAGGTAAGAAGAGACGAGGGTATCTGGACTCTGTGATGTCTTTGGCAGATAAGCCTACGAAGGTCGAAAGGGCATATCCGGGTTCCATAATTTCCTTTACAGATGAGGACTTCCCTACGGAACCTATCGAACCACATGAAGGAGCCTTGATAATCACGGCCCAAGTAGGTTCTGTGGATATGAAAAGGATGATGATTGACAATGGCTCTTCGGTGGATATATTGTATGCTCATGCTTACCACCAAATGCCTGCGGATGGCCAGAAGATGGAAATCGGGCAGGAGGCCCCTCTGTATGGTTTCAGCAACGATCCCGTCAAGGTAGCAGGGACCATCGAGCTGCCAGTCATCTTCGGGACAGTTCCCCAACAGGTTCAAATCCTTTTTAAATTTTATGTTGTACATGTTGATTCTGCCTACAACGCTATTTTGGGGAGACCTGCTTTGACAGCTCTACAGGCGGTTACTTCAATACCCCACTTTAAAATTAAGTTTCCTACATCCCACGGAGTTGGCGAAGTGGCTGGAGATCTAGACTTAGCAAGGAGGTGCTATCGGAATGCTCTAATCACTTCGGGGGTAGGGATCAGTAAACTGAAGCATACAATGGCCATTGAGGTGGAACCATTTACAGAAAGCGGAACCGAACCTTTAGTCGTGCCCGTTGAGGATACCGAAGAGATCGAGTTGATTCCGGGGAAGAAAGAGAAAACAGTGAAAATCAGTTCGGGACTTCCAGAACCTTTTCGAACAAGCCTGCTGAAATTGCTTCGGTGCTATGCCGATGTCTTTGCTTGGATCCCCAGTGACATGCCGGGAGTAAGTCGAAAAGTAGCGGAGCACAGATTGCAAGTGGATCCAACTAAGAAGCCAGTTAGACAGAAGAGGAGACTCTTCGCATTGGAGAGACAGAAGATAATTGATGAGGAGATCACTAAGTTGTTGGATGCAGATTTCATCTTCGAGATCGATTATCCAGAGTGGATGGCCAACGTGGTTCTGGTACAGAAGCATAATGGCAAGTGGCGAGTTTGTATAGATTACACCGACCTGAATAAAGCCTGCCCGAAGGATTTCTATCCTCTGCCCCATATCGACCAACTCATTGATGCGACTTCGGGGTATGCTTTTCTTAGTTTTATGGATGCTTTCTCAGGTTATCATCAAATTTCTATGTGTAAAGAAGACATACCAAAGACAGCTTTCATTACTCATCGGTCGGTGTACGCCTACAAAAAAATGACTTTCGGATTGATCAATGCGGGAGCTACATATCAAAGGATGATGAACCATATATTCGAGAAGCAACTAGGCAAGAATATGGAGGTTTACGTTGATGATATGATTGTTAAAAGCATGTCGGTTCGTGGTCACCTAGATGATTTAGAAGAATGTTTCCAGACGGTGCGCCGTTATGAATTGAAGTTGAATCCTACTAAATGTACTTTCGGACTGGGGGCAGGCAAATTCTTGGGATATTTGGTCAGTAAGAGAGGTATCGAAGCCAATCCAGAGAAGATCCAGGCTATCTTAGACATGAAATCACCCCAGTCATACAAGGATGTTCAGCGTTTAACTGGTCGAATAGCATCGTTGCGACGATTCATGTCTAAGTCAGCAGAAAGATGCTTGCCATTCTTTAACACGTTGAAAGGGCCGAAGAATGCGAAAACCTTCCAATGGACTTCGGAGTGCGAGGAAGCTTTCCAAGGCATCAAAAGATACTTGTCTTCGGCACCTCTGCTAGTAAAGCCAGTTCCTACGGAACCTTTGTATCTGTATCTGGCTGCCAGTTCATTTGCCGTAGGAGCAGTTTTGGTGCGGGAAATTGAGGGTAAGCAACACCCGGTTTACTATGTAAACCATGCCCTTAGGGATGCAGAAACAAGGTATCCAAACCTTGAGAAATTTGCTTTTGCTTTAGTCGTTGCTAGTAGAAAGCTTCGGCAATACTTCCAAGGTCGGATAATAGTGGTGTATACGGACCAACCACTGAAGAAGGTGTTGGGGAAGCCAGAGGTCTCGGGCAGGCTTGCTGCGTGGACGATGGAATTGTCCCAGTTCTTCATAAAGTACTATCCCCGGATAGCTATTAAAGGCCAAGCCTTGGCTGATTTTGTGATAGAATGCTCGTTTCCTGAAGCTGATGGCAGCACGATCGAAGTGGAGGGATCTCCGGAGACGGTGGCCATACTTCAACAGGAGCACGATTCTTGGACTTTATATGTAGATGGATCTTCTACTTCGGATCTCGGTGGTGCCGGAATAATTCTGACAAGCCCGGAGGGGTTCAAAATACAGCAGGCCGTCAGATTTGAATTCAAGGCAACAAATAATGAGGCTGAGTACGAGGCGGTATTAGCAGGATTGCGTCTGGCTCATAGTCTGGAAGTTCAGAAGCTGATCATTTACAGTGATTCTCAACTGGTCATCAAGCAGGTTTCGGGGGAGTACGAAGCTCGAGGCTCTAAAATGGTTAGATATCTTGCAGAATTGAAAGATCGACTTTAACACTTTGGCTCATGTGTATTTAAAAGTGTTGGTCGAACTGATAATTTCGACGCTGATGCATTGTCGAAACTAGCTACTGCTGAATCAAGCGCCTTTGAAGGAATCGTTTACTTGGAAATCCTGAAATAAGCCAGCATCCAGAGAGAGGAAGTAACGTGCGTAGAACAGTCAAATTGTTGGATGACTCCATACATAAACTATTTAGCAAATGGCGTACTACCTTCGGATCAGATGTTGGCTAAAAAGGTGAGATACAAGAGCGCAAACTTCATACTGATTGATGGAGATATGTATCGAAGAGCTTATTCCTCTCCATTACTGAAGTGTCTGGTCCCATCTGAAGCTGAATATGCCCTTCGGGAGGTCCATGAAGGTATCTGTGGTGATCATATGGCCGCGAAGTCGTTAGCATATAAAGTACTTCGTCAAGGTTTTTATTGGCCGACAATCTTCAAGGAGGCTACTGATTATGTGAAAAAATGCCCCAAATGCCAGCTGAATAGTTCGATCCCACATCAGCCACCAGAGAATTTATACTCGGTTTTATCTCCTATACCCTTTGCTGTCTGGGGGATAGATATACTGGGTCCCCTTCCAAAGGCGAAAGGCCAAGTCAGTTTCGTTATAATAGCAATTGATTATATGACTAAATGGGTAGAGGCGAAACCCCTTCGGCTGATAACAGAACAAGAATGTTTGAAGTTTCTCAAAGAGTCAGTAGTATTTCGATTTGGAATTCCTATGGTAGTAATTTCAGATAATGGACGCCAGTTCGTGGGATCAAAATTTGAGGCATTCTTGAAAGAGTTAGGGATTCAGCATCGAAAGACTTCAGTTGCCCATCCACAATCTAATGGACAAGTTGAAGTAACTAACAGAGTACTCCTGAATGGAATCAAGAAAAGGCTAGATAACGCCAAAGGAAGATGGCCCGAAGAATTACTTAGCGTGCTATGGGCTTACCGAACTACACCAAGGACTACGACGGGAGATTCCCCATTTAGGCTAGCGTACGGTACTGATGCTTTGGTTCCGGTAGAAATTGGATCTACAAGTCTTCGAGTCAGTCAATTTAAAGAATTATACAATGATGAGGGACTCAGAGCTAACTTAGATCTGATCGAAGAAGTTCGAGAGGCAGCTTTGATAAAGTTGGCCACATATCAACGTCGTGTGGCTAAGTACTACAACAAAGGTGTAAAGCTTCGAAGATTCGAAGTTGGGGATTTAGTTCTCCGGGAAGTAGAAGCTTCTACCCCTCAGAATATGGGTAAACTCATGCCAAATTGGGAGGGCCCCTATGAAGTCATCAGTGTATCAAAACCCGGAACCTACCGGCTGCGAACTTTAGATGGGTCTGAAATCAAAAATACTTGGCATGCCGGGAGACTCCGCAAATATTTTCAGTAGGGTTAATATTAAAATATGGAAGTCTGTAACTACAACGACAGTTATTAATAAAGATGGCTCTCTTTGTCTCTCCAGTAGAGGTTTTTATTCACCAGATATAAGGTTGGATCCCTTCGACTCCTCGAAGCGAAGCGGAATATCTTTTGGGTTGAACCTGTTCGGCTCTCGGAGAGAACGAGGTTGCCAGCTCGGTATAAGGATGGACTCCTTCGACTCCTCGTAGCGAAGTGAACTATTGACGGTCCAACCCGTTCGGCTCTCGGAGAGAACGTGGTCACCAGATATAAGGTTGGATCCCTTCGACTCCTCGTAGCGAAGCGGAATATCTTTTGGGCTGAACCTGTTCGGCTCTCGGAGAGAACGAGGTTGCCAGCTCGGTATAAGGATGGATTCCTTCGACTCCTCGTAGCGAAGTGAACTATTGATGGTCCAACCCGTTCGGCTCTCGGAGAGAACGTGGTCACCAGATATAAGGTTGGATCCCTTCGACTCCTCGTAGCGAAGCGGAATATCTTTTGGGTTGAACCTGTTCGGCTCTCGGAGAGAACGAGGTTGCCAGCTCGGTATAAGGATGGACTCCTTCGACTCCTCGTAGCGAAGTGAACTATTGACGGTCCAACCCGTTCGGCTCTCGGAGAGAACGTGGTCACCAGATATAAGGTTGGATCCCTTCGACTCCTCGTAGCGAAGCGGAATATCTTTTGGGTTGAACCTGTTCGGCTCTCGAAGAGAACGAGGTTGCCAGCTCGGTATAAGGATGGATTCCTTCGACTCCTCGTAGCGAAGTGAACTATTGATGGTCCAACCCGTTCGGCTCTCGGAGAGAACGTGGTCACCAGATATAAGGTTGGATCCCTTCGACTCCTCGTAGCGAAGCTGAATATCTTTTGGGTTGAACCTGTTCGGCTCTCGGAGAGAACGAGGTTGCCAGCTCGGTATAAGGATGGACTCCTTCGACTCCTCGTAGCGAAGTGAACTATTGATGGTCCAACCCGTTCGGCTCTCGGAGAGAACGTGGTCACCAGATATAAGGTTGGATCCCTTCGACTCCTCGTAGCGAAGCGGAATATCTTTTGGGTTGAACCTGTTCGGCTCTCGGAGAGAACGAGGTTGCCAGCTCGGTATAAGGATGGACTCCTTCGACTCCTCGTAGCGAAGTGAACTATTGATGGTCCAACCCGTTCGGCTCTCGGAGAGAACGTCGTCACCAGATATAAGGTTGGATCCCTTCGACTCCTCGTAGCGAAGCGGAATATCTTTTGGGTTGAACCTGTTCGGCTCTCGGAGAGAACGAGGTTGCCAGCTCGGTATAAGGCTGAATCCTTTCGACTTTTTATAGCAAAGCGAGATATTTTCTGTGTTGAACTTATTCGGCTCTCAAAGAAGAATGAAGTTATCCAAATTATTATAAAGCTGAATAACATTATAAGTTCTTCGGAACTAATATTCATACTAAAAAATTGGTGGATCGTTTATCCTAACAATGATGTATGGTATCCTCCGGTAGTGAGTAAGTTTCGTCTTACATTGTTGTTTAATTTTACTTGAAGTGTTGAGCTTAAATTATATATCGTTTAAACAACAATACAAATTCGACTTAAGAAAGGAGCAACAAGGAATAAGATATATCTCATTAATCTTAATAAAGTCAGTACATTGTCATACAAAGGGTAAATTTCTGTCACCATTACTCCTCATCTTCATCTTCGAAAAAATCAAGGAGCAACGGGTTTACAGCAACGGCTGCCAATTTAGCTTTACCCTTGCTTCGGGCTGCTTCATAACCCTCCGCGTACATCTGAATTATCTCGTTAGTTAAAGAAGGAGACTTCCGGTATTCAGCCTGGATTTCCTTGCGAAGTTCCTCAGTGAGAGGAGGACCCATCGACTTCAGATTACGAAGCTCCTTCTCAGCTTTTCCTCGAAGATCCAGATGATGTGCTTCAGATTTCTTAGCATCTGACACGCTTAAGGCCAGATTCCGGTTATTCTCAGTTAATTGTTTATTGGACCGCTGAAGTTCTTCATTCCGTTGCATGATCGCGTTTTGAGAAGCTTCAGACACGGCCAGCTGCTCTTTCATCTTTATGAGGTCATTCTGAAGACCCTCGCAATTGAAGCGAATATTTTCATGTTCGCTCCTCTCCTTGGCCAATGCAGACTTTAGAGTGATGTTTTCTCTTCGGGTTGCCTCTTCTTCGGCTTCAGCTTTTTTGTACTTCTGATAGAGACGCCCGAAGATCCCATTTGCCTGCAGACATTCTGAATCAACAAAATACCCGAAGAACGTATATTTATGAGCAGAAATGATCAAAAACTTACTCTAGCCTGATGAGCCAAGCCTTCTTCCAGCAGATCGGCTGTGGTACTGTTGCCGAACCTATGGTTGTCTGTATCCAGAACGAAAGAATTATAGAGATACAGAGGGAAGTCTTCGTTCTGGTCAGGCCATAGGCTAGGTGACCGAGGAGCTCCAGACGTTGAACCAAAGAAGGGAGGATCTGCTCGTTGAGGAGAGGATGTTGGCTGATTTTCAGGCAAGGGCTGGTCGTCAGAAGGATATTTTTTCTTTCGAATAAGAGGAGAACTAGGTTCAACCTCAAATTCGTCTGGTTCTGTGGGCGAGGGTGAAGATGGATGTAGATTCGATTGGGAAAGAGGCACTCTCAGTTCTTCAGTAGTGAGGGGTACAATGTTGACTTTAGCCTTTCCCTTCTTGGTGAGAAGGATCTTGGCACGATCAACAGCGGGCATGTCAAGTAGGCTCTCGGTGAGGATAGGAGCTGAGGTGTGTTTAGGCTTTCGGGCAGCTCTCTTTTTTCGGCGAGGCCGACTAACCCCTTCGTCCGGGTTCAATTCGGCTATTGGTGGGTCGGTAGGTTGAAGCTCGAAGGCTTGTGCTTCGGTCTCTTGAGCTTCAGGAAAATCTTGAGCTGATGGGGCAAACAGAGATTTCTCTATATCCCTTCGGTCAGGAGATGAAGGCCTGATCAAGGATACTGTACATAAAGAAAAATATTTCAAGATAATGATCAGAGAGAAATTGAGAAAATCATACAAAATTTGGGTTGGAAACTTACATTTATGATCGAATAACCAAGCGTGATCGCTTAGGAGGTTGAAGCTCCACTCCTCCATGGGAAGCTTCTCCATGAGCTTCGCTATCTCCTTTATGCGATCGTCTGGAAGGTCGCCTAGGTCCGAAGTGGCATGCTCTGAAGTGGTCCAATCGGGAATAGATGATATTTCAGGTCCTTTGATGAAGAACCATTTCTCATACCATTTCTTGTTGCTCGAAGGGGTGTCCATTAGGGGGCGTTTACTGAATCTAGAATTAGGTTTTGGGGCTTGTTTACCCAGAACCTTGAAACCCTGTTCGCGAGATTTGCCAAGAACGAACAGATTGAAAAAGAAGTCAATAGAGGGAGAAACCCCTGATTCACTACAGAAAGCTATAAAAGCTAGAATGTGGATGTAGGAATTGGGGACCAGTTGGGCAAATCCCACACCCATGAACCCCAGAAGGGTACGATGAAAGCATGAAGAGGGAATCGGATTCCTCTTTCTAAGAGAATGAGAGGCATGACGGTCCAACCGTCGGGACGAAGATACATTCGGTCGGAGAGGGTAGGCGCTTTTAAATGATGTGTATCTGGAATAGAATAACGTTCTCGGATGGTTTTGAGATCATTCTCTGTTAGTTTTGAAGAGCTGTTGGCGATGGGGTGCTGTTCCTCATCCTCGAATTTAAAAGGGGGGGGGGGGGGGTACAGAGACAGGAGGTATAGGATTTTTGCCGGATGCTGGTATGGACCTAGGGTTTGGCACAGTCGGGATGGAAGATGAATGAATCTCGGAGGTCAAGGCAGCGTTTTCTTTGTTTTGGGAAGCCATTGTGACAGACAAATTAATGAGAAGATCGGAGCAAGAAGAAGAAGAAAGCTGAGATATTTCGAATTTCAAATAGGCGGGTAAAATTGTCTGATTTAGGGGTTCGAAAGTTTTATAGAGTTGCCTTTCTGGAGGCTCACGAAGTCCAAAGGCTGCACATTTAATAGAGATAATGATGAGGGAGGTTAACCGTCGGCATGTCCTCTCGAAATTGAGAAACTATCATTTATTTTTGAAAATTGAAGAATTGGTATCTGATTTTGATTTTGAGGGGTCGGCATGTGGACATGGGCCTTTTGCTAATTGGGCTTGGCCGAACCTGTTTGGATTCTTCTTGGTGATTAGACTAAATTCTTATACTCTTTCATCAAACACTCTGTTTAATAAAAGACTAGGGGGCAATGTTGGGCCGTGAATACGTGGGACCGGTTGAATCTTACTTCTCTTGGGCTTTCCGGGTCAAACCCGTTTTTACTATTGGAGTATCGGGCCACTGTCTAAATGGTTATTTAGATAAACTTTAGGTTGGAGCTGGTAGTGAATAACAGGTGGCAGTTTATAGACTAAAGATTACCCCTAATCTGTGGGATTAATAGGCGGCTGATTGAGTTGATGGGCTCAGCAGTCTTAAGCCACCCTCATTAATGAGGAGTTGACAGAATGTTGACTGGGGGGGAAAACATGCAAGGTGGTGAAACAATATATGAAAAGGAGGGCACTACATGGAGGAGGGAGGTATATTTTTTTTCTCGGAACACTAGAGCACACGACCTCCATTGTTAGACCATTTTCTCTCAAAATCTGTACTCATTCTCACACCGGAGCGATCCCGGCGGCCCAAAACCGTCGAGATCCGGTGCTGACGTGTTCATTGTGCAGGACAAAGAGTGCTTTTCGTGATTGAGGCGCGTGACGAGATTGTGGCGTTAACAAAGATAATAACTCTTCTTTCTTCTATAATATCTTCATATTAATAATTTCCTTGGACAAAAACAGTAGGGAAAATTAATGCAATTAAGACACTACTCTAATCTGCTCTTGTTTTCATAATGTTTACGAACATTAAAACCCATATTTCCTCCATAAGCAACCCAAAGCATCATTAATGGTGTCCAACTGCATGTCCTATCCATTATTCTGCATGCATGCATTAACAATTTTATAAAGAATTATAAAATAATAACAATAATTAGGAATTCATAAAATCATTTGAAATTTTCAAATAACACTCAGAAATTTAATGCTTAAATAAGACAAACATATATTCAGCAAGTGTCTCCTAGCTAAAGCTAGATCTTTAGTTAAATTTCCATAAGATTTGATAGAGAAATTAATTTTTTTTTTGTGCGTTGTATTAATCTACATTTACTTATTTACTTTAATTTGTTGACGCATTGATATTAGTCTAGTTGATATGGTACTACTCGTTTTGGTCCAAAATATAAGATCAATATTTTGAATTTAATTTAAATTATGTTCAAATTTAAAGTTGATACAAATTAATTTAGTCTTAAGCAATATAATGATAAAAATGAATAAATTATAAACTATATGAATAATTTACAATACATCAACTTTTTTTTAATATTTTATTTTTAATTTTTAAGAGGCGTGCACTTGCAGCCACTACCTTAGAGTTATGCGTGCAGGGGACAACCGCGGTCCATTATAACTAGAAAAAATGGTTAACATTAAATTACATGGTTGCCTATAATATAACTAGGTGCAACTAAAATTAATTAGAATTCCTTTTTAAGTACTAAAACCAAATGATAATATATATATTTGTGGTTCAATAGTTATATGCGGACAAAAAAATTAAATTAAAAGAACAAAAATAAATTTATTTCTGCGAACAATTAGATTATTTTTTCGGTCTAATTTTTAAATTGAAATTTTGGGTATGTGTAGAAGCACTCTATATATATTGTTTGATAGCTAGCTAGCTAGGAAGTGGGGACTGATCCAACAGTTTGCTCAGAAAAACAGCATTATTTGGTGTCTAATCACATTCATTTACACCTTGATTAACTCTTCTAACCAAATCTTTTCCTGATTCTGCAGTAAACCGGCCCTCTCAATAACCCCTAAAAGTAATTTATTGAGTGTACGAGTGGTCATCACCATCCTCTTTTAATTATATATATATATTCGAAGAAAAAATCATCTATAGTTTAGTACTGAATTAATGGCATTAAAAAGCAGAGAAAAATATTCAACTCAACTCAAATCAACAAAACTTTAATTTTTATCTCAAGCTAGTCGAAATTGGTTGAAAATGAAATAGAGAAGAAGGAAATGTCAAAAGAATTTTTTTTTAAAAAGAGAGAGAGACTAAAAATGCTATAAACCTAATTACAAACAACCAATAAAATTAAAAAGGGCTAAAATGAAATTATATATATATATATATATATATATATAGATAGAAGTTAACAACAAACAAAAACATCACTACCGTGACTGTGGGTACGTACGTAATGGATCGATATTATTATGGATAAGCATTAACAGCAGTACTGGTAGAAAAAGTGGTGGCAACAATATTTTGCAACAATTAACGCTAATGTCACACCTCTTATCCTTGGAAAAGCATGCTACAAAAAAAAAGGTCATTGTCGACGGACAACGCCGTCGCCAATGACACACATGCCGTCGGGAATGAGGTCATTGGCGACGGCAGTACCAGTCGTCCCTTCCGTCGCCCCCAGGGGGTCGTCGCCCCTGGCTCCCGTCGTTTGCCTTCGGGAATTAAGTCATTGCCGACGGTGTACCGTCGGTAATAAGTTATTACCGACGGCACTACCGACGGACATGCCATCAATAATTAAATTTTAGATACAGTCAATTGTCGACGGCGCTGGCCGTCACCAATGAGTGTATTTACCGTCGCCAATGACCTATAGGTCATAGCCGACGGCACCCCGTCGCCAATTGCCCCCGTCGCCAATGACCTGTTTAAAAAAAATAAAAAATAAAAAAGTCCCCTGTTCATTTACATATACATAATTGTACCTGTTATAAATTAAAAAAACAAATAATGACAATGCAAGCATATCAATAACAATCATATCTTTTACTATCAACAGTCAATATAGTTAGATACAAAACTCTATGTCTGTACAACTCAAAAGCTATATAATACATACATGTAAGTCAAAATATAACATAACTAACTATAACCAAGATCAGGAATGTCAGTGCCATCATCACCGCCATCTATCGTACGATCGCCGGTCCCATCGCCGGTCCCACCCTCCATAGTCTCATCAGCATCAGGCCGGCGGTCATCACCATCTCCTCTACGGGCATCGCCTGTGCCGCAGCCTCCACCCCCACGAGTCTCATCAACAAGACCCTACAAAAGTAAAATATTAATAACCGAGTCGAAAATATAGTATATTAATTATTTTAGTTTGTGTTCTACAAGTGTTGGCAAGTTTGGGAAACGGGCTGATAACTCGGCCTCTGTATATCGGAATCGAGTACCGTAAGTTGTAACGCGTGCCTAATACCTATGTGGTACTATGTCTGTGTTGCGTTGTCGTTTCGACGATCGAGGCGGGTTTCGGTCTCTTTTTCGGCTTTTTGCCTAAGTGATGGCAAGTTTGGGAAACGGGCTGATAGCTCGGCCTCCGTACATCAGAATCGAGTCCCGTAAGTTGTAACGCGTGCCTAATACCTATGTGGTGCTATGTCTGTGTTTGCGTATCGTTTTCGACGATCGAGGCGGGTTTCGTCTCCTTTTCGGCTTTTTTCTTAAGTGTTGGCAAATTTGGAAAACGGGCTGATAGCTCGGCCTCCGTATATCGGAATCGAGTCCCGTAAGTTGTAACGCTTTGCCTAATACTATGCAGGTACTATGCTTGTGTTTGCGTGTCGTTTCGACGACCGAGGCGGGTTTCGGTCTCTTTTTCGGCTTTTTTGCCTGAGTGATCGCAAGTTTGGAAAACGGGCTGATAACTCGGCCTCCGTATATCGGAATCGAGTCCCGTAAGTTGTAACGCGTGCCTAATACCTATGCGGTGCTATGTCTGTGTTTGCATGTCGTTTCGACTATCGAGGCGGGTTTCGGTCTCTTTTTCGACTTTTTACCTAAGTGATGGCAGGTTTGGGAAACGGGCGGATAACACGGCCTCCGTATATCGGAAACGAGTCCCGTAAGTTATAATGCGTGCCTAATACTTATGCGGTGCTATGTCTGTGTTTGCGTGTCGTTTCGACGACCGACGGGTGGTTTCGGTCTCTTTTTCGACTTTTTGCCTAAGTGATCGCAAGTTTTAGAAAACGGGCTGATAGCTCGGCCTCCGTATATCGGAATCGAGTCCTGTAAGTTGTAACGCATGTCTAATATCTATGCGGTTCTATGTCTGTGTTTGCATGTCGTTTCGACGACCGGGGCGGGTTTCGTTCTCTTTTCGGCTTTTTGCCTAAGTGATACAAGTTTGGAAAACGGGCTGATAACTCGGCCTCCGTATATCGGAATCGAGTACCGTAAGTTGTAACGCGGCCTAATACCTATGCGTGCTATGCTCGAATTTGCGTGCGTTTCAATGACCGAGGCGGGTTTCGGTCTCTTTTTCGGCTTTGCCTGAGTGATGGCAAGTTTGGAAAACGGGCTGATAACTCGGCCTCCGTAATCGGAATCGAGTCCCGTAAGTTGTAACGCGTGCCTAATACCTATGCTGTGCTATGTCTGTGTTTGCGTGTCGTTTCGACGATCGAGGCGGGTTTCGGTCTCTTTTGGCTTTTTACCTAAGTGATGGCAGGTTTGGGAAACAGGCGGATAACTCGGCCTCCGTATATCGGAATTGAGTCCTTAAGTTGTAATGCGTGCTAATACTTATGCGGTGCTAGTCTGTGTTTGCGTGTCGTTTCGACGACCGAGGTGGGTTTCGGTCTCTTTTTCGGCTTTTTACCTAAGTGATCGCAAGTTTAGAAAACGGGCTGATAACTCGGCCTCCGTAATCGGAATCGAGTCCTGTAAGTTGTAAAACATGTCTAATACCTATGCGGTCTATGTCTGTGTTTGCGTGTCGTTTCGACTACCGGGGCGGGTTTCGTTCTCTTTTTCGGCAAGTTTGGAAACGGGCTGATAACTCGGCCTCCGTATATCGGAATCGAGTCCCGTAAGTTGTAACGCGTGCCTAATACCTATGCGGTGCTATGCTTGTATTTGCGTGTCGTTTCGACGACGAGGCGGGTTCGGTCTCTTTTGGCTTTTTTGCCTGAGTGATGGCAAGTTTGGGAAACGGGCTGATAACTCGGCCTCCGTATATCGGAATCGAGTCCCGTAAGTTGTAATGCGTGCCTAATACCTATGCGGTGCTATGTCTATGTTTGCGTGTCGTTTCGATGATCGAGGCGGGTTTCGATCTCTTTTTCGGCATTTTTGCCTAAGTGATGGCAGGTTTGGGAAACGGGCTGATAACTCGGCCTCCGTATATCGGAATCTAGTACCGTAAGTTGTAACGCGTGCCTAATACCTATGTAGTGCTATGTCTGTGTTTGCGTGTCGTTTTCGACTATCGAGGCGGATTCGGTCTCTTTTCTGGCTTTTTGCCTAAGTGATGGCAAGTTTGGGAAACGGCTGATAGCTCGGCCTCCGTATATCAGAATCGAGTCCGTAAGTTGTAACGCGTGCCTATAAAACTAGTGGTGCATGTCTGTGTTTCGTATCGTTTCGACTATCGAGGTGGGTTTCGGTCTCTTTTCGGCTTTTTTTTCTTAAGTGTTGGCAAATTTGGAAAACGGGCTGATAGCTCGGCCTCCGTATATCGGAATCGAGTCTCGTAAGTTGAACGCTTGCCTAATATCTATGCGGTACTATGCTTGTGTTTGCGTATCGTTTCAATTACCGAGGCGGGTTCGGTCTCTTTTCGGCTTTTTGCCTGAGTTATGGCAGGTTTGGGAAACGGGCGGATAACTCGGCCTCCGTATATCGGAACGAGTCCCGTAAGTTATAATGCGTGCCTAATACTTATGCGGTTCTATGTCTGTGTTTGCGTGTCGTTTCGACGACCGGGGCGGGTTTCGTTCTCTTTTTCGGCTTTTTGCCTAAGTGATGGCAAGTTTGGGAAACGGGCTGATAACTCGGGCCTCTCGTATATCGGAATCGAGTCCCGTAAGTTGTAACGCGTGCCTAATACCTATGTGGTGCTATGTCTGTGTTTGCGTATCGTTTTGACGATCGAGGTGAGTTCGGTCTCTTTTTCGGCTTTTTTCTTAAGTGTTGGCAAATTTGGAAAACGGGCTGATAGCTCGGCCTCCGTATATCGGAATCGAGTCTCGTAAGTTGTAACGCTTGCCTAATACCTATGCGGTACTATGCTTGTGTTTGCGTATCGTTCGACTATCGATGCGGGTTTCGGTCTCTTTTTCGGCTTTTGCCTAAGTGATGACAGGTTTGGGAAAGGGCTGATAACTCGGCCTCCGTATATCGGAATCGAGTCCCTTAGGTTGTAACGCGTGCCTAATACCTATGCGGTGCTATGTCTATGTCTGTGGATTTCAGGGTTTTATTTGGATTTCAGAGTTTTATCTTAAGTTTATCTTATGCGTTTTCATATCTGTCGAATAACTGTTTGATACGCAACTTTAATAACAATATAATTACAAATTTCATAAATTAAATAAGAAAATACATCAATAATTGTTTTTACCTGTCGAATAGTGGAGGGAAGATGTTGGCAAGACAACCGCACATACACGGATGGCCTCCTCCCGTACTACACATGAGGTCGTCAGCGACAGCTGTTAGGATCTATGGAGCCATGAACACCTCCTGAGCCGGGGACTATTTGAGATTCACTCATACTAAGTGAATCTCAAATGGGTTCTAAGCTTCCTAAACTATGAAAATATATGTGCATGTGAAGTAAGGATTATTCTATATAACTACACATTCACCTTTCAAACCATTAGTGCCAACAATGTGAAGCAAAATAAGTTTCATTATGTTAGTAATGTAGAGGGTGAGAGATTACAAAAACTCCATCGTCTGCAGACCCTTTAACAAGCCCCAACTATAGTACCACCGATTGCATTACCAATTTATAAAATAGAACTAACACTAAGGTGTATGAAAAATGTGTCTAACATTCAAAAAGTATAAATTAGATATACACAAATACATAAACATTAGAACTTAGAACTTATAAATTATAAACATACAAACTTAACAAATCCATAACAATTAACTTATAAATTATAGA